>JAJJWW010017468.1:0-533199 GCA_023531295.1 Papaver armeniacum
AAATTAGGTCTAATCTTCAAAAGTCCAATAGATAGAAGTCCTCCAAGCCCATGTGTGAGAAAAACCCATGTAGAATTCTGCCAAAACTATCGCCGGAAAACTCGGTATTATGGCTTGAAATTGGCCGAAGAAGTAGCTCAGTGACCAGGCTAACCGATCCAAAGAAGACTCAAACTGAGTTAACTCGGTCAAACAGCATCGAGTCGCGTTGATGAGTCAATCACCAAGTCAGTAGTCAGCCGTGTGAACTAATTAGGTCGACCGGTCCGAGTTGATCAAGCCAAGGCCATTTTGCACATGCCGTAGCTACTATCGTAGACAAACTCGAGCTATTGCTTAGGTCACTACTTCTGTTGCACTCATGATGCAACACTTCTTTCTTTGCCATTCTTAGCAGCAACATCTTCTTGCTTGCATCTTCTCAGCTGCAAATCCCATCTGTAAATCAGTTATACTACTCCATCTCACTGCAACTGAATTCACCACTTAAAGCACCAACAATTTGCAGCTATCTCTTAACCACCATTTCGTAGAAACATCTCCATTCATTGCCAAGCTCTAATTCCCTCACCGCACACCATCACTCGCGACACAACCCATGGCATTAATAGCTCCACCGTAACACACACATCACCATAGAACATCTCTCGTATCTCCCAACAAACTGCAGACCACAAACCTAGTCATAACATTTGACTACAATACTCTTTCCACTCAAACCATCACTACCACTCGAAGTTATTGGCAGCAACTCATCTCCCTTGGACATCACCATTCAAGCCATAGCAAACTGTGGATGCATCTTCACCACTTAGATGTTTCCATCACCAGCTCTACTTCATGCCTGCAATTAATCTGGCTATCTCAGCACCAATTGAGCTCAATTACAACCACTGCAAATTCCATCTTCAGTTCCAACTGTATCAGTTATACTGACTAGTCCGAATTGGTTAGACTAAGGTCATTGCACAGCCTAGCCTACTGTTGTGCCTTCTCATTCTCATTTAAACCAACTTAGTCATTATGACCATGGAAGCAACAAATTAAGCTACCTGCAATTTCATATCAACCTAACATTCATCTACTGAGAACCTGCAGCTTCACTCAGCTATACCAGCTGCATCACTACCTGAATTGCACCATCACCGTTACACAACTTACCATCTACTTAGCTCCACAAATCTGCTGCTTTCTTTCATGCTCAAGTATCTCTCAAAACCCATGGCAAACACCCACCTGCTATCATTGAATTCTGCACACAACAAATTCTTGTCTCTTGCATAGCCATCAAACCATGGCTAGCAACTGCAATTTCAATTCAATCACAACTCAAAAGTCATTCAACAGTCATACACCTTCACATTAAGTTTTAGCAACAAATTAGAACTACTCCTTTCAGACCAAAACCTTGCTCAAAACTCCATAGAACCGCCACTCATTCAAGTTACTTGTTGTTGTTACTCGTATGTGTTGATTGCTCTCAACTCCTTGAGAACTAATCAACATCTCAACCATTACCCCGCAACATAACCTAAACATACATTTATGCCTCATCTCACGGCTTCCTGTGCATTACCAATTCCACTCGCTATTCCCATTAACATCAGCTGTAGCTCCTAAACTCAGCTCAAACTTGCAGAATCAACACCAATTCACCCACCATGACCAAATCTTCTCTGTAACATCTTGAGCACCCGTTTATGTTATATAAAACCTATTCTACCATACATATTTTAGATTTGAAACCCCCTTCAATGTTACTCATTCATAATACCAACAATAATTTGAAATGCAGCTTTCTGCCACACACCTTGATTCACCATTAACATCTGTAAAATCTACAAATGAGCAGAACCCATCCTCCAATTTCATTTTATAATCCTCTCGTCGTCTTCAATCAGCAGTACTAACAAAATCTGACTGAAACCTAATTTCTTGTTCAATTTCGGCATAGTTCAATTAAATCATTAGCTTCATCTTCACCGAGACGTCCAAACTCGAACTCAAGAACCCCTTAATAATTCTTCCTCAAAATCGACAAGAACTTCAGCCATCAACCTTATGAATTTCATCTCGCAGACCTCAATCTCAGATTCCCCTTTTTTTCCCTGAATCTGTTGCACTCAAAATCACCAGACCCACAGTAGCAGATTAATCTTCTTCATCTTCTCGATTTTTGTCTCTAATTCTCAATCCCTTCACTTGTTTCAGGACACAACAATCACACACCCTCCTTCTCTAACATTCAGGTGCAGAAAATGATGAGAAAAGATAACTCCTCTCTGAATTTTAGTGTTATGCAACGAAGCTGGAATGGCTATATACACCCCAAGAGTATCCACCAAAATGACATCTCCTTATCCTCCACTGTGCTACCGATAGTGCTTTATATGAGATGACGCTTTCGACCTTCTTTGAATTCTTTCACCAACATCATCCGTCTCTTACTTCTCTGATTCACTTCTTCTCTTCAATGTCTCTTCATCACTAAAGATGTCATGCTTTTCGTACGTAAAATGCATCACTAAAGCCGACATAATTTTCAGATAGAGATGAAGAAATAAAAGCAAATAATGAGAAATAATCCGCCTCCAACAGCATTTGCACCTTTTTCCCTTTTAAGCGATATTTCCTCTTATTTTGTTCCAAATGACTCCAAAGTACCTAAATACTCAAAAACAAACATAAGATACATATTTTACAAGAAAACTTAGCTAAGAAATTATAAACAATAGATAAATATCAAGGTGTTTTAGACACCTATCAGTATGTCAGGATGAGGGGATAAAGAGGCACTTCACAATTAAGAAGACACCGCAACAGAATGGGGTAGCTGAACGCATGAATCGTACTTTGCTGAAGAAGGTACGATGTATGTTATCTAATGCTGGATTAAGTAAGGTGTTTTGGGCTGAGGCAGTTACATATGCGTGCTTCCTCATTAATAGGTTGATATCATCTACATTAGAAGGTAAAACTTCTATGGAAAAGTGGTTTGGTAAACCATCTTATGATTATGACTCAATTCATATCTTTGGTTGTCCTGCATGGTATCATGTTAGTGAAAACAAGCTTGATAGCCATGTTGTGAAAGGAATCTTTGTGGGCATCAAGAGTGGAGTAAAAAGGTTCAAATTTGGAATCAAGTTGAGAAGAAGATAGTCATGAGTAGAGATGTCACATTTGATGAGATGTCTATGATAAAGTCTTGAGGTTCTCGACAGGTGGAGAACAGAAGCACCAATACCAGTGAGCCTTTGCAGCAGGTGGAGATTGATACAACTCCACCAATTCTAGTTAAGTTTGTATCTGTTCAGAATACTTTTGAAGACATTGGGTCTGCAAGAGAGGTAACTACTGAAGTTCCAAATGATAGTGACGCAAGAGTCAGTAGAAGATACAGAAGCTACGGTCACGGAGACCATAACAACCAGCAAACCAAGAAGATCAACCAGGAAGCCTGGTTGGATGAAGGATTACATTGCTTATGCATTACCAGTTGTTGAAGATGGTATTCCTACTTCCTATTTAGAAGTTGTACGTAGTGGAGAGTGTAAAGAATGGGAAGGGGCAATGCAGGACGAGATGGAGTCTCTTAACAAGAATGGCACATGGATTCTTATGAAGCTTCCGAACGGTAAAAAGGCCATAGGGTGCAAGTGGGTATATACTAAGAAAGTGTCATGTACCTGCCTAAGAGAATAGGGTGTCCCTTATCATAATCCCGGTGTTAGTTAGTCTTTGATATTAATTGTTAATTAGTAGTTTAATTAGAGCTAATTTGAAATGTAATGGATGGTTGAGATAAGGGATAATTAATATCAAAGACTAAGTAATACCAGGATTATGATAAGGGACACCCTATTCTCTTAGGCAGGTACATGACATAAAGAAGGATCTTCGGTGAATCAAGTACGCTACAAGGAAAGGTTAGTTTCAAAAGGTTATGCCCAAAGAGAAGGGATTGACTACAATGAGGTGTTCTCTTCGGTGGTAAAAAACTCATTAATATGTATTTTGTTGGCATTGGTAGCAAAATATGATTTAGACCTAGTTCAGCTAGATGTTAAGACAATATTTCTTACATGGTGATTTAGAAGAGGAGATCTATATGACTCAGCCGAGTGGGTTTAAGGTTGCTGGAATAAGAGGATTGTGTATGTAAACTGAAGAGATCGTTGTATGGGATGAAGCAGTCTCCAAGACAATGGTACAAGCGATTTGACTAGTTTATGATAGGCCAAACATACACAAGAAGTTACTATGACCATTGTGTATACTTTAAGAAGCTACGTGATGGGTCTTTCATATATTTACTCTTGTATGTCGATGATATGCTGATAGCATCGAATAACAAGAAATAGATTGATAATTTGAAGCACAAGTTGTCATCTGAGTTTGAGATGAAAGATCTGGGAGAAGCTAAGAAGATTCTTGGTATGGAGATTCAACGTAACAAAGAGAAGGGTAAGGTTTGTTTGTCTCAAAAGGCATATTTGAAGAAAGTGTTACAAAAGTTTGGTGTCTATGATGGAACTAAATCTGTAAGTACTCCCCTTGCTGCTCATTTTAAGTTGAATTCACGTATGTCTCACACTACTGAAGAAGAGAGAAAGTATATGGCCCAAGTCCCATATGTTGAGGTTGTTGGTAGCTTGATGTATACGATGGTATGTACAAGGCCGGACATTTCACATGTTGTTAGTATGGTCATCCGTTATATGCATTATCCCAGTAAGGAACATTGGCAAGTCGTGAAGTGGATTTTGAGGCATCTTTACGGTACGGTTGATGTTGGCTTGGAGTTTGTGAAGGATAGAAGTAATAATCAGTTGTGTGTTGGGTATGTGGATTCTGATTGTGCTGGTGATTTGAATAAGAAACGTTCAACTACATGGTATGTATTTACTGTAGCACGGGCACCAGTAAGTTGAAGATCAATCTTGCAGTCTACTGTGGCGCTTTCAACTACGGAGGAGGAGTATATGGCAGTGACTGACGCATTTAAGGAGGCTATATGGTTACAAGGTTTGCTAGATGACTTAGAAGTTGTGCAAGACCAACTGCCTGTGATGTTGATAGTCTAAGTGCAATTTATTTGGCTAAGAATCAAGTGCATCATGCTAGAACCAAACATATAGACGTACGATTTTACTTTGTGAGAGAAATTCTTGAAGAAGAAGACATTCTACTTGTGAAGATCGATACCAAAGACAATCCAGCTGATATGTTGACTAAATTAGTTACTGGGATCAAGTTTCGACATTGTTTGAAATTGATCCACATCCTTTCGGTTTGGTGAAAGGCCCTTTCGGGGTAAAGGTTCTTAAGAACCTGGTGGAGGTCTTCTAGCAAGTCCATTTGAGAGAACTACGGTCGGGTTTGATTCCTATTGAGGATACGTAGGCAGCCAGTGATGGTTCAATCGACGTTGGAAGATGGAGGTGATTTCATCTATTGATCGCCTCATGCATGAATGCATGATCCGAGGTGGAAAATTGTTGGTAGGATAGTCAAGGACTAGATTAGGAAATCTAGTTGGTTTGGGAAACCAATTACTAGTGTCCTAAGTGTTAGAGCATTGCTCGGTCGAACTCGCATGCGTTTCTATCTCAAGCATGTTTTTTAATGTTAGTGATCAAAACTATAAGTCTTGATTTCTATCCTATTATAGCTAAAGGTCTCGGACTAGGATAAAAAGTGTAGTTGAGCTCAAGAACTCCATGGAAATCATCATATAAGAACTACTCAAGGAACTGGTGGAACTTCATCGACTAAAAGATATGTGGAGACTTGAACTTATCTATCACTCAAAAGTCTATTTACTCTATCTCCTATTCTTGAGACAATAGTCGTTTTGATATATAGACTTTGATTATACACATTTGTTATTTTGAGCCGAGTTTAACTCGCCTATCTATTTATCGAAATATGTGTTGGTAAGCTTTCACTTTAGCCAAATTCATCTTTACCTAGTGATGAATGTCATGTTATGTTTCAATCACTTTGAAAATTGCTCTGCCGAAAAATGGTCAGTGAATAACGACTATATAACGTCCTCTGAGAATGTTTCAATGAATGAAAAGAGAGTTTAGATTATATAACCATTGATGGATATAAGCATTGTTGTGGAAACACATATATGTATAAGTCTTTATTCCTTGAACCGAAGTTTGCGAACTTTGTTGATCAAGAGAAACGGAATGTGGCGTGAGCCAAGTCCGCGAATCAGCGGAAGTTCTCGACCCGAGAATTTCTAGCTGGAGTTTGTGAACTCCTTCCGTGAACTTAAGTCTGCGAGCCCAGTCCGCGAACTTGAGTTGCTTATATCTAAAATCGGTTGTTCTTGAACTCATGTTTATATAAACTGAGGAATGCTTTTGCAAACCGTGGCTATAAAATTCATGAACCGACTCGAGTGAATCAAACCGTTTTTGCTTCGATTGTGTCTTATGTAGTTACATAAGATCTAAGCAATTGAACAACTCGCTAACTAGTTCATTTGAGTCATTTGAACTAGTTATGGTGAAGAAGAATATGGTTGATATGAAATTGATCATATGGCTATCCATTTGGTTAACTATTGTTGAACCAACAAATGTTCATGTTTGGGTACGGTTACATAAACCCAAAATAGTATATTTAATTTGTGTGTAACAAGCTAGGTTTTCATCTAACGGTGAATATTGAGTGCTTTGTTACCAAGCTAACATTGATTGCAAACCCTGATTTGAAAGACTATATAAGGGAGAACTCTAGCAACTGGGAAACCTAATACCCACACCTTACGTGTGATACTAGTTTCATAAGCTAGAGTCGATTCTCCTTTAACCTTGGGTTTTCTTCTCTAAATCAGGTTAACGAATTAAAGACTTCATTGGGTTATGAAGCCAGATCGATACTACTTTCCCGTAGTTGTGTGATCTGATCTTACTATTTCTATCGTTTTGAGTACGATCATAACGATTGGCTTGAGATTTATATCTACGATAGGCAAGATAGAAAAGTAATCACAAACATCTTCGTCTCATCGTTTGTGATTCCGCAATATTTTTTTTCGCTGCGTCGATTAAGATTATTGTGAGGTGATCGATAATACTAGGTTGTTCTTCTGGAATATAAGTCAGTGTTATCAATTGGTTCCTGTTCACCTTGATCTATCAAAAGACGGAACAAAACTCGTAGGTATATTCGTGGGAGGAGGAATTATCTATTACAGTAGACTTTTTTGTGTGATACGATTTGTTTATTAAAGTCTTCGACTTTGGGTCGTAGCAACTCTTAGTTGTGGGTGAGATCATCTAAGGGAATCAAGTACGTAGCATCTTGCTGGTATCAGAGACGTAAGAGCATAACTTATACCTTGGATCGGTGTGAGATTGGTTGGGGTTCAACTACGAGTCCGGATCAGAGTTAATTTGGAGTAGGCTAATGTCTGTAGAAACTTAATACAGTGTGTTTTCAATCTGGACTAGGTCCCGGGGTTTTTTCTGCATTTGCGGTTTCTTCGTTAACAAAATTCTGGCGTCTGTGTTATTTCTATTTCCGCATTATATTTGTTTATATAATTGAAATATCACGAAGTTATGCGTTGTTCAATCAATTAGAATATCCTACCTTTTGGTTGTTGATTTAAATTGATTGACACTTGGATTTACCATCCAAGTTATCTCTCTTGTATTTGATAAAGACTCTGATGAGTGCCAAATAGTGCATATTTATACACCTTTTTATTGGCATTTTACTCATCTTTTGCGCGTAAGAATCGAGATATTATCCCAGTTACGTATTTTATGAGTTTTCAAGAATAAATATTTGTATTAATTAATTTTGTGTTTTTAGGTAATAAATAAAGCTCGGAGAATCGAGGAGCAAAAGAGCAAAGAATTGGAGTCGAGCATCTATGGAGCGGATAGCCAAAGCCCGCGCGCGAATCAGTTGCAACCCAACAAGGAAGACATGGGCTAGAGCAACCCGTGACCCGGATCCGAGCCCGTCTCTTCTGAGACGTTGAGATTTCTTTCTCCCTCATCCAACGCTCGCTCGACCTGTCCCATCGTCCGTTGCTGCACTGCGCCACGCAGCAAAACACCAAAACCGCTTACCTTTCTCGTCGTCGGATCTCCATCGACTTCATCCTACGCTCGCTGAAGCTTCCGCATCGACTTTTCTTTGCGCTTTGCTTCAGACAAATTCTCCATACCCTATACCCCCACGACCGAACCCTAGTCTCTCCTCATTTCTCTTCTCCTTCTCTTTCTTCCCTGTTGCAGAGCTCTGCAACAACCCTCTGCAACAAACCTCCGACACCACCATCCCCTTCCTCCGACTGAGCCGCACCTTCACCACCAGACTCCTCATCCGTCACCATCACCTCCACCGCATAGCCGTCCCTAGTATTAATTATCTATTACATAGCTTCTCAAACCCTAGAAGCTAAATGATAGATAATTGAAACTAGGGTTTTCCACCATCACCACAAGCATGGCGTTCTCGGAGAGCGAAGTGACAAGAGGGAAAGGCGATTCGGGGTATGGGTTTCAATTAATTTCTATTTTATAGAATTAGGGTTAGGTATTTTGGGGTGAAGCAATTGTATGTATAAATAGAAGTGTTGGATGTTCATAGAAGTTATGCCTGGGCTAGCGATAGCTTCATTGTAGGTTTAATTTGTAGTTTAACACCATTTTATCATGTTTTAATTTAGTTATTAGGGTTTCGGTGAAACCCTAATTCCCACCTGTGTTTCCAGCTCATGTTGATTTATCCTTGCATGCTTAATGTATAATTATGCTTTCAATTTTAGCACCCAATGCATTTCTTTCACAATGCATGCCGGTATGCATTGTAGTCGGGGTATAAATGTATTGTGTGTCTTTGCGACTTAATCTTTAGACACAAAAACTAATTCTCTTGACTAATTGTGCTTCATTAGACAATTAGTACTCTAGGTTAGTATCCTCAGCTGATAATTGAAGTGTTATAAGGTGAAACATCCTAGTTAAGTGGTGGAACTGAGACCTTACCCTTAGCTGCCATAGGAACAAGGAATTCAATTTAGTTGAGCACACGGTAGGAGTGAGTGGTAGAGCCGAGACCTTAGCATACCCTTTGTCACTACATTTTATTCCTTAGTTTAGGTTGATCTCTTCACATCTCAGCCGTTTCGGCAAAACCATCTCTCGTCACTTGTCACACTAGAAATTCGGTTTAAGCCAAGCCTTGATCAATCAAGCACACCCTAGTCCTTGTGGGATCGACCCGTATTTGCCACTGTCTTCATTGAAGACACCGTGCACTTGCGGTTTAGACATAGTCGTAGGATAAAATACACTTTTAAAATCCTACCAAGTTTTTGGCGCCGTTGCCGGGGACTTGGCGCGTGCCCTTTTGATTTTCGGCTAGACTTAACTGTTTCATTCTCATCTCTGTATATATTCTGTTGCATTCTTTGCTTGTCTTCTTGTTTTAGTATAACTTAGATTTTCTTTTACTTTTGTAATTTCATTTATATCATGCTCTGTACCAGCCCTGTATCTTAGTCACTTGTACCCTCATTTCCCTCGTGATGATCAATTCTCAGGCTTATGCCGAGTTTACTCTCTTTGCTTTGACTGTGAGAACTGAAAATCTTCATTGAGTTAGAGCAGTACCCTCTGAGCTGCTGAGCACCTGAGCCAACCAAAGAAGACACGAAAAGCGCAGAACTTGAGCTGTAATTGAACCCTGCATTGCCAAGCTTGGTTGCCAGGTAAGCTAGCCTTGCTGACCAACACCTGAGTTAACTAAAGTTGTAAGCCAAGCCCTGCACTATTTTGTGCAAACCTGAGCATGATAGAATAGCTTTGACTCATGATTGTGTGCAACCTGAGCATGATTGTGTGTAACTCAGTGCAACTCCGGTGACTCTAAACTCGTCACAATTGTGATTGCCTTGACCCTTACATGCTTTAATTCAGTCAATCGGTAGCCAACAATTGCCTTGTTGAACCCTCAGTACTTGCTTTACCTTGCATGTTGAGCTTACTTGCTTTACTCAGGCACTCGAGCATCTTGAAACTCGTATTGCTTTGCCTGCTAGCCCTCGAGCTTAGCTGCAAACCACGAATGCATGCTTGAACCCGGACTAAGCCGCATATGCCCCGAGTGAGTCGTACCATTAGAGAGCTCGAAACCTCCAGCCCACGACGCGTGAGGTCATGTGTAATCGTTATAACTCGTGATGACCAACTCGTGATAGCTCGAATCTCAATGCTAGTCTGCTGAGCTGCGCATTTGCCAAGCTCATGAACCAATACTTTGGTTGAATGAATGTGTTATTGAGTTGGTGAGCCATCACGAAAGCCTATACATTCATTGAAACTTGCCTTGGGCTGAGTACCACGCCCTGTTGGCCCCGCAACCATTGAGCTTGACTCTGTGAATTATTGAGCTCCAGCCCCCGAAGCCGTTGAGCCAATTTATTGTCAATATTCGCATGCTTGTGCGAAACCACTGTTGTGTTAGATTGTGCTACCACGTCAGGTATTTACTCGTCGACTCTGTACATCCGTCCTGTAGAGCCTAATTTTGAGTACGCTAAGCCAGTGAGTCAGTGCATAATCGTGAGTTGCCAAATCTTTCGTTGTGAGCTTTGTGGTGTGGAGCAAGGTCTGTGAGTTGTCGTTGTTGGCTCTGCACAAACTCGACTAAAATTCCTTTGAGCTTAGCCTGCTGCGATTTGAGCAATGAACAACTACACTTGTTGACTCTCGAGTGAGAAGTGAGTGAGGGTCGAATAGGAAACTTTGACTCAGTCTGAGTAAAAGTCCGACTAGGCTCGAGTGAGTGAGCTGGTTCATCGTTCATCTGAGTCAAACCGGTCGAGTTGAGTTGCCTCCACTGAATAGCTGAGTCAATCCTAACTCGGCCGATTTACTCGAGTTGAATCAGATCATTTATAACATAAGCCACACCGAGTGGAGCTAACGCAAGCCCAACCTCGGGCTTTGCATTACTGCATAGCCTGACCCACATAGCTTGGCCCCATATCTAATTTAGACTTGCGTGCAAGGAAGAAACCTAAGCTACACACGAAATTTGTCTGTGACCCAATTTAGGCGGACACCCAACCAACCCAAAAACCCGATAAACCAATCAGCCCATTCAAACATGAATCCCAAGCAAGCCAAAACCAAATTGGGCCACAACAACTTGGGCTTCCCATAAACAAGAGCCATAAAGCCAAATCCATTTAAAACCAAACTTTCCCCACCCAAACCAAATGAAACCAGTAGCAAAAAAACCAACTAGGCAAAACCCGATAAACCAGAGATTAAGTCCATTACAATGTTGGGCTTTGAGTTCAATTGAGAAGCTAGGCCATGTCAAGATTTTGGATGCATGCGGGGATGAAACAAATCCCTTAGAGAGGCGTGCTTGCAGGCACGCTTCGGGAGATGAACCCCCATACCATAGTGATTTTAGAGAATTTTATGCGCCTTCTCGGGGCCTGACCTCACATACCCTAATCACTTGTAGGCACTGTGTCATCCATCACAGGTTGAGAATGAACACTCTCTCATGCCCAGTCATCACTTTTAGATCAATTAGAGGCTCGACTATACACTTTAGATAGGCAATGCAGCTTTGCTAGAAAGGCAATGCTCGAATCTAGTTTCTAGGCATATGAAGCATGCTTGCTGTATGTAGTGGCTTGAATACCTGCTTTGAATCTTGTTATATCTTGCATGATTTTAACGAGTCTAGGAAAACCCATGATAATCGATGAAAGAGTGTCTAGAGTGACTATTGGGACCATAATCACTTTGCACACATGCATCATTCACCACTGGTGGGGGAGATGAACAATTTTATACTCCCCAACTCTAGTTTGCAATCAACAATGGATACACTCATGGGAGCTAAATGCTAGGCTTGAAATGAATGCAATGCATGACCATCCATATAACAACATGTACGAATTTCCCTTCTCTAGTGAACCTCCATGTACAACCACATACAATAGACTATCCATATGAGGAATGCATACCCACTAGTGAAGACTCTCCTTGATGGAACAACTCAAGATGATTCTTCAAAGGAACCTGATTGAGTTACAAAATGATAGGATTGAAAATAGTGTTTCTAGTCTTGCTCATGCTGACTAACATTGAATATGAACCTAATCTAGAGGTAGATGAGTACATAAAAATGCTACAATTTTGAATGGAGAGATGGATTTTTGCTATGATGATGATGAGGATGTGAATATGAAAGCATGTGTATTTTGAAAATGTAATAGAATTTTTAGGTTCCAGCGACATTAAGTGTCTCTCTGTGAACCCCTGAATGATGCTTCTTGATATTCCTTGCATGTGATGTTGATGTGGAAGCTGTGGAATTTCTGTAAGGAAATGACCATGATTTACCCTCTTTTGACTTTAGGAAAGTATGTGGCAATTCAAAATGATTTGATACATGAAAACAACGTAGATGTATCTAACCTCTCTCTGAGTCACAAATTGAAACTCCTTCGCAAACCTAGGTATTGTTTGTCACAAAATTAAATAACTTTTCTAAAAATGCCTAACTTAGGCCTAGAGCTTTGTGCTTCCCAAGTCCTCTTGGACTATTTTGCATCAAAGTATAACACTCTTAGGAGCCACGGTTGGAATATGTATGTCTGCACTGTAATTAGCAAAACTCATTTGGAGTTAGACCTTTTGCATGATGTACCTTTAAAATTGCAAGATTTTGTTTCTCACCAAACACACCCGTTCTGGCAATTTAGGTTTGGGGAAACTCCTTCCCATTCTGCAGTCTTACTTGCACTCTCTTTTATATTTGTGTAAGGTATTTGATGTTTGTATATATTTTCTATTGGGTTGATCCTCGACTCTTTAGATTGTTAGTTTATAGAGTGAATTTTCATTGTATCATATCAGTAGGACTTGACACAAATTTTTTCTTTTCTTGATTCGGTTGAGTCTTCTTGCACATATATTATTAACTGTCCCGATATGATCTCGGGTGAGAATATTGGATTTTAGCCTTGACGAATGAGAAGCTCGGCCTTGCTCTTTGAAATCGTGCATCTCTTCCCTTTTATCTTTTCGACATTGTTCTCTCGGTATGTATTGTTTTAAATTTTTTCTCTGTTGACATTGAGACAATGTTTGATTTAGGTTTGGGGGTGCATTTGCATTTAGAGTTTTAGTCTTTTTTACATCTTTTATTTTCAAAAAAAAAAAAAAAAAAAAAAAAAAAAAAATTAGGAAACTCTTTTGCAAAAACCTCCAACTTTAGAGATTTTAGAGTCACTAGCATGCTTTTAGCTATGTTTACATAGAGAATCGGCGAAATAACAGAATTGGAATCTAGGAGAACACAATCGGGTTTTCTTAGTTGATTAGAGCGTTAAAGTTGGATTTAACCATACGGGAGGGGCGGGTGGAAGTAACATTTAGATATTCGGTAGTAGGGTGTAATCACCCATAGTGGAGACTACCCATTTTACATCAGTCAGAGCCTTCACTCTTTGTGACTTTCTAGAAAGCTTTTAGAGTGTGTGTCACTTGCCGTGCAATCGATTAGGGTAGGAATGGTGAGCTACTGACTTCGCTGCCACTTTCGGCCCACTACTTTTGATCTCTTGAGTGCTAATTCCGTCAATCATGAGGGTGCGTCTAAAGATAGAAAACTCCTTCTAAATATCGATTTGGTTAGCATCATTCTCTCTCATTCAGCCAAGACCCAGGAAACACATCATCGAAGTAAATAGCCAGATGAGAATCGAGAATAGTTGAAAGAATTGAGTATAGTCGAAGGTTTATGTGCAACAAAGAAAAGAAAATAAGATGAGAATTAATGAAGTTTGTGAAATTTAAATTTTAATATTTATTAGATAAAAAAAAAAAAAAAAAAAAAAAAAAAAAAAAATTATAGTTTATTTTATATTGTCTCTAGTTACCACAAAGTTAAAAAAAAAAAAAAAAAAAAAAATATATTATTTAAGTTTTTGTGAAGTTCGGAAGTTCGTCATCAATAGTTGAAGGCCGAAGACAGAGCCAGAAGATTGAAGACGTTTCTATGGTTTCTTATGAGAGATTGATGTTAATTGCCGATCGGGTGAGAAGTGAGTGAGTACTCCCACCCTTGCTAATGGTTGATTTTCCTTTCTTAGAGATCATTAGAAAAAGATTCTTTTTGTCCACACTTTTGTGGAGTCTCCAGATTTTATTTCGGAAGGTTATCCTTCTTACCTACAACGTGTGCAGGATTTCTCTCTTTATTCCTGCCTGCACACATGAGAGACTAAAGCGATCTTTTTGAGTGCAATTATCATAAAACCCTAATGGTGAGGCGAAGTCGAGGCTTATGATCACAATCGAATCCGAATTCTTTCATATGGTATGGTTACTTCTCGCTCAGACACTTAAGGATGAGAATGCGTTCTTCGATAGTTCTAACTACGTTACTAGCATGCGAAACTCTATGTCCTCATAGCTTCTTGGAGGCTTGAGACTCTTTTACACTCCGAAGTTGGAGAAGGTTTTGTGGGTACACCTCTTGTAAACCCTCACGAGACTACAACTCGTCCACTAGGGACACCTAGGGGTTTAAAGGCTTAGTGCATACGCTAAATGCATCGAGAGACCTGCGACGAGGGTATAGTTAGGATTTCTTATTTTCTGTTTCACTTGAGGACAAGTAAAATTCGGGTTTGGGGGTATTTGATGAGTGCCAAATAGTGCATATTTATACACCTTTTTATTGGCATTTTACTCATCTTTTGCGCTTAGAAATCGAGATATTATCCCAGTATTCGTATTTTCTTTGTTTTCAAGAATAAATATTTGTATTAATTAATTTTGTGTTTTTAGGTAATAAATAAAGCTCGGAGAATTCGAGGAGCAAAAGAGCAAAGAATTGGAGTCGAGCATCTATGGAGCGGATAGCCAAAGCCGCAGCGCGAATCGGTTGCAACCCAACAAGGAAGACATGGGCTAGAGCAACCCGTGACCGGATCCGAGCCCGTCTCTTCCGAGACGTTGAGATTTCTTTCTCGCTCATCCAACGCTCGCTCGCATCTGTCCCATCGTCCGTTCGCTGCACCTGCGCCACAGCAAAACACCAAAACCGCTTACCTTTCTCGTCGTCGGATCTCCATCGGCTTCATCCTACGCTCGCTGAAGCTTCGCATCGACTCTTCGTTGCGCACGCTTCACAGCAAATTCTCCATACCCTATACCCCCACGACCGAACCCTAGTCTCTCCTCATTTCTCTTCTCCCTTCTCTTTCTTCCTCTCGCAGCAGCTCTGCAGCAACCCTCCACAACAACCCTCTCGACACCGACCATCCCCTCTCCTCGCGAGCCGCACCTTCTCATCACCTCACCTCATACACGTCACCATCACCTCCATTGCATACACCGTCCCTAGTATTAATTATCTATTACATAGCTTCTCAAACCCTAGAAGCTAAATGATAAGATAATTGAAACTAGGGTTTTCCACCATCACCACAAGCATGGAGTTCTCGGAGCTGAGTGACAAGAGGGAGAGCGATTCGAGTGGTATGGGTTTCAATTAATTTCTATTTTATAGAATTAGGGTTTGGTATTTTGGGGTTGAAGCTATTGTATGTATAAATAGAAGTGTTGGATGTTCATAGAAGTCATGCCAGGCTAGCCGAGTGCTTCATTGTAGGTTTAATTTGTAGTTTAACACCATTTTATCATGTTTTAATTTAGTTATTAGGGTTTCGGTGAAACCCTAATTCCATCTTGTGTTTCCAGCTACTGTTGATTTATCCTTGCATGCTTAATGTATAATTATGCTTTCAATTTTAGCACCCAATGCATTTCTTTCACAATGCATGCCGGTATGCATTGTAGTCGGGGTATAAATGTATTGTGTGTCTGCGACTTAATCTTTAGACACAAAAACTAATTCTCTTGACTAATTGTGCTTCATTAGACAATTAGTACTCTAACTCCCAGATTTATATTTGCTTGAGTATATATCAAATCGAGAGATTGAGATATAAACTCTTTGATATACTTTTTATCTAAATTGAGTCTGACTGTCTAATTGATTCTCTAAAAAGTATATTGGATTTTGTCCATACAAATTGCTAAGCGAAATATTGGGTGTGGTTGGTGTACCCCCGCTTTTTCAATTGGTATCAGAGCAGGCAAACACTCTAAACCTAATAAGTTTGTGTTTGATCGTTCCTTAAAAATTGTCCCATGGGAAATTTCTTTGGAAAACTTGATCTTAGCATCCAGAACGCACGCTAAAAATCCTTAAAGATTGCTCAAAGATTATTATGGTTAAAATCTCCGGTTTCTCATGATAATCTCACTTCATCTAAAAGGGAAGATTTAGGTGTTAAGTATCAATCTAAAGGAAAAAATAAAAAGAAGGAAAGATTGAGAAAACGCTCGTCACGCTCAAGGATATGAAACCTCACTAGATTAACTCTTGATCTCTTTGAGGAATACTATCGTAATGAATCAATTGATAAAGATCTATTCAGAGCATTCGAAGGCGTTTTTAAATTCTTAGAAAAACTTATTTCTCTTGAGTCTGAGAATTATTCAGAAAAAGGTTCTATACATGTTAAACCTTCAAATAATATTGTACAACCTAGGAATCGGAAGAATCCTCCTCTAGCCAGATCAAACGAAGGATAGAAAGCTCTGATTTCCCTGATTATCATCATACTTTGATTATACCAATGGACTGTTCACACATATCAACCAGAAATATTGCATGAGAATTCCTCTGCACATTATGCCTCTTGGTAACATGCCTGGCACTACCCCATTTTTATATATATTGAAATGGGGCAAGAAATGGTTTGAGTTGTGTACAGTTTTGTTATTCACTTTTTGAATACAAATCAAAGCTTTCTACTACATCCATCGTCTCCCACTATGTGTGTCGTCACAGATGCGTAACCTTTTGATGTGCAAACGGCTAAGAAAATCCCACCTTCATCTTGTGGGTCGCTGTTCACAAACGGGTCCAAGCCCATTATTGGTCTTATAAAGAAGAAGTTCGTGCACCTCTTCTTCATCCCATCAGTCCGCGCACGTGAACCTCTAGGGTTTTGTGTGTTTCCTCCATTGAAGCCTCCTTGGAAGAAATTGAAAGAAAGGGTGTTCAAGGTTCACTCCAAGTATGTTAATACCTCTTGTTCCTTTCAATTTCTTTGATGAATTCTAAGGGCTCAAAAAGAAGTTCCAAAAGCTCAAATACCTCTAGCATGGATTTTCCTTGTGACCAAAACTCTCTTAGGATTAGGTTTGTGGATGATTCTTGTGCTAGAACTTTTGAAAAGATTTCATCTAAAGGTTTTATCGTAGAAAAGAAATTGGATCTCTCTAGTGGACATGAAGAGGATTTTGTTTGCTTCAAAAATTCAAGCTTGGAAACATCTTTGATGGTCTTGTCAAGGTTTTGATTCTCTCACAAGAATTTTCTATGCCAACATTCATGATGTTGATCTCAATAAGATGGAATTCAAATCCATGATAAATAGAGAAAGATTTCTTGTTGATAGAGAATTGATTTCAAAGATTACCAAAATCCCATTGGGAAACATGCGTCTTCCTAGAGCAAGTGATGAACGTCCATCATGTGATGAAATCTCCCTTAGGCTTTGTGGCAAGAAGGTAGCTTGGAATCAAGGAAAGTTTCCCACTAATGATCTTAGTATTGCGTTAATGGCATTTGGAAAACCCGGTATCCCCAATGTTTGTCCCTCCATAATTGAGAATTCTTGGTGGATTCATGAGTTTATAATTAGTGCATTTCCTTGAATCGGGTGTTCAAAGTCTATATTTGTGGTTTTATCATTTTTCAAATGATTTTGATGACTTCACCCATCAAGATGTTAGGTTACCCTTGCTTGATTGGTCAAATTTGTCGTGATCGTGGATTTGATTCAATTGGCAACTCTCTCAGGGTTTCCAAATCGGTTCGTCCTTGTACCTTCAGACGCAAAAGGGAGAATGTGTGCAAGAGACAAATATATGCTTCACTCAATGATTGTGACCCTACCACCTTGAGCCTTCTTCAAAAAAATCACAAGGGTGTGTGTAAGGTCAATTCAAGGGTGAAGTGTGTCCAAGAACAATTGTTATTGGTTGCAACAAAGTTTCCTGAGCTCAACGAAGAATTGAACACAATTCAAGCATCTTGAGTATCTCCGTGAGGAAGAAGATGAATAAATTGTGACATCGTTTGCCTAGTAAATATTCTAGTTTTCTTGTTTTGTTAAGAGGAATAACTAGTGATTGGAATAGCCATTATTGTGATTGCACATAGCTATGTCCAACGTTTTCATCTTCATGTTTTTAGGTTTATTTGTTTAAATTCTAAAATTGTTTGGAAATGATTTTTGCAGTATTAATCTTTATGGTTTTATATATTGCAATTTTTATGGGATATGTGTGTTTGCGTCCGTGAACTGTTATTGTCCCATACATTGTCAAAAGTAAAGTCTTTCGTATGTCGATATGCATGTATTGATAAAAAAATGAATGGACTTTTGACAAATACAAAAGTTAAGCCTATATTGTCAATTTTTTATGGAAGATAAGTTAAAATCTTTTGTTTACAAGGATTATGTCTATTGTATGTCATTGTGCAAATGGTGATGGAAAATAGAATGAGTCCTTGCTTATTCCACGGTATTAGGTCGATCTCCGATCCACAAATTTTGTGTATATAATGTGTTGTTCCATAAGGTGTCTTATGTTGAGCACTATCGACTGAGTTGATTATTTTTATGATTAGCTTAGTTGTTGCTCTGTAAGGTACTTTATGTCGAGCATAATCAACTAAATTAATCATCTCGTTTGGTTACTTAGTTGTTGCTCCGTAAGTTTTCTTATGTCGAGCATGACCAATTAAATTGATTACTTTTGTGATTATTTTGGTTGTGTATTTCGATTAGATTAATTATGGGTTCTCTTGTGATTAATCTAATTGAGTATTTTTGAGTCTTCATAAGTTCACTTATGTTGAGCATTTCTGATTAAATTAATCATGGGTTCTCTTGTGGTCAATTTAATTGAGTATTTTGGATTCAAATTCATACTTGTATGTGATTTGTTATGTCCAAAGAAATCCTTCTTTTCTTTCGAAATTTAGGTCGCTCTTGTTGTTCTTTCGGGAATGACATATTATGGGGGAGAGTTCTTTTTTAACTTCTGCTTAATTGCTAAATCTTTGTGGGGAGTGCGGCTGTGGAATATTATAGGGGTTATCTTGTATCTTTAAACTCCTTGATGAATGCATTTAGCTTCGGTTTTATGATTGCATCTAAATAAGTTGATATTTTGCTTTCTTTTGGTCAAGAAATATCTCTTTCGGAAATTTCATTAGGATCCCGTTCTTGTACTTTTGCCAACTTTATTGACAAAAAGGGGGAGAATTAATATGTAATTCACACAACAAATACATATGGTTTTCGGATCATTATGTAAGGGGGAGTGGTTTCCATGAGAGATGGAGTATTGATTAAGGGGGAGTGATACATATCACCATAGCATTGTTGTTAAAGTTGTGATACAATTGAACTTTGACGTTGTATAATGATACTATGACATTGTATAACAATGATTGAGAACTATTGTTTTCTTGTTGTTATAGCTACGGATTTTCAACAAAGATGATACTGAACTTACAACCTTTCGAGTAATGTTGAAGATTAGACATGTGGAATAGGACCTACAAAAGTTAATTTATTTAATTTTTGTATTCCATATGTATTAATAGTTTTGTCACTAAAATTGACAAAGAGGGAGTGTTGATGGTGGATTTTCGTTTAAGGTTAAATTTGTAAAAAACCGGAAAAAATCATGCGCTGACATCTTGTAAAAGATAAAGCCATTTATAAGTGTTGGATACTCCCTCACTTAATTCACCAAGAATGGAGCATGTAGCAACAATCTCATTCTGTGAATACATGAAATTCCTCCAGGTTGGAGCATGTGGCAACAATCCCTTCCTGTGAATTTCATATCAGCCTTGTATTTCCAGTACTCATTATCAGTGTGGCATGACGACGAAGACTCGAGGCAACTCCACAGAGGAAAAGACTTGTACGGGGTACCACAAAGTCTACCGGATAAAGAAATGGAGCCTGCAGCTTACGGATCCCTCGCTGGGAAGATTTATATCTCAAGACCCTTGTCGAAGCTCGGAAGACTGTTCAATCCGCATCGACCTTTCAACTAAGTGAAGAAATGCTTGAGGAAGGAGAGATCAATCAAGGAACACGTGAGTACAGAGGATGGGAACGTTCAATTCGATCACTCAGCAGTGATATTACAACACCTCCCATCACAGATCCAGAGGCCTCGCAAATCCCGACATCTCATCAAGTGTAACACCTCTGGTAGTCACCAGAGCAACAACTTCCACTCCTTCATCAGGACGAGGAGCCGGAGGGACGAGAGGAGGACCATCCCCCATTACCATTGCAGACTTGATGGAGAAGCAGGAAGTTCTTGCTAAGACTCAAACGGATATGGACGCAACTCAGAAAGAGGTACTCACTTTTCTTAAGACATTAACCGATCGATTTCCACATGACCCGCAACAGCCCCTGGAGCCAACAAGAAATGCATTCAACGCACCGGAGAAGGTACTTCAACGGCACGGACCTACATGGACCTGATCAAAGAAGCGACATCAGATATGAGCGGTCCTGTCATGGAGACTTCTACACTGGGGACTGATCCTCACAACGATCCTCCTCAAGTCAACAGTTTCACTATGAGCCATAGGCCGGTGGATCGGGAAGCGGTTTCTCTAGTGGAAAGTTTATGCGAAATTTCACACCTCTCGAAGAATCAGCGCGCGGAGACATTTTGTTGCAATCAACCAGAGGAAGGTCACGACCGTGCCCTACATGTCACCGCACGCATCAAGGATTCAGAGTTCAAGACGACCCTTATCTACACAGGATCGTCTTCATTACTCTCAAGATTCTCAGGACATCCAAGGTTCTCCCAGGCAAGGTCGTACGGAAGCCTACCACAATGACGGACTTCGAGGGAAACCAAACCAGCACATACGGGAGAAGCTCCGTGGAAAGAATCAGACAAGTTCGTTGCATCCCACTCCCCATGTGGGCGTCAATTCAGGAAGAAGACCGACTTGCATCATTGAGGGCTAGTACCCACGATTCATCTTTGCTGACGAAGCATTCTTCTCCATACTGTGAAGCCACAACCCACGTTCACACGAGGAGGGAACAAACTTTATGGCGAGTCGTGACCAGAAAGGAAAACGGTATACCGACACTGCCATTATCAGCAGGGGAGACTGTTACCCAGTCTCTCCGCCTAATGGAATGCTACAACAGCAACGAACCACAAGAGCAAGTGCTAGATGCTCCACAACAGCTGCAAGATGGCACCAACTCCACAACTGATGAAATTGAAATAGTTGAGGAATCTCCTAGGCCTATCTCCATCAGCTCAACCTTGTGTACGGATAAACGCGTGAAGCCCGTGGAACTTCTCAAAGAGTATCAGGACATGTTCGCTTGGAGATATGAAGAAATGCCGGATTTAGATGAAAATTGGTCATCCATCATCTACATGTCATACCTGGATCCAAGTCGGTTAAACAGTTGCAGTTCAGACACGAGGAAAATGGATAGATCAGGTGTTGCATAGACTTCAGAAACTTGAACAGGTGCTGCTCCAAAAAACAATCCTCCTCTACCTGACATCGACATGTTAGTAGATGCAAACAGCGGACACAACATGTTCTCCTCCATGGATGGATGCAGCGGCTACAACCAGATAAGAATGTACGAGCATGATGCAAGTAAGATATCTTTTCGAACTCCTCTCGGAAATTTTTATTATACCATACTGCCATTTGGTTTAAGGAATACCGGTGCAACGTATCAACGCTCTATGACGGTAATCTTCCACTGGAGCCGATACCTCAAGGGAGCAGCCTCAAGAAGATAACGATGTCCAACCGTCATATCGAGCAAGATCCGGGCGAGTTACTCTATCAGACAGTGGTTGAACAAGATCCGGGGGCATATATCTCACCAACAGGCGATACAACCTTCAGCCTTCTGTAAGCAGTTCCTTGAAGCAGCAAGAGGAAAACCACCAAGATACAACATCCCGCGCGTCCATCAAATCCAACTCCAGTACCACATGCATGACTCCCACAATGATGAAACAACGTCCAAGATATTCCATACCTGGCTCGACAACAACCACTATGAACAAACCATGTAAACCACGCTTGGGGACTGAGGCTCAGCATGGAGTTCCTTCACCGTACCAAGGACTTCTTCAACACGAGAAAGATGGTCACCAAGAATCATGGAATTCGCAAGAGTAAATCGAATCAAGAGGAAGCCACTTCAACGCTCCCTCCTCCAGAAGCTGCTTCAATGGTCTATTCAAGAGCCGCCTCAATGCTCTCTCCGGACCCTCAATGCTCTCTCTCCGGACCCCTTGTCGATTCATAATCCTACTTCAACACTCTCCAGATCCACCTCAACATTCGCACCTGAAGCCACTTTAACATCCTCTCAAGTCGTTTCAACACTCAAGCTACATCAACAATCTGCGCTCTGGTCAAGTTATCTTTGATGTACTCATTGCTCAACATACGTCTCATCCATCCTTCATGAGGACCCAGCGGAGCATGAAAAACCCTGAAGTCGATAGGAGGAGGGCTATCTTGTGGAACGGATATTTTCATATAGTTGGAAGGGCGCGGTGGACAACTCACCATCAATGTTCGGCATATCCTTGAAGCTGCCAACACTTCCTGACTTGGTACCAGCATTATCTCCATAAGACATCTCAACAGGGATTCTTTTCTTCCACAATGAAATAAAAGGCAGGAGTTAGAACTTGTATGAAAGCACATGAGAGATGTAGTCACACACGGCAAGACACAACTCACATCGAGCACACAAAACCGGTCCGGCTCAAATTCTAGACGGATTTCAAGACGGTATTAGTTTTCAAGTCCTGCAAGTTTCACCGTATTGATTTCAAGTCGTGCAAGTTTGACCGTATTGATTTCAAGTCGTGCAAGTTTCTACCGTATTGATTTCAAGTCGTGCAAGTTTCATTCAGGTATTGATTTCAAGTCGTGCAAGTTTGGTCGGGTATTGATTTCAAGTCGTGCAAGTTTCACTGGTATTGATTTCAAGTCGTGCAAGTTTCATTCTCGTATTGATTTCAAGTCCCAGATAAGTTTCTAAGTCCGACAAGTTTAAAGTCTGGTGTTGGTCAAGGGTACAACGCTGGTATTGCTCAAGTTTCAAGTCCGGTATTGATCAAGTGACGAGTCCAAGATCACCAAGTTACAAACGATTGATCAAGTGACGAGTCCCGGATCACTCAAGTTTCAAGTCTGGTATTGCTTAATATTCAAGTCTCGTATTGATCAATTCAAGTCCCAGATTGCTCAAGTTTCAAGACCGGTGTTGGTCAAGGGCACGAGGCTGGTATAAAGTTGACATTCAGTCAGCATACACGATATGGGACCCACGTTCAATCAAGCATATATGGCGGACCACATTTATTTGCACAACACGATTCTCTTATGTCATGAGAATCATGTTCACGAGATTCAAGCCCACGTTCGATCAAGCAGCGCAGAGCCCCACCAACGAAGCAGTGCACAACAATCCGTCGATTAGGCACAACCCCACGATCGAGCTTGAGCAAGCACGGAGCGGCCCTCGACCGAAGCAGGCATAGAAAGGTCGATCGAAGGTGCAAGACCAACATCATACTAGGGGAACGCTCTCCTATATGCCTTTTAAACGTAACATACTCCAAGGACAGATGACCCGTCTCTCCCGGTAACATCTAACTTTTGCCTCATAAGTTTTATCTTTAATCAAGTCACCATCTCATGCCTACCACACAATAGTGTAACCATTATGTGCTAGGCGGGACTTAATGTTGATGGTGGATTTTCGTTTTAAGGTTAAATTTGTAAAAACGAAAAAATCATGCGCCGACATCTTGTAAAAGATAAAGCCATTTATAAGTGTTGGATACTCCCTCACTTAATTCACCAAGAATGGAGCATGTAGCAACAATCCCATTCTCGTGAATACATGAAATTCCTCCAGGTTGGAGCATGTGGCAACAATCCCTTCCCGTGAATTTCATATCGCCCTTGTATTTCCAAAGACTCATTATCGTGTGGCATGACGACCGAGTGTTACTCTTACTGAGTAACACGAACCTCCAAGCACTATAATGAAACCATGTACGAAATACCCGTACAGCCGATTCTCTGTGTTATACTAGCCCGAGCCCCTCTCGGTGTGTTATACTAGCCCGATTGAGCCCCTCTCGGTGTGTTATACTAGCCGATTGAGCATCCTGACCGACCGTATCATCCGGATATGATTCGATCGCAGTCATCCAACTCCATAAGCATGATTGGATGACCCGCATCAATTCCATCACCCCAAGCAGGTATGGAATATCCACTGCCGACCCCGCATGGTCGGCCATTGGCCTTTGCTTGCCAAAAGACGTTCATACCAAGCATTATGGACTAAAACCCAAAATAAGGGTTTGCGGCATATTACATGTGTTGCAAAACAATCTCAACCATCCATCTTCGCAGTATAAATGGAGGGTGTAGATGTAGATTCAAAGGGCCCAGAAGCATGTCAACACGATCACCGTGGGCCCGCCTACACACTTGACCAATCGGCCAAGACCAACAATGTTTGGCCGTGACAAAATCATCACCCAAACAAGAGATGACGCACGGCTTGAAAGCCAAAATTAGGGTTTCAAGTCATCACGCGCGTCCATCTTCTCCGACACGAATGGAGGGTCACAGATTAGATTAAACAAGGGCCTGGTCACACCAAAGATGACCACCGTGAGCCCATCTACCTCCTCATGTGTTCTGGCCAAGGCATATCATGCCTGGTCAATCCAAAACGTGCGTCCAAACTAGCGTGGACACGCCTCCCAAACCACGAATCGATCTCGACCGCTCAACTTCATTCTGGGATGATTTGAGTGGTCGATAGGTGTGATAAACACCTAATTTTATATCTAGTATTTATGCTTTCTTTGCGAGTTTTCATGTAAATTATGTATCTTATGTGTGAATTTGAGTTTGTTAGGTACTTTGGAGTCGTTTGGAGCAAAAGAAGAAGAAACAGGGCAAAAGGTGCAAATGTTATGTGGAGGCGGCTAAGTCGTACAAGGAGGCGAAGAATGAACCAGTCGGGCTCTATGGAACCGACAAGGCAATTATGAGTCTGGGTTACCCTTATCCGAAACTGGATGTTGGTAGCAATTTTGGTTCCTACATGGCCCTAAATCTAAGAGCTTCTCAATCATTGACCTACTTCTCAAATTCAGAGAAGAAATAAAACACCATGGCGGCAGAAATTGTCAAAGAATTCTGTGAACTGAGATGATTCAGATTAGAGAGATCGAGAGGCTGCTTTGCTGATAATTCAATGGAAGAATTTATGAAGATTCAGATGGTTTCTGGAACAGTATTTACAGTTGGGGTTTTGATGGATTTCTGAATTTGAGATAAAGAACGAAATTGATTCTGTGTGTATGGAAGAGAAGGAGAATTGAAGATTGCATCTTTAGCTGCAGCTGATTCATGGTTGCAATATGTGAAAAGAGAGAATCAAAACATGGGTTAGAGCTGGAATTAGGGTTTGCTGCCATTAATGGTTGCTTCGGTGGAAGTTCGAAGATAGAGTTGTTCTTTGGGTGATGGTGATGAAATTGAACTCTCCGAGATGTCGGAATTCATGGGTTTGAAGGCTTGAATTTATAGGCTTGTATGTGTATTGAGATAACAAGTTGTTTCTGATTTTTCTAGATTAAGGTTCTGCAGTTGAAAGCAAAAAGAAGGCTTGGTAAAGGAATTGGTGGTGATTTCAGTTTTTGTTGAGCTGAACTAGTGGTTTTGCTCAGTGGCAATAGAGCAGTGGTGGTGGAATCTGTTAAACTTTGTTGTGTAATGGAGATGGAGCAGAGTTGCATTTCAGGTACTGATGGAGTGTGAATTGCAAGGCGTAAAGTGTTCTGTGATTGAGCTTTTGGAGATTGATAATGGGAGAGCTAGCCGATGTAGACCCGAGTGAATGTCAAGTGTTGCCGCTTGAAATACAGGAGTGAAGATGTTGATTATGCCTAGATGTATGCTTAGGTTACAGTGGAGGATTTGGTGCTCAAATTTGGTGATGTTCTGGAGTTGGGGATCTGAAATTGATGTTGAGAGTTATTGGTGGTGGCTAGTGGAATGTGTCCGAGTGGTGTTTAGGTTGATAAGGTGGTGAATTTCAAAGTTGGGCCAAGAGCAAATTTCTCGTGTTTGAATGGAGTGTTGGGTTCAAAGTTTGAATGGATGTTTAGGTGCAAGAGTTGAAGCTACAGCTTGGTTGATATTGCCAACAAGTTATGATGGGTTAAAGTGCATTTGGAGTTGCAATGGTGTAGCTGGTGATGTAATCGAAATCGCAAGCAAGAAGCAATGAGAAAGAACAAGAAGGGCAATTTAAATGGTTGGTGGTAAGTCGGTTGTCTAACTAGTTATGGGTGCACTGTGTTGGTGGTGAGGAAATGAGAAAGCTACAGATTTGAGTCGGTAGTATGAGGCAATGAAATTGAATCCGAGATGGACAAAGATGGAGCCGATGTTGGTGAGATTCTAGTGTGCTAATCACCACCGCCTATGTTGTAGCTCGATGGAATGGTGAAGCTGTTGTTTGAACTGGAATAGCAAGTGGGTGTGTGTTGAGAAGTGCAATGTCTGAATTAAAGGTACGAGAAGAACTGAGAATAGGTGTAGTTACAGAAGTGAGCCGAGTTTCAGCTAATGCAGTGGAGCTTGGCAGAGTACGAGAGGAGGTTAAGCGATTTGGTGGTCGAGTTCAGCTTCTTCTAAGGTTAGGTGTATGCTAGGATTTGCAAGATGGAACTGTGTACTGGGAATATGAGTTTGGTGTTGAAACAAAGCTGATGTTGGAATCTAATGGTTGCTGTTGCAAGTAATGGCTTGGTGCAGCTGGGTTTTAGATTTAAAAAGGTCGAGCTTGTGAATCGAGATAGTGGTGCAACCGTTGTTTGAGTGGAGCCGTGTCTACAGCTGTGCTTGAGGTTGAACATTGCAGGCCTGGATGAATGGGTACTAAGGATTTTCAGTGTGATTTGGTATTGAAGCTGGAGTTAAACTAGAAGTTGTGGTTTCAGTGTGAGGCAGTGAAGTAGGTGGATTGAATTGAAGGTCGGGATCTGAAATAGGAATTGTCATGCAATGGGTTTCGCCACGGGAGTTCAAAGTCGCAGATGCAAGGAAGCTCGAGCAAGGGGAATAGCTCGGGGTTGTTTTGGGGGTGGTAGCTGTGGTGCTCCGAAGGTGAAAATGAAGGTGTCAGTTGCAGCAGTGATGGAGTTATAGGAATTGAGTCCGAGGATGCAAGAAAGAGTTCAAGAAGGGGAACTTGTTGTTTGAAGCGGGAGATGGAGTTGGTGGTACCGAGAAATGGAAGTGATGGGACAGTTTGTGTAAGGTCAATTGCCAAGCCGAATGGCATGAAGGCTCACCATCATGGCCGAGCATCGGCCAAGCACAAGTATTGTGCATGATCCGTCAATGCAATAGCTCAGCAAGACCACTCGCCTAAGCCGAGTCTAGTTAGTTATCTAACTTGTCTGTATGACTCATGATCTTTCTGAATTAGTCACTTGACTCGGTTGACCTGACCGAGTTGACCCATTTGACCGGTGACCGGCGGCGCGCCGGATTCCGGCCAGTGCACCAGTTTTCCGGCGAGCATATTTCTGGGACATATTTTCACATAGGTTTCTCACACATGGTTCATGGGCTTGGTGGACTTTTTGGTGATGGACTTTGAAGACCTAATTTTGGAAAGTGGGAAGGCTATAAAAAGAAAAAGTTTCTATTCTTTTGAAAAATGAATCACGTATTTTCTACTGGAGTTTTGGAGGAGAGCGATTCTACTAGGGTTTGCTTCCATTTTATTTTACATGTTCTTCATCTTATTTTTGATAATAATTATGTTGAATCAAAATACTATGAGTAACTAAATACTATTTATTGGTTATGGGATAATAAGTGGATTTCACAAATAAGTTTTGAATCAATGAATTAGTTTTGTCTCAAGTTTATTGTTTATGATTCATTGTTAATATTGATATATGATTTTTCTTGTTTGGTTGAGTCCGGAATCAATCCGATTTGCATTCATATCTAGAGCTATATTAGGGTTTTCAATACGAAAACGTTGTTTATCCCTGATTTTAAGTAGCATAAATGTGGGTAGTGCTTGTAGTGATATATCCTACTAGTCACATATGAATCATAACTTGGGTTAAATCGATTTAGTGCTTTTACACATTTTGGTTGCCTTGATTAATCTTATTCCAGAAAACTTATTTCTTTTAGGGAGTTAAACTTAATTGTGCTTTTACACTTTAGGTTGCTTTCTAGGAAGAATTCACATATGCATCTTTTAATGTGGTTGTGATGAAATCAGGGAATTAGCGGGATATTCTTGCGATCAAGGTATCCTAGGACTTTTAGTAAATGAGAGATTAATTTATCAATTCTAGTCATTGTTGAGAATACATATTTGTGAATGAAACTATCCCGTGACCAATATCTTTTCTCCTTATTGAGTTTCTTTATTATTACTTTGCTTTCAAATTAGTTTATTTACCTTGAATTATCAAAACATCCCCCCTTGGTTACTAGGAAACTGAAAATTTGCATAACAACAAAGGCCTCTCCGTGGATACGAACTCTTTCTTATTGCATACTACTTTATTTTAGTAAAGCAAGAAAGTGAATTTATTTTTGACCGGGTGACAACCGATCAGTGGCTTAGATCACGTTTTCATGGGATAGTCAGGTATAAGTGTGAACACCAGCCTACCACCTACACGCTGGTATGATCGACCAAGACCGACCAAGATGTGTCGTCATGAAACGCGTGCCCAAACTAGGGATGTCACGCCGGTTTCCAACCCTTTTGTGGCATCAATTTCTCGTCGCAAACCGATCTCAACCACTCAACTTACCTAAGTTAAATTGAGTGGCCTAGATCGCGCCTCCATGGGACGGGGTGAGATGTAGGCGTGTACACCGGCATGCCGTCTACACTCATGCCCTGGCCGGCCCTCTCCAAATCCTTTCCATGCTTGGTTTCGACTAAGCTAAAGAGTGATGCTTGCGCACCTCTTCAAAAACCCTAATATCCATTACATTGCCGTGCAGATGAGTGTCTCAAAGATCATCTCATCCGTTCAACTTCACCAAATTTTGGTTATACAACCCCGGTCGGGAGTTATTTGGTCAAAGTGAGGCGTCATTACCCATCACTTTACCACACCATAATGCAAGACTCGCATAAAATACACACGATACTTCACAAGTATCGACTTCCCGAATAACACAGTTATTCAATTCAAGCATTACATGCTATCTTTCGTGGATCCACGATCCACACATTCCGAACATCAATCATGTCACAAACGGGGATACATATCGGGGTATTGGTCGGCGGTTTACGGCGGCACGGCAGTGCAACGCGCCATCACAAGAACGTGTCGGGAAGTCATGGACGGTTAGAGATGAACGGAGAAGTGGGCAAGACTTGGTCATGTGGCACCGACGCACAACTCCACTACTCCATCACTCCACTTCCTCCACTTCCCACGAGAGACGTGAATGAGGCTCAATGACTTGTATAAATAGGTTCTCCTCCTTATTTTCAAAAAGGAGAAAAATAGGAGACAAGGAGAAACAACACAAGTTCGACGAGCCGAGAAAATCAAGTGTTAATACAAAAATCGTATTCAAACACCCAGCCTTACATCAACCGCAAGCCTGCTCACCTTTCTGTTACAAGTCATAAGCAAGCCAACACCTTCACAATCTCAACACCTTCTTCGCTTCCCTCCCTAAGATCAACCCCATCTCCTTCACTTTGTGATCGAAACAAGTCCGGAACGCCATTTTTGGTTTAGGCCGGACTTGCACTGCATTGATCTCTCGAATCTACAAGCACTCACCGCGCAGTGCATTTGTTTAAAGGTATAAATTCATTCCTCATCCACACCCAAAATTACCAAATTCTACAGGAGTAGTTTTCACCCATAAACAGGGAGATTGTTAGAGCATTGGTCGGTCGAACTCGCATGCATTGCCATCTCAAGCATATTTGTCAATATTAGTGATCAAAACTATAAGTCTTGATTTCTAGCCAATTATAGCTAAAGGTCTCGGACTAGGATAGAAAGTGTAGTTGAGCTCAATAACTCCATGGAAATCATCATACAAGACGAAGAACTACTCAAGGAACTGGTGGAACTTTATCGACTAAAAGATATGTGGAGACTTGAACTTATCTATCATTCAAAAGTCTATTTACTCTATCTCCTATTCTTGAAACAATAGTCATTTTGATATATAGACTTTGATTATACACATTTGTTATTTCGAGCCGAGTTTAACTCTCATATATATTTATAAAAATATGTGTTGGTAAGATTTCGCTTTAGCCAAATTCATCTTTACCTAGTGACGAATGTCATGTTATGTTTCAATCACTTTGAAAAATGCTCTAACGAAAAATGGTCTGTGAATAACGACTATATAACGTCCTCTGAGAATGTTTCAATGATTGAAAATAGAGTTTAGATTATATAACCATTGATGGATATAAGCATTGTTGTGGAAACACATATATGTATAAGTCCTTATTCCTTGAACCGAAGTTTGCGAACTTTGTTGATCAAGAGAAACGGAATGTGGCGTGAGCCAAGTCCGCGAACTGGCGGAAGTTCTCGACCCGAGAATTTCTGCTGGAGTTTGTGAACTCCTTCCGTGAACTTAAGTCCGCGATCCCAGTCCACGAACTTGAGTTGGTTATATCTAAAATCGGTTATTCTTGAACTCATGTTTATATAAACTGAGGAATGCTTTTGCAAACCGTGCCTATAAAGTTCATGAACCGATTCGAGTGAATCAAACCGTTTTTGCTTCGATTGTGTTTTGTGTAGTTACATAAGATCTAAGCAATTGAACAACTCGCTAACTAGTTCATTTGAGTCATTTGAAATAGTTATGGTGAAGAAGAATATGGTTGATATGAAATTGCTCATATGGCTATCCATTTGGTTAACTATTGTTGAACCAACAAATGTTCATGTTTGGGTACGGTTACATAAACCCAAAGTAGTACATTTAATTTGTATGTAACAAGCTAGGTTTTCATCTAACGGTGAATATTGAATGCTTTGTTACCAAGCTAACATTGATTGCAAACCCTGATTTGAAAGACTATATAAGGGAAAACTCTAGAAACTGGGAAACCTAATCCCCACACCTTACATGTGATACTAGTTTCATAAGCTAGAGTCGATTCTCCTTTAACTTTGGGTTTTATTCTCTAAACCAGGTTAACGACTTAAAGACTTCATTGGGATACTACTTTCTCGACCGATACTACTTTCTCATAGTTGTGTGATCTGATCTTGCTGTTTCTATCGTTTTGAGTACGATCGTAACGATTGGCTTGAGATTTATATCTACGATAGGCAAGATAGAAAAGTAATCACAAACATCTTCGTCTCATCGTTTGTGCTTCCGCAATATCTTTTTTCGCTGTGTCGATTAAGATTATTGTGAGGTGATCGATAATACTAGGTTGTTCTTCGGGAATATAAGTCTAGGTTATCAATTGGTTCCTGTTCACCTTGATCTATCAAAAGACGGAACAAAACTCGTAGGTATATTCGTGGGAGACGGATTTATCTATTACCGTACACTTTTTTGTGTGATACAAATTTGTTTATTAAAGTCTTCGACTTTGGGTCGTAACTCTTAGTTGTGGGTGAGATCAGCTAAGAGAATCAAGTACGTAGCATCCTGCTGGGATCAGAGACGTAAGAGCATAACTGTACCTTGGATCAGTGTGAGATTGGTTGGGGTTCAACTACAGTCTAGACCAAAGTTAATTTGGAGTAGGCTAGTGTCCGTAGCGACTTAATACATTGTGTGTTCAATTTGGACTTGGTCCCGGGGTTTTTCTGCATTTGCGGTTTCCTCTTAACAAAATTCTGGCGTCTGTGTTATTTCTATTTCTGCATTATATTTGTTTATATAATTAAAATATCACAGGTTGTGCGTTGTTCAATCAATTAGAGTATCCGACCTTTTGGTTGTTGATTTAAATTGATTGACACTTGGATATTGGTATTTGGTACCATCCAAGTTATCTCTTTTGTATTTGATAAAGACTCGCAGATTTCTATTTGCTTGAGTATATACCTGTTGATGGTGTTTATTAGCTTAGGGTTAAAATCGTACATCTGACATGACGTCACTATGACCAATAGCGCATTCATTGAATCAATCAGCGTGCCTACGTACGAATTACCAGGGTACCTTTTTTTATATATGTACATGTGTCATGTTCCACGGCAGAACCCTTAGTATTGACTGACATCATCTTTGTATATACCGAACCCTAATTCTCGCAACACTTGCGTACATAATGGCAAATCATGCCACCACGTCCTCTCGCGCAAAGGCATGCCAACAATGCCAGCCGCACCACCGTGCCAATGGCAAACCATGCCAGCCACGTCTCCGCGCCAAGGCATGCAAACCATGTCAGCCGCACCACCGTGCCAATGGCAAACCATGCCATCCACGTCTCCGCGCCAAGGCATGCCAATCATGCCAGCCGCACCACTGTGCCAATGGCAAACCATGCCAGCCACATCTCCGCGCCAAGGCATGCCAACCATGCCAACCGCACCACCGTGCCAATGGAAAACCATGCCAGCCACGTCTACGCGCCAAGGCATGCCAACCATGCGGTCGCACCACCGTGCCAATGGCAAACCATGCCGCCCACGTTTCGCGCAAGGCATGCCAACCATGCCACCGCATCATCGTGCCAATGGAAAACCATGCCATCCACGTCTCCGCGCCAAGGCATGCCAACATGCCCGGCCGTATCACCATGCCAATGGTAAATCGTGCCACCACGTCTCCGTGCCAAGGCATGCCAGCCGCACCACCGTGCCAATGGCAAACCTTTCCAGCCACATTTCCACGCCAAGGAATGGCAACCATGCCAGCCGCACCACCGTCCCAATGGAAAACCATACCAGCCACATCTCCGCGCCAAGGCATGCCAACCATGCTAGCCGCACCACCGCGCCAAGGCATGCCAACCATGCCAGCCACGTCTCCGCACAAAGGAATGCCACCATGCCAGGCGCACCACCGTGCCAATGGCAAACCATGCCAGCCACGTCTCCGCGCCAAGGCATGCCAACCATGTCAGCCGCACCACCATGCCAATGACAAGCCATGCCGGCCACGTCTCTGCGCCAAGGCATGCCAGCCGCACCACCGTGCCAATGGCAAACCATGCCATCCATGTCTCCGCACCAAGGCATGCCAACCATGCCAGCCACGTCTCCGCGCCAAGGCATGCCAACTATGCCAGGCACACCACCTTGCCAATGGCAAACCATGCCAGACACGTCTCCACGCCAAGGCATTCCAACCATGCCAGCCGCACCACCGTGCCAATGGAAAACCATGCCATCCACGTCTCCGCGCCAATGCATGCCAACCATGCCAGCCGCACCACCGTGCCAATGGCAAAACTTGCCAGCCACGTTTCCACGCCAAGGCATGCCAACCATGCCAGCCGAACCACATGTGCCAAGGCATGCCAACCATCAGCTTCACTTGTAATTTCAGCTCGAAGAATACCGCACAAAGACATTCAAATATCACTGCTCACAACTATTTCTCATACCACCGGCAAACCGCCATTGTATCCCATCTGTCTCAGGCCAGCGGACTCCTACGCAGCTCATACTTCATCTTCTGTTACTCCATTATCTTCGAGTTCAGCTCAAACTGCACCTAACATTCATCTAAATCCTCCATTGCAGCTGCAACACTTCAACTCTGCAGCTTTTTCCCTTTCCAGTTCCATCTCAGCTTCAACCATACCTATGGTACCCATGGAAACAACATTAATCTTCACTCTTCTTCCTTGTTGATGTTTGTAGCCTGGTCTTGACCAAATCCGATCCCCTGCCAACACCATTTACTGCAGCTCAGTAGCATTGCCTTATCACCAATCTCAGCTGCTTCTTGTGCACCACCAGAACCATACATCACTTGGATCCCATAATAACATCACATGCATCTTTTCGGCCATCCCTATGACAACAACATCAGATTCTTTAATCATTCAAACTGCATCTCAAAACTACAGCAGCAGCTCAACCTTCCCTGACCAGCACAACATCTCAGCTTCACATCTTGCAACTACAATAACCTCAATCAACACTGCAGACAACCACCAATTTCTTCTCCATAGATTCCTTGATCCGGTTGAACTCAAGAATGAGCTCAAACCCAATCTGCCAATTATTCACTCAATTCGAACCCATATGAAACAACACTGTTTGTAGCTGTAGCTTCATCAATTACATTCCTTCTTTTACTCTGACACCTTACCTATCCCTTGACAAACCACAAGACCCATTCAATTTTAATCCACAACAATCTCTATAATATTTCAGCTCCATTGTCTCAACATCACAGTCAAAAAACAACCATCAGGACCAATTGCATATCATGTTCTTCCTACAACTCTCACCAAGCTTCAGCTGACCATCTTCTCGATCCATAAGCTACAATTCAGTTCAGGTTCAAACCCTAACTTCCATGACCATTTCAGATTCGACTTGATTTCTTTAATTTCTTGCTCTTAAAGACGAATTCAACAGAAACCCCGTCTCTTTTATCCATTACCAACCCTAAATCTCCAATTCTCTCTTCTGCTACTTCGGTTATCAATTTCTTCAATTCAATTGAACTACAGAAGAACCCTAAATTCTATCACCAGATCCCCTTTCTGAAACCCATCTCAAACTCTATCAGTACCACCATCTCGTCTTCCCTCAAATCTTTTGAGAATAGCCATCGTCGATCCCTGGTTTTTCTTCATCTTCGATTCCTCTCTCTAATGAAGCTGCCACAGTTCTCACTCTCCTATGAGTTTGAACCGAAATGATTGAGAGAAAGACTCTCCCGAGTCTCGACCCCACGGTTTTGTAAGAATAAAAATTGACACAGGCACACGACTGATAGATATGAGCTACCAACAGATTATTATGCCTGTCAGTTCCAGGTAACCGACAGTTTAATTTTTCACATCCTCCTTGTGCAATCTCAGCCAACTCCATGACTCGCCTATGAATTGATCTTTTTTCCGTTTTCGCTCCAAATGGACGTTTTCTCCTTCTTTTGCTCCTAATGACTCGAAAACACCTATAAAACTCGAAAGAAAATATAAGATACATAATTCACAAGAAACTCGCAAAGAAAGCATAAACAATAGATATAAAATTATGTGTTTTACAACACCTATCACACGGATGGGCGTGTTTTCCATCTCTGCGACCATAGGCAAGAGACAATCCACTGTGGAAACCAAGGCAGACGAGCAATGTTGCACCACACTCCTGGTGGCAATGTGGCCATATCTCATCCATATCTTCGTGTAAAGAGTCACGAATTCCTTCCACACCAGAAATCCACCAACGTTCCGATAGTTGGAAGATAAGCACCTCATACGGGTTCCGAACGACCAACCCGCATTGGGATACTCATGATAGGAGATTCCTAAATCGGCGTTCTCCAGATCTACAGCGGTTGGCAGGATCGGACTCGAAGAAAGGGGGGTAACCAGGTCATCCTCATCAATGACGGTGACGCATGCTCCGATGGGATATCTCTGCACAGAAGAAAAAATCTTTTGTTACTCATCAGCAAACAATGAAACATCTGTTGATCAATGAAAGCATACCGGTATAATCTTCTTGACTCGGATGATCCGGGTAGGGAAGTTATTGCAAGAGTTAGGCCTCACACGCTTGACTGAAGAATCTGGCTGGCTCGAGGATGATTCACTTCTGATTGACATGATGAAGAGATATAGACTCAACAAGAGGAAACCTTTGTTTTGAAACGGTAAAGACGATGCACCTTCACCGACATAAATACTTGGGAAAAAAAAAAAAAAAAAAAAAAAAAAACGGTGTGGGGGGGGGGTGGGGGGGGGAAGCAAAGGCCGAGTAGACAAACGTGATTGCATCACGGCGGAAAATCAGCCTCAAACGAAGTCTCTCACCAAAACCCTAATGAAAGGTAAATGGAAGAAACACAAGGGCGTAACGCTCTTGAAAGTTGGATGAGGAAGAGGTTTCATATTCGAGATACGCATGGAAAGAGGCAACCGAGCCTGCCTCACGGTATCAACAGTCCGCGTCCAAGCCGAGCCAAGCCAAGCCGCGCCCAAGCCGAGTCGCGCCCAAGCCGAGTCGCGCCCAAGCCAAGTCACACCCAAGCCAACTCGCGCCAATCCAAGTCGCGCCCGAGCCAAGCCACACCAAGCCAAGCCGCGTCCGAGCCGCGCCAAGCCAAGTTGCGCCAAACCTCTTCCAACGCCTCACCGAGCCGATTGCTAGCGGCTCCATTCCAAGCCGCGCAATGCCTGCGGTTCCCATTCCAAGGTAACACATGACCAAACCAAGTGACATCCTGCATCTCAACCAGCAACCGCATCTACTATTTCACGGTCTAGCCAGTAACGACGCAAGTAGAATTCATGCAAGGCGGCCAACACAAGGATCACGGATTCTCAAAACACTTTCGAAAAAGGTTAGACGAATCTTCCTAGCCATCTTTCATGACCCACTTCTTCGATGTTGTCCTTGTCTGTCACCATTTTATGCTTACCTCGCAATAATGCTCATGTTCCGAACTAAGTAGGGGACTTAATTTTGATGGTGGTTTTTAACTTAGGGTTAAAATCGTAAAACCGTACATCTGACATGACGTCACTATGACCAATAACGTATTTATTGAATCAATCAGCGTGCCTACGTAAGAATTACCAGGGTACATTTTTTTTATATATGTACATGTGTCATGTTCCACGGCAGAACCCTTAGTATTGACTGACATCATCTTTGTATATACCGAACCCTAATTCTCGCAACACCGTGCCAATGACAAATCATGCCAGCCACGTCTCCGCGCCAAGGCATGCCAACCATGCCAGCCGAACCACCGTGCCAATGGAAAACCATGCCAGTCACGTCTCCGCGTCAAGGCATGCCAGCCGCACCACCGTGCCAATGGCAAACCATGCCAGCCACGTCTCCGCGCCAAGGCATGCCAACCATGCCAGCCGCAACACCGTGCCAACGGAAAACTATGCAAGCCACGTCTCCGCGCCAAGGCATGCCAACTATTCCAGCCGCACCACCGTGCCAATTAGAGCTGTCAATTTCTAAGCCCGCGGGTTGGACCTAACTTGGTTAGACCTAGCTTGGCCCGTTGTCTAAACAAGCCGGGTTAGGGTTGTCATATCTAGCCCTAGTAAAAACAGTTTCGGTCTAGGGTCAACCCGCGGGTTACCCACCAACCCGTCAATTTCCGTGAGTTACTAGTTTAGGAATTTCAAGTTTCTAATTTAGTAATTTTAGGATGATTTTAGGGTTTTTTTTTGCTAGAAATCAAAGTTCATATATTCCTTGAATGATTTAATACAATCCAAAATTTCATTTGATTTAGGGTTACGGAGTAGTGGGTGCTTTCTTAGCGTTTTGTAAAGCATTGACCAACATAAATATACAATTATATATAAATAACAAGCAAAAGTAATCAACAACCACGAAATGGAAGAGTGGTTATAGTTTTCAGATATGAACCAAGGTGGGATGAGTTCGAATCCCTCTAGCCACTTTGTTTTTTATACGTTTAAGTGATTTTACGTTTCATCCATCCCATTTGACAAGCCAACCCGCAACCCGTCAGAGCCAACCGTCTAGGGCTAGGGTTGGGGTTTTGGGCTTGTACATGAACAGTACTAGGGCTAGGGCTGACCCTAACCCGTCCATGGCTTGTCAAGCTAGGGCCGGGTTGACCCTAGCTTGCCCCGTTGACAGCTCTAGTGCCAATGAAAACCATGCCATCCACGTCTCCGTGCCAAGGCATGCCAACCATGCCAGCCACGTCTCCGCGCCAAGGCATGCCAACCATGCCAGCCGTACCAACGTGCCAATGGAAAACCATGCCATCCACGTCTCCGCACCAAGGCATGCCAACCATGCCAGCCGCACCACCGTGCCAATGGCAAACCATGCCAGCTACGTCTCCGCGCCAAGGAATGCCAACCATGCCAGCCGCACCACCGTGCCAGTGGCAAACCATGCCAGCCACGTCTCCGCGCCAAGGCATGCCAACCATGCCAGCCACGTCTCCGCGCCAAGGCATGCCAACCATGCCAGCCGCACCACCGTGCCAATGGCAAACCATGTCAGCCACGTCTCCGCGTCAAGGCATGCCAACCATGCCAGCCGCACCACCGTGCCAATGGAAAACCTTGCCAGCCATGTTTCCGCGCTAAGGCATGCCAACCATGCCAGCCGAACCACATGTGCCAAGGCATGCCAACCATGCCAGCCGCACCACATGTGCCAATGGCATGCCGTGCCAGCCACATCTCCACGCCAAAACGAAGGGTTGCAATAATCAACGACTGCCTTTGCTTCTGAGATGCAAATCTCAGCCACACAAGTTCGCCACTTAACGCATGGCAACTTGCGGCCCAAAGCCAAACATCACGGTTTGCACCAAACCCTAATTTGGGTCGCACCTAACACATACCAAAAGCCATGCACGACGCTGACTGCTAAAAAGAAGGGTTGCAATAATCAACGACTGCCCTTCCATCTGAGATGCAGATCTCGGCCGTCCAAGTTCGCCACCTAACACATGGCAACTTGCGGCCCAAAGCCAAACATCACGGTTTGCACCAAACCCTAATTTTGGTCACGCCTAACACATGCCAAAGCCATGCTCAACGCTGACTGCTAAAATGAAGGGTTGCAATCATCAATGGCTACCCTTCCCTCTGAGATGCAGATCTCGACTGTCCGAGTTTGCCACCAAATGCATGGCAACTTTCGGCCCAAAGCCAAACATCACGGTTTTACCAAAACCCTAATTTTGGTCGCGCCTACTCTATGTCAAAGCCATGCCAACTCTATCACATGCCGACTCTATCATGCTACTGGCTTCCAAACAGAGGGTTGCAACGATCGACGGCTACCCTCCCTCCTGAGATGCAAATCTCAGACGTACAAATTTTCCACCAAACTTGTGGCAACTTTTGGTCGCAATACCAAATTCCATGGTTTATGCCAAAACCCCTAATTTGGCCGCGCCTGAAATATGCGCGAGCATGTTGGCCATGCCACCATGACACAGCTACTAGCACGTCGCTATGCCACGGCTACTGGCATGCCACCATGCCACAATTACTAGCGCGTCTCTATGCCACAGCTACTGGCATGCCACCATGCCACAGCTACTAGCACGACGCCATGCCACAGCTACTGGCACGTCGTTATGCCACGGCTACTGTCATGCCACCATGCCACAACTACTAGGACGTTGCTATGCCACGACTACTGGTATGCCACCATGCCACAACTACTAGCACGTCGTTATGCCACGGTTACTGGCATGCCACCATGCCACAACTACTAGCGCATTGCTATGCCACAGTTACTAGCATGACACCATGCTACAACTACTAGCACGTCGTTATGCCATGGCAACTGGCATGCCACCATGCCACACGTAACAACATGCTACACGTTTTCCCATGAAAACACTCGAGACATCTAACACATGTCACAAACTGGGGGATGCTCATAAAGGGTATTGGTTTGGCGGTTTACATCGTGCGGCATACACTACGCCCGTTACATGAAAGTGTCATAAGAATGAGTCGGTTAGTAAATACAAGGAATAATGGTGAAACGCTCCTTTCATTATGGAACATCAATTTCAGGCGTTACCCGTTACCACCTCCTTCCACTTTACTCAGCCGTTTCCATTTCTTACGAGACCAGAGTACGTTATGTTAAGACTTGTATAAATATGTCTTACCTATTTCCTCTAAAGAACAAGTTTTGGGGTCAGGAGCATACAACACTCAGAAATCACTTGCTAGCTTTCCCATCTGTTAGCTTTCACTTTCTGATACAAGTCCAACAACTACTCTTCCAGGATCAACTATTCTGGTCTCAACACTCTCTTCGCTTCCCTCCCTAAAAATAACCCTTCTCCTTCACTTTGTGACCAAAGCAAGTCTGGAACGACCATTTCTTGGTTTAGGCTGGATTTGTACAGATTGATCTCTCGAATCTAAAGTACTCCCTTGTAGTACATTGTTTAGGGTTTAGACTCGTTTCTCACCCACTCACGTGAAATTACCGAAATCAGCAGAAACCGTCTTCACCCTCAAACAATACCAAATTCGAGAAATTGAGATATAAACTCTTTGATATACTTTTTATCTAGATTGAGTCTGACTGTTTAGTTGATTCTCTAGAAAGTATATTGGAGTTTGTCCATACAGATTGCTAAACGAAATATTGGGTGTGGTTGTTGTACCCCCGCTTTTTCACTAAGTATAGCAACTTAAGAGGTTTGTCTCTTAGAGTTAAGTTAGGAAACCCTATACTTGTAGGAAAGTAATCCTTATTAAGGAATGTGTCCAGCTCTATTGATATGTATAAATAGACATAGAGAGAACTAGAGAAAACACACCAGAACTAAGTAAAAAGTTCTCTTCTTCTCTGCTTAGGCTTTGTATATTCTAACCTATACGGTGATATATAAAATTATTTATTCCTTCCCGAGGATTCAACCTCGTTAAATACTTGTTCTTCTTGTATGTGTGATTGTGTTCTTTGCGATATTGAGATACCTCGTAATAGTGCAAACCTAACGCTTCCGCATGCTTTGGCGCAACAACTAGTATTAGAGCGATCCAATTGTCCCAACATCCACTTGTTCGTTGTTTGGTCAATTAATTGTGAAACTAAGGTGTTGGGTGGTAGATTATGGCTCACCGGGTGTGGTTGGTTTGGTGGAGAGTGGGGAACCCATTGTTGACAGATCATTGTATTTTGGCCATTTCATATGCCACTTGTGTACATTCCTCGCATCTGTAGTCCCCTCTCCGCATGTGAAATCACTAACCCTGTCAAAAACCCTAAACCCTACACGTCACGGATTTAGGGTCTCAATCATCACCATCATCAAGCTCGATCTGCTTGTCGTTTGAAAGGAGGTGTTGTTTCTTCTGAGAGATCTTGATTTTTGGCGGGTAAACCCTAAATCTCTGTATGTTTAGTGAATGATTTTGATTTTGTGTGTGTTTGTGTTTGTGTGTATGTTTCTAGTCTTGAACTTGCTAATGTACACGTTTGGTTGTTTCCCCTATCTTTCAACCTGATTTTCTTGATTTTGATTGTGTTTAGTAATCTCAGTGGGAATTTTATCGATCAAAAAAAAAAAAATTGTTTGAAAGTTAGATTTTGCTTTAAATCTGAGTGTGTCTAGTTTTTTTTCTACTGATTTCTACATTGGATTGGATTCTACTGAGGATGATTTTGCTGTCTTGATTGATGTGTTTCTGGGTGGATTTTGTTGGTTTGGATGATTGTTTGGGGTTTGAATTGAAATTTAGTTTGTGAGATTCTAAAAGCGATATAACTTTCTGTACTGTCTTTGGTAAGTATGAATTCTGTAGTTATTGCGTTATGGAGACTATGACTACCTGCTTAGAGTTTCCATTTTGTTTGTTAGTAAAATTGTGTTCTTGATCTTTGTTAATACTGATTACTCTGCATGGAAATGTTTTGTTTGAAGTTGATTTTTCTTTTAACCTGCGTATGCTGTATTTTTCGGCTAATTAAGGCAGTAGTATTATAAAGCATTGTCAAAAAATGTGTATATCTTGAGGATTTTGTTAGTTGACTTTTGAAGTGAAATGATTGTATTAGGATTTAGTTTCTTATCTTTATTGTTTCTCTTTGTCATGCAAGTTCTGTGGTTGACGTTGGGAAAACGATTGCAAGGGAATGGTAGGAATTCTAGTCTGTGAGGTTGTTGTTCATTACCTGCTTTAGTTGTTTGAAACAATGAAGAGAGTTAAAGGTTGAAACAATGAAGATAGTTAAAGGTTGAAAGCCTTGAATCACTTTGTAGTTGTGAACTGTGTGGTTTTGTGTTTACTGAATAACTTGTTACTACTTTTACTTTTAGATTGTTTCAATGTAGAGACTGCTTACTGCTTGAGGGTCATATGATGTTTACAGACTAGGAGTAAATATTTGCCAAAAAATCCAGTAATGGAGTATGGCTTGTTTACAGAACTTTATTACTTGGTCTTGCTATAATGTTGTGGTATTCTTGCAGGTGACACAGCGGAGCAGAATGAGCTCTGACGAAGATTCTGAAGTTAGTGAGTCTGAGATCGAGGATTATGGAGATAAGGAGTATGAATTGATGAAGAATGGGAAACACAAAGTCAAATTCGCAGAGGATGTCTTTCGGTGTCCATTCTGTCAAGGGAAGAAGAAACAAGACTACCGCTACAAGGATATCAAGCAGCACGCTATTGGGATAGCGAATTCTCATAGTAAGAGTGCTAAAAACAAGGCAAACCACTTGGCATTATCTAAATATCTGGAAACGGAGCTAGCACCAGTACTGGTGGTTCAAGCTCAGCCTAAAGTTGAGGCTGATCAGAACCGTGATGAACTTTTTGTTTATCCTTGGGTGGGTGTTATTGCCAACCTTCCTATCGAATGGAAAGATGGAAAATATGTAGGAGAAAGTGGTTCTAAGCTCAGGGACCAGTTCACTAAACAAGGGTTTAATCCTGTGAAGGTGCAACCTCTATGGAATTTTCGTGGTCATTCAGGATATGCACTTGTAATTTTTAACAAGGACTGGCCTGGGTTTCACAATGCTATGTCATTTGATAAGTTCTTTGAAGCGGATCATCATGGAAAGAGAGATTGGTGTGCAAAGAAGCACCGTGGGAGTAGTCTTTATGGCTGGGTGGCACGAGAGGATGACTACGATGGTGGAAATATTGTTGCTGAACACCTGGTAAAAATTGGAGACCTAAAAACTACTGCTGATATTGTGGCCGAAGATGAGAGAAAGACGAATAAACTTGTCTCAAAATTGGCCAATGATATTGAAGTCAAAAGCATGAAAATGAGAGAAATTGAGTGTAAATACAATGAAACCAATCGATCTCTGAGTAACTTGATGAGTCAGAACGATAAGCTTCATCAAAAATACAATGATGGTATGTTAGGAAATTTAAATATTCTATATTTGGCATTTCCCATCACAACTACAAAAACCGACTCATGCTTGATTTGTATTTGGCAGAGCTTTTAAAGATGCAACAGACTGCGAAGAATCATTTCCAGAGGATTTGCCATGAGCACAATAAGGTCAAGTCAGAGTTGGACACTCAACGGAAGGAGCTCGATCGTCGTAGATCAGAACTGGAAAAGCGTGAGGCCCAGAATGAAACTGAGCGGAGCAAATTAGCCAAGGAAAAGTTACAGGTAAGAGTGACACTGCAAAAAGAATTGGCTTTTATGAGTTAGTTCATCCTTCTTGGTAAAAAATGTAATGCAAGATATCAAGTAGTACTAGTCTATTGTAGTTATTATATGGGAACCATAATTTTTTGTTGTTCTAGCATAGAATTCATAGTCTATCGCTGCATTCTGGTATAATTTTATAACTCATGCATATGGATTTACTGTTTGTGATTTGCCAGGTAGCCGATTGATAATTAAGAATATTGTTTCTGTTTGTGTGTTCAGAATGCCACAAAGAATAGCTCTCTTGAAAGGGCTAGTGTGGAGCAAATGAAGGCGGATGCAAATGTACTTAAGCTAGCTGAAGACCAGAAGGTATACTATCTAATGTTCATCTTGATGGATTATCTCTGTAGGTGTGTATATTTGTTAAGTCAGCAAAACAATGTAAATGCAAATCTTGCAATTTACTTATATTATCAATTGGTTGTGATTGTTGATCACAGAGAGAAAAGGAAAACCTCCATAGCAGAATACTTGCTTTAGAGAAGCAACTGGATGCAAAACAAGCATTGGAGCTGGAAATTGAACGTTTGAAGGGAAATTTAAATGTGTTGAAGCACATGGGAGGAGATGAGGACGAGGCATTCAACAAAAAGATGGATGAAATGTCTAAGAACCTGAAAGAGAAAGAGGAAGAACTGGAAAGTCTTGAAGATCTCAACCAGGCTCTAGTAGTCAAGGAGCGTAAAAGCAATGATGAGCTACAAGAAGCTCGTAAAGAATTAATTAATGTGATCTCTCTCTCTCTCTCTCTCTCTCTCTCTCTCTCTCCCTCTCCCTCTCCCTCTCCCTCCCTCCCTCCCTCTCTCCCTCTCCCTCCCTCCCTCCCTCTCTCCCTCCCTCCCTCTCTCTCTCTCTCTCTCCCTCCCCTCTCCCCCTCCCGCTCCCTCCCTCCCTCCCTCCCTCCCTCCCTCCCCTCCCTCAGAGAAAATCTTATTTTGAAATCTGGCTTGTAGGGACTGAGAGAAATGTCTGGTCGTGCTCGTGCTCAGATTGGGGTCAAGAGGATGGGAGAGCTTGATAACAAACCATTCAACGAAGCGTGTAAGAGGAAATATGGCAGTGTAGATGATCAAGCTTCACTAATGTGCTCCACTTGGGAAGAATACCTTAAAGATCCAGACTGGCACCCTTACAAAATCATCAAAGTGGGGAACAGCCATCAGGTACTATAAATGTGCCACAGTTTCTGTTGTCAATGTTTTAAAATTTTAAAGCTCATAAGGTCTAATCTTTTGAGTGGATGGGTGTTCCCGTCACTGATTTCGCTACAATTTTTACATCCAAGTGAAGAGGTAATTATGGGGTTAAAATATTTGCATATTGACACCTTAGTAAACCCAAGATCTCCTGCTCGTGTAATAGAATTAGCTCAAAATAATGACAGATATCATGTAGGATTCTTGTGAAAGCACTTCTGATCTCCATGTCCCAGATAATGCAGTTGCTTATCCTTGTTTGTTATCTTGAATAATACTGAGTATGTTTTTTACACTGAGCTTTGGAATTATGCTAATGCAGGAAATTATAAACGAAGACGATGATAAGTTAAAGGGTCTGAGAGAAGATTATGGTGAGGAGGTTTACAGTGCTGTTTCAACTGCTCTCCTGGAAATGAACGAGTATAACCCTAGTGGAAGGTACGTTGTTCCAGAATTATGGAACTTCAAGGAGAACAGAAAAGCTCCTTTGAAAGAAGTGGCAGCATTCATTCTTAAGCAGTGGAAGACCTCTAAGCGAAAGAGAGCTTAAGGTTGATGGTATAGTATAGAGCATTTCATAATTATAGGTTGACAGCAAGACTTGTTATTTTTTGGCATAGCTGAAGCAGATGAAATTGACCTCCTGAATGATTATTTTGTCATCAAGGAATTGTATATTCCTTCTTAGCATCTTGCTCATGACGTTGTGGTTGTCGTAGTTTTAACATTGCAATTATGCATCGGGTGACATGATTAATATTCATGCTGCTTGCTAGAACAAAGGTAGTTTTTGATCTTCGTGTCATTGCAGTTTAGATTTTAGTTATTGACCTTCTCATATGACAAAACAAACTTGGGAAAGTTAACTGAAATTTTGAATGATAAAAAAAAAGAACTGGAAATATTGTTCGTGCAGATGAGGCACATGATTCATCGTGCAAGTTTACAGTAAAATCACTTGGTTCCCGAACTAACTGAAAGTAAATTCTCAATGCATGCCAGCATCTGGGCAATGTATGCCATACCCTTGTGCTGTTCTCTTCAAAGCAGGTAAAAAAGGCAAATTAACATTGTTATTATATTTGGTGCTCATGTGGGTCTCTTTTGTTTTTCATTTTCACTCGGTATTTGGGGAAATTACTTAAAATTTCTGAAGATCATCAGCCAATTCAGAGAGTATAACAGATTTCTCCTTCGGTCAAATTAAAAGCCGAAAGAAGATTTCTCCTTGTTTTGATTTCTTCACTTTTTTTAACTAAAAATTACTTGTTTTTTTGACAGTTGACCAGTCAACAAAAATCTTGCGAATTTGCAAACCAAATTCATCGACATGTGCACAATCCCTTGATCATGTATATTCATAGTAGCTCATCTTGATGTTCGTTTGTGCCTCTTGTAAAATTTCTGGTGTTCCTAGAGATATAATGGCGGGAAAAGGATCAAGAGTCGGTGGTAGATGGATATTTTTAAGGAAGTAAGTAGGAAATGATTTGGTACACGTAGATTTAAAAGGGCCTTTTTATTATCAGACACCACCACGTGGATCATCTCATAACTGTTGGATCACCTAGTATATACATGCCCCTCGCTCTCCACCTACCTGAAAATTCATTTCATTGGTGTGAAATTATAAAGAAATCCACTAACTCTCTCTTCCCCGCTCTCCCTGTCAAAAGCCCTGAACCCGTCTCGTCGAGGATTTAGGGTCTCCAGCAGCATCATGCTCGATCTGCTGTTTGAAAGGAGGAGGTGTTGTTGCCCCTGAGAGATCTCGATTTTTGGCGGGTAAACCCTAAATCTGTGATTGAATCATTTTGATTTTGTTTGCGTTTGTGTGTATTTTTGTAGTTTTATCTTGCTAATGTACTGAGTAATTTTAGTTTATTTCCCCTATGTTTCACCCTGATTTTGTTGATTTAGATTGTGTTCAGTAATTGGGAATTTTATCGATCAGAAAAAGAACTGTTTGAAAGTGGATTTTGCTTTCAGTCTGAGTATGTCTAGTTTGTTTCTACTAATTTGGACATTGTATTCTACAGAGGATGATTTCATTGTCTTCATTATGAGTGTGCTGAGTGGTTTGGATGAATTGAAATTAATTTTTGAGGTTCCAAGTATGAATTCTGTAGTTAATTGGGTTATGAAGACTATGACTATCCGTTTAGAGTTTCCATTTTGTTTGGCAAGTATGATTATGTTCTCGATCTTTGTTAATACTGATTATTCTGAATGTAAATGTTTTGTTTGAAGTTTGAATTTTCTTCTAACCGGCGTTTGCTGTATTTTTCGACTAATTCAAGCAGTAGTATTATACTGCATTGTCAAAAAAGAAAGTATATGTTAAGGGTGTTGTTAGTTTGGATGAATTCATTTGAGTTTTGGAGTGAATGATTGTATTAGGATTTAGTTTTCTTGTTACTCTTTGGCAAGCGAGTTCTGTGGTTGACCGTTTGATGTTTACAGAGTCCAGTAATGGGGTTCGTTATGTAAGTATGGCTTGTTTACAGAACTCTATTACTTGGTATAATGTTGTGGTATTCTTGTAGGTGGCACAACAGAGAAGAATGAGCTCTGACGAAGATTCAGAAATTAGTGAGTCTGAGATCGACGATTATGGAGATAAGGAGTATGAATTGATGAAGAATGGGAAACGCAAAGTCAAATTCGCAGAGAATATCTTTCGGTGTCCATTTTGTCAAGGGAAGAAGAAACTAGACTACCTCTACAAGGATATCAAGCAGCACGCTGTTGGGATAGCGAGTTCTCATAGTAAGAGCGCTAAACACAGGGCAAATCACTTGGCATTGTCTAAATATCTGGTGACGGAGCTAGCACCAGTAGTGGTTCAAGCTCAGCCTGAAGTTGAGGTTGATCAGAACCGTGATGAACTTTTTGTTTATCCTTGGGTGGGTGTTGTCGCTAACCTTCCTACTGAATGGAATGATGGGAAGTATGCAGGAAAAAGTGGTTCTCAGCTCAGAGAGCAGTTCACTAGGCAAGGGTTTAATCCTGTGAAGGTGCAACCTCTGTGGAATAAACATAGTGCTCATTCAGGATATGCTCTTGTTATTTTTAACAAAGGCTGGCCTGGGTTTTACAGTGCAATGTTATTTGAGAAGTTCTTCGAAGCGGATCATCATGGGAAGAAAGATTGGTGTGCAAAGAAGCACCATGGGACTAGTCTTTATGGCTGGGTGGCACGAGAAGATGATTTCGATTGTGGAAGTATTGTTGCTGAACAACTGGAAAAAATTGGGAACCTAAAAACTGCTGCCGATATTGTGTCCGAAGAAGAGAGAAAGACAAATCAACTTGTCTCAAAGTTGGCTAATGATATTGAAGTCAAAAGTATGAAAATGAAAGAAATTGAGTGTAAATACAATGAAACCAATCTTTCTTTGAGTAACTTGGTGAGTCAGAACGATAAGCTTCATCAAAAATACAACGATGGTATGTTAGGAAATTTAAAATATCTTGTATTTGGTATTTCCCATTATGGCATTTACAGCTACAAAAAACTGAATCATGCTTACTTGCATTTGTCAGAGCTTTTAAAGATGCAACAGACTGCAAAGAATCATTTCCAGAGGATTTGCCAAGAGCACAATAAAGTCAAGTCAGAGTTGGACACTCAGAGGAAAGAGCTCGAGCATCGTAGATCAGAACTGGAGAAGCGTGAGGCCCGGAATGAAACTGAGCGGAACAAATTAGCCGAGGAAAAATTACAGGTAAGAGTAAGACTGCAATTTCATATGTAATTATTGTTTGTCATTTGTCATCGTTCCTGACTGATAATACTGTTTCTGTTTGTGTGTTCAGAATGCCACGAAGAATAGCTCCCTTGTAATGGCTAGTGTGGAACAAAAGAAGGCGGATGAAAATGTATTTAATCTAGCAGAAGACCATAAGGTATACTATCTAATGCTACATCTTGATAGATTTTCTGTAGAACAATATAAATGCAAATCTTGGAAGTTAATTAAAAAATTAATTGGTTATGATTGTTGATACAGAAAGAAAAGGAAAATCTTCATAGAAGGATACTTGCTTTAGAGAAGCAATTGGATGCAAAACAAGCATTGGAGCTGGAGATTGAGCGGTTGAAGGGAAACTTAAATGTGCTGAAGCACATGGGAGGAGATGAGGACGAGGCATTCAACAAAAAGATGGATGAAATGTCTAAGAACCTGGAAGAGAAAGAGGGAGAACTGGAAAGTCTTGAAGATCTCAACCAGGCTCTAGTAGTCAAGGAGCGTAAAAGCAATGATGAGCTACAAGAAGCTCGTAAAGAATTAATTAGTGTGAGCTCTCTCTCTCTCTCTCTCTCTCTCTCTCTCTCTCTCTCTCTGCTATCTTTCTGATGGTATAGATTCCCTCGGGCTTGTAGGGACTGAGAGAAATGTCTGGCGGTCGTGCTCTAATTGGGGTCAAGAGAATGGGAGAGCTTGATGACAGACCATTCCATGAAGCATGTAAGAGGAAATATGGCAGTGAAAGTAATCAAGCTACACTGGTGTGCTCCGCTTGGGAAGAATACCTTAGAGATCCAGATTGGCACCCTTACAAAATCATCAACGTAATCATCAACAGGTTTATAAATTTTAAAGTTGATAAGGTCCTTCATTTGAGTAACCTGATTACCACAATTTTTTAAAAAATCACTTTTGTGGGGTTAAAATATTGCAAATTGATACCCAAGCAAACCTTCTTTAATTGAATGGGAAATGATGACAAATATTTTTATTAAGGATTCATGCGACTAAAGGCTTGGTTGTTGTATTCATGTGAAAGTACTTCTGATCTCCATGGCCCAGATAATGCAGTTGCTTAGCCTTGTATAATTATCGTGAATGATAATAAGTATGTATTTTACACTGAACTTCAATTCTTTGTTAACACAGGAGATTATAAACGAAGACGATGATAAGTTAAAGGGTCTGAGAAGAGATTATGGTGAGGAGGTTTACAGTGCTGTCGCAACTGCCCTCATGGAAATGAATGATTATAACCCTAGTGGAAGGTACATCGTTCCTGAATTGTGGAACTTCAAGGAGAACAGAAAGGCTACTTTGAAAGAAGTAGTGGCGTACATTCTTTGGCAGTGGAAGACCTCTAAGCGAAAGAGGGCTTAAGGTTGATGGTATAGTATAGAACATTTTATAATAATGGGCAGCGAATAGAGTTGGCAGTAAGACAGCAAGACGAGTTATTTTTTGGTATAGCTGAAACAGATGGACATATTGACCTCCTGAATGACTATATTTTGTCATCCAGGAATTACAGTTGTGGGTGGTGCACAGATATGTGGCATCATAGTAGTTTAACTCTTCACAGCCGTTAGTTACTTGGCATGGAGGCAGTGATGCCGCCCACCCACTTTTGTTAGAGAGAATTATGCTTGAAACAAACAGATGGATGTCTTTGATACATGATATTGTGTTTCTGGTTGTTTTAACATTTCAATTACGCAGCGTGCGACATGATTAATATTCATGCTGCTTGCTAGAATCAACGCAGTTTTTATGTTGGTATTTCCTCATATTGATCTTCTTTTCATTGCAGGCTAGATTTTTGTTATTGATTTATAGGAAAGATCTCTTGGTAAGTTTTTTCTTCCAGCACATGTACCTGAACTAGCTGAAACTGAACTTTTCATGTACGCCACCATCTGGACTATGTAATGTTCTTGTACTGTATTCTGTTCTGATGTCTTCCACTTGGAGCATTTACTCTAGTCTATATTCCAAGTGAGTAATGGCAACAAACGAATGGGGAAAACGAAATGTTCTAATAAATTGGTTACTATATATAAGAGCTCAAGGGTGAGCTGAGCTGCAGGTTATTATGCGGCTTAGACACCAGAAGCGGATAAGAGTCCCTTCATTTTACGTTCTATGCTGAAGCTGGAGGCTAGAAGACCTTTTGAGACAACTGATAAGGGAAAATGCAAAATTCCGTTGTTAAGGCTATCTTGGTGACTGGCAGAAGTAGACAGACCTCTTAAAGGAAGATACTGTCCTCAAGGAGGTAATGGGCTTCCTTCTTTCAATCGGAGGCTGATGTAATGGTCCTAGCACGTGCCCAATGACAACTGTTTTTGTTGGTGACAAATCTCCGTCAAACGGTATTCTTGTTGGAGCAAATATAAAACTCATATCTCTGGAGATTAAATGAATGTCGCAATTGAATGTGTTGGCGAGTAGTTGGCCACATATTGGCATGCACATCCAGTATCCCCATGTCAAACATTTATTGCCGATTACGCCTTTCCCATTCTGCAAAGCTCTCGTTTAACACTGCATCAATTTCGTCTCTTTCAACTCTCATCATTGGCTTATAGAAGTCGCGGCGACCACGTAGTTCTAATAAGCACTTTTGCCTCACATAAGTAACTTGGTCACAACCCCATTCTTTCGCGTCTTCAAAGGGTCCAAGTTGATCCACGAAGACATGGTAACCACAATTCTCATGACCGTGAACATCATCCGTGGCCTTGATATAATCACGAAAAAATTCGGGGAAAGAAAAAAGGTAATATTCATAGAGCATGTAATGGTTCCGGATATATAGACCATTCTCATCTCTAGGTGGTGGTTTAGACACTCCTCTTATACGAAGCATCTCCTTCTCCTTCTCACTACTTTACGGAAATTTTTCAACCATCAGACTCTTTCCATTGTTCCTTGCTAATTGTTTAACACCAACTTTACCAATAAGTCTTTTTATTATACTTTCTTGGGAGGAAACCTCAAAACTACACCTTTGACTTCTTTATGGCTTGGTCCGGTTTCATAGGAACCTTTTCCTTTTAACTCCATCATCTTTTTTTGCACTTTCTTTGCAACAATTTCCTTTAATAACAACTTTGCTTGTTTGTGATTGTTTGGAGCGAAATACCGGACCTTTTCCTTTAACATCAATCTTTCTTGTTGCACTTTCTTGAGTAGGAAGCTCGATACATTTTTCTTGTACATTTCCACGGCTTGGTTCTCCTTTATCCGCTTGACCTCTATTTCGTTTATTTCTACCTTGAACATCCTCTTCCATCTCATCCTCCGCTTCATATTCCTTTCTCAACCATTCATAACCCGAAGGATCTCTTTTCTTTGATTCTTCCGCCAATTCCCTTGCCTTTTTATTTCTTACGTACCTCTTCTATTTTTTTTTTTTGTAGCAGGCCTCCCCTTTCTCTCCCCCTTTGGTGGTTCCTTGATATCATACTGATCGCTGTCGTAAGCGACACAAATATAATTACACTTTCTTACTACTCAAAATATAAATATAGCAAGGGCAAGAAAGGATCGATCCCACGAGAGAGGTCTAGGTTGTCAAATTGTTATGGTTTCTATAAGTAACCTGGAAGAATTTCGATTGTGTAAATAAAAATAAACAAAAAGCGAATAAACAAAGCACGCAAATCAAGAATGTGAAATATGGATAAAGGTTTCATCTTGATTTTGTAAACAAGTTTATGAATATATGAATAGAATTCGTATTTAATCTCGCTATCATCAAAAGCCATAGAATACCTTATTGCAAGAATACTCAGTAATTTCCAAAGTTATCAACACACACATTAGGGTCGCGTATGTGAAATCTACCTAAAGAATAACCTAACGCCTTGCGCTAATCAAGTTCAGTTCCTAGGAGCATTAAGTTTCAGAAATAGGCTAATCAATGCAATTGTAATACATTGCGCAAACAATTCGAACAAAGGTCAATTTCTACATATGATTACCAGGATGTATCACTACAAACTAGAATCATATCATGCTACTCGTATTCAAGGTTATCGCTCGATGAAAACCCTAAAATAGCTATAGACATGGATGTGAGTTCAATCAATTCTAGACTCGACTAAACAAACATTCGATCATATTGCAATACTTCAATCATGCAATTATTATAACCCGTAGAAATCAAACGATAATATTGAGAGAAAACTAATTCATAAAAATCATAACTTGGTTGCAAAATCCAACTACATCTTCAACCAATAATAAAAACTTAGTTACTCATGGCATAGGAGTTCATAGCAAGAAGAAGGAGAAAACCTATCATGTTTCTAAACCCTAGAACCAAAAGTATGAGTTCTCCCTAATGGAGATATATCTTTAGGTTTAGAAAAAGTTCTATTTATATGCCTCTCCCAAAAGGATACCCAAAGTAGGTCAAGTCTTCTCCAAACCCGTCTCAAATTCGTCCACCAAGCCCAGGAGTGAAAATAAGTCTCGGAATTTTGGGTCCGAAAGTGGTCGCCGGATTGCCGACGTCATCGCGGGAATCCGGTCGTCGGCGCGAATCCGTCACCGGAAAATTTGTCTCCAGCCGCTTTTGTCATCGAAATGTCACCAGCAAGTGTGCACTCCCAAAGAACTCATCTTCCTTCTCTCGCATTTCAAACATTCACAAAAGTCATCCAAACCAATTCTTTCTCTCTCGCGAAAACGCGCCCAAAAGCGTGATACGAGCTCATATGTCCGACCGTCGATTCTTGCATCCGACTCATACCCCCTCGCGATTCACTTCGAAATATTGCGATCGACACTCTAAGCTCCGAAATCCGGCCCTAAAGTAGCACCACCGCTCGCCATTTCGGTCCATTTCCGCACGCCTGCTGCAGCTTTGTTCGCTTTGTCACTTCCTGCTCCGCCTCATCTTTTTGTAACCAGGGCAACGGTGCCACATGCAAAGTACCTGCAATAAAGACCCGGGCTCAAGCCATTGCTTCAACTCCAGCTCTCACTAGCACCACAAAGACACCAAGACTCGGCTGTAGTAACACATATCCCGTCATGACTCCTTCACGCTCATGCCAAGCCATTCCACTCTCTCGCACCGCACTTGGGCGCAATTCCATAACAAGCATCGTTGGCTGCACTTGCAATCTCCTTCCCGTAGTTCTACAGCCATCACCACCTGACACCATCATTGCCTCAATAAAGATTGGCGACCTCATACAACTCTGTTTGCCATCATCGCATCATACTGAGCCGCATTCATCTCGCCACAGTTCACATCCCGAGCCACCGACTTGCACCAAATACCACGAGAACCCATGGCAAACCGGTCTTCATAAGCACCTTCATTCACCGACCTTCATAGCCTCCCCGCTAAGTGACCATCCATCCGCCTTGATTCACTCGTAGTCAGTCACAAAGATCAATTCATTCTCCATTGTCTCAGCACCGAAACTGCAACTTTCTAAACCCTTCAATCACAGCTGCAGCAATATGTCTTCCTTGCTGCTCAATAACAATTCAACTTCCCCATTATCTACAGCCAGGCAACCACTTCAAATGGCAGCAACCTCTTTATTGTTCTGCTCTCAAACCCATTTACCCTGCTAACCTTGACACATGGTGAACCAAAGTGTTGTTGGTTCACGTAAATACATGATACATCTTCCTTAACTCTCTTATTTAGTGCAGCGGCATAGTAATCATCTCAAATTCCAAGATCAACCCCGTAGTTTCAGCTTCTTCACCTTCATTCGCTCTCATCATTGCTTTCGGTCTCGTAGCTTCACCGCTTCTCTCTCCTTATCCTTCTCATTCGACGTCACCATATCATCCTCGGCCTTTCTTGATCTCGTGAATTACTTATAACCTATCGTGTATGACCCCGAGACCCATGGCTAGCCAGAATCGAGATAGTGGAATGAACCATTGACAACCGATCTTGAGCCTGTGTAGACCGGTAGCTCAATCCTTTCAACAACAAAGCAGTTGCGTGTCGGCAACCGATGATGGTTATGCACTTCGGATGTAAATTCGAATTACACAACTCCTTCCCGTGACAAGATACATTCAACACACATATTTGATAGCTCTTAATCTAACCCAATCAAATCCTCGGATCTCCTTGAGTACTTGAATATAAAGTAGGACTCGGGTGACTTGAAGCCTGGTACCACATCGATGCCGCAATATGAGCCGATGGAGCTCTAAGAATCTGCCCTCAGCTGCGTCCATGTCCTCGAAGCAAGAGCAAGGGGTTGCACAACGGAACCTTTCTCTCGATTCACCCATTTGCTTCGAACCCATTCTTCTATAATCTTCTAACTTGTTGCTGCCATAACAGACCCAAAACTATCACAGTTCAGTACCCATCTTCCCATTGAACTTTCGTAATCTTCAATCTCTCTTGGTCCATGGCTTTAGGTGTTGAGTACTTGGTAAAGACCTATCCTCGGCTCAATTTCAGATGTTGTATTAATGAAAGACAAACTATTTGTCTGAGAAACTCGACCTAATGCTGGAGAAGATAATAGTGCCCTTAGTGAAACAACGGGTGTTGTTATCACCATTAGAATTCCGACCTCCCCCCAGTAAATGGCTCGACTGCCTTTAGCAGCTCCTTTGAAAGTGGCAACCCCTTAACGGAATGGGTACCCCTTAACGTACAGTGGGGTTACCAATAATACTTTCCGATAAAATGACCATTTTGCCCCTTTTGCTTATGAGTTCTTGTTTTGCTCATAACTTCTTCATACGAGCTCTGAATGACTCCGTTCTTTCGCCATCGTCTTCACCTTCTCGTCCTCTACACAATGAAAAGTAGAAATCTTGTATTTGAGCGAGTTCCACTTCCTTTTGCCCCAATGACTCCAAAACACCTATAAAACTCAAAAGCAAATATAAGATACATAATTTACAAGAAAACTCGCAAAGAAAGCGTAAACTCTTCATAGTAAATACGGTGTATTTTACACCTATCACATACCTAGTTTGTGGATATACAAAATTACTCAAGTTACTCAACCATATTTTCCTTTGGCCCCGGCTTAGTGTAGAATATTTCTGCTAGCGCTTTTCCAAAGTCGGTATCGGCAAACGTTCCTCCAAAATCTTGATCAACTATTTTTTCATGGAATGTTATTTGTTGCCAAAAGGGATCAACATCTTGAATCGGGATCACTTTGTCTTGATATGTGGCTATAACATGCCGATATGGGAGTCCCAAACTTGTCATGTTTGGACAAACACACTCTTTTTCATAATCCCCCAATTCATAATGTTGTACTTCATACATTATCTTCTCAATTGCTTTGTGCGAAAATTGATGTGTAATTCCCCTTAGCCACTCATTGTCTATCCATTTAGTGTGTTGTTTACTTCGGCTTTTTCAAAAGACTCGTAACTCTATCGTGATCACGAGGAAATACGAATGCATGGCTTCAAATAACGTAACTAACCCACCATTACAACTATGAAGTTTCTTCTTCAACCGGTTGTGAGATGACTCTTCCGTACTTGTAGCTTGGTTTTCAAAGTACTTATATTGGTTAGTAAATGCCGCTACAAACTTCATTTTGCGGATCCAAACAATTATCCAACAAATACTTCACAACACTTGGATAACTTCTTTTCCAATGAGCCACTAACATACGAGCTCTATCCTCATCTTCATCCATGGTGATATAATGTGTCAAGGCTCCCCACTCCGATTTGAAACTCTCACATTTTAGTTCCGCCAACTTGTCATCCTTCTTAAATTTCTCTTTGGCTTCCTTTTATTAATTTACCGGTAGTTTCTTTATTCTCTCCATTTCATTTTTTTTTTGGATGGACAATGCGCATGCACTTAGTTTCAATACTATTCCACAAGTGGAACGTGCAAAGAAGGTTATGAGCGTCCGAGAAAGCCCTCTTTATTGCATTCAACAAAGTTTGTTCCTTGTCGGTAATAATCACCTTTGGAGTGTATCCCTCTACGTAGAATAACTTCACTTGGTTTAGTTCCCACACATAGCTCTCTTCGATCTCATTTTTCAAGAAGCAAAAACCAACACTACAAGGAGAATTGGTAGAAGTTTGGCCGACAATGTTCAACAACGACATCTCAAACTTGTTGGTTTTGTATGTGCAATCCATTAGAAGCATTTGATGAGAGCACCGTGCCAACTTTACAAACTCGGGATGAGCCAATAAAGATGTTTTATTTGTTTCTTCTCATCTTCATCGTGGGAAACCGAGTAATTATGCTTCTCCCCCAAATGCCTTAATTGTTGCATTTCGTTCCTTCGTTCCCATTTCTTATTCTTCAATTTTGTTCCTGCATAGTAGATGTTAGCCAAAGTAGAAGCATTTTGTGGGTTTTTTTTGCTTTAAGTGAGCGAGGATATCAATGGGTTTCATACGATTTTGGGTCATTGAATCTACGATCATTTCTTCTTCTTCTTCAGTAAGGCGTCCAGCTTAAGGGTGTGTTAGCAAACTCTCAGGTATAAGGTGGTTATGACTACCGCATATAAATTTCTCCAAAAACCAATCTTTTGTCGCGTTCCTTCTAAATTTAAGCTTGAAGGGGCATCGGTTTTTCTTAATGAAAGTAATATTCTTCCTCTTTGTCTTTGCTTCATACACGGTACCGTTTTTTTTGCGTGACTTTTATGCTGTCCACTACACTCGCAAACCATTTGAAAGATGATGTCATTATTGTAGCCATTACAAACTATGATACACATAATCAACTTGCCTCGTTCTCTAGCCCACTCATATGCATCATCTTTCTCCTTCCATGTCTACAAAATATGGTCAAAAAAAAAGTTAGTTAACAAACTTAGCAATATGAAATTTCTAGTAATGTTTTCCAAAGATGAAATACGTATTTGTTCATTATTAACCTACCAAGTCGGTTAAATAGTGAGAGGTAGAATCTTCGGTGAGAACTTCATTTGCTAAAGGTTGTTCATCCTGTTAGAGCACTGCTCGGTCGAACTCGCAAGCGTTGCTATCTCAAGCTTGTTGTCAAGTTTAGTTGCCAAAACTATAAGTCTTGATTTCTAGTCTACTATAGCTAAGTTTCGATTAGTATAGAATGTGTAGTTGAGCTTTAGACTTCACGGCATTCACCGATTGAAGACGAAAAACTACTAAGGGGAGCTTGTAGAACTTCATCAACAAAAGGTATGTGGAGACTTGAACTCATCTATTACTCAGAAAGTTTATTTCTATTTTATCTCCTGCTGAGACAAAAGTCGTATAGCTATATATACTTTACAGTATACACATTTGATATTTCGAGCTGAGTGTAACTCGCTTACATATTTCTCGAAATGTGTGTTATTAAGCTTTCTCTTTAACCAAGTTCATCTTATATTCTTGATGTTCATCTTATATTCTTGACGAAAGTCAAATGATGATCATGTGAAAATCTCCTAGTAACATCTTACATGGTTTGTGTGAGACAGTCATTTGATGTAGGCTCAGAATGTTTCGTAATGATTATTTGATCACTTGAAAATCGCTTCGAAGCTAATAGTTTGTGTGAGACAGCTATTCACGTCTTCTAAGAATGTTTCAATGATTGAAATAAGAGTTTAGAACGATTAACCATGATTGGATATAAGCACAGCGTGCGTACTTGCATATGTGTAGTCCAAAACCGACAATATATTATGCATACCCGTATGCGTACTGGTAAGTCAGTTGAAGTCCGGGAGCCATAGTATGCATAGCCGTATGATGATGGCGAAATCGCTTGAAGTCCAGAACTATAGTATGCATACCCATATGCGTACTTGAGCAAATGGTCAGTCCGGAATTTTAGTATGCATACTTAATCAACTGAGTTAGGATGTGAACGACAGTATTGTACCTGTTTGCATACTGGAGAACACAGTCCAAATCCGACTACTTAGGTATGCGTACACGTTTGCATACTTGAGTGGGTTATGTTCTAAAATCGGTTTACAAGTTCATGAAAAAATATATTTAAATAATAATTATAAGGAATTCAATATTTGCAAACCGTGGCTATAATGTTCATGAATCGATTCAAGTGAATCAAAACTAATTTTGCTTCAATTGTGTCTTGTATACTTCTATGAGAATATATACAATTGAACAGCTCAATAACTAGTTTCATTTGAAGTCATTTTAACTAGTTATGGTTAAGATGAATAACGTTGATATGAAAGTGATCATATGGCTAACTTCGGTTAACTATTGTTGAACCAACTAAGTGTACACGTTTAGGTACGATTACCCATATCTAAATGAAAGCACATTTCATTTGTGTATAACAAGCTAACATCTAACGGTGGAAAGATATCGCTTTGGTTTTAAGCAAACTTAGCTTGAATCTTAAATCGGGATTTCATCTAACGGTGAATATTGAATGCTTTGTTTTTAAGCTAACATAGCTTTGATTGTAAGCAACCCCGATTTGAAGTCTATATAAGGAGAGCTATAGAAAGTGGGAAACCTAATCCCCACACCTCCTATTTGATACTAGTTGCATAACTAGAGTCAATTCTCCTTTAACCTAAGGTTTATTCCAAAACCATGTAGGTTAACAACTTAAAGACTTCATTGGGATTATGAAGCCAGATCCAACTATTTTATCTGTAGTTGCGTATTCTGATCTTACGTTATTTTATCGTATTAAGTACTATCGTCTCTAAGATTTGCTTGAGATTTATCTCCGATAGGTAAGATATAAAAGTAGTCACAAAGCTCTCATTCTTTGTGATTCCACAATAACTTGTTCGACTTCCATATCGTTAGGTTATTGTGAGGTGATTGATAATTTAGGCTTTACTCGGTGTTGTAATACCGGATTATCAATTAGTTCCTGTGCACCTTCATTTATCAAAAGACGGAACAAAACTCGTAGGTATTTTTGTGGGAGACAGATTTATCTATTCCTATAGACTTTTCTGTGTGAGATAGATTTTTTTTATCAAGTCTTCGACTTTGGGTCGTAGCAACTCTTGGTTGTGGGTGAGGTCAGATAAGGGAATAAAGTGCGTAGAATCCGGCGTGGTTCCGGAGACGTAAGGAATGCCACTGTACCTTAATCAGTGTGAGATTAGTTAGGGCTCAGCTGCATTCCAGTCCGAAGTTAACTGGTAGTAGGCTAGTGTCTGTAGCGGCTTAATACATTGTAGTGTTCAAATCTGGACTAGGTCCAGGGATTTTTCTACATTTGCAGTTTCCTCGTTAACAAAACTTCTGGTGTCTGTGTTATTTCTTTTCCACATTATATTTTGTTATATAATTGAAATATCACAGGTTGTACGTAGTTCAATCAATTAGATAATCCAACCTTTGGTTGTTGATATAAATTGATTGACACTTGAACATTGGTCTTTGGTATTGTTTCAAGTTATTTTCATATTAATCATGCTCACAGATTTGTATATGTTCGGTTGCAGATTGATTTGAGAAATAGAGATATAACTCTTGGATGTATTTTCCTTGATTGAGTCTGACTGTCTAGTTGATTCTCTTGGATATATATTGGAGTTAGTCCATACAATTTTCCTAAACGAAATATTGGGTGTGGTTGTTAGACCCCCGTTTTTTCACATCCATTAGGGGAGGTACATCCACGACATGGACAAAGATATACCACATTAGTGTAAACGAGACAACAAAATGACAACATATATCAACTTACGGTTAGTACTGAAAGCTTTGAGACGAACCGTAAATGAGTTATGGTTCAAGATTAAAATCCAAAAGGAACCGTAAGTAGCATACGGTTGGTAATTAAAGCTTCGAGACGAACCGCATCAATCATTTGGTTTACATAGAGTAAATTACGGTTCAAAACTAAAATCCAAAATGAACCGTAAAGGAAGTTGTGGTTGGTATCGGTTATCACCATACCAACTGTAACTAGTGCAGTAAATACAACCATGCATATGGTGGGTTACAATTGGTAAAATTGAACGACATAAACAACCGTAACTCAGTTACGGTTCATCTCGAAAAATTGTTTACCAACGTAACTGGTTTTACGATTAGTTTTCCCCAGATTAAACCAGTTATGGTTGGTAGTTCATCAATTACGAACCGTAACTACCGTTTATGCTTGGTTATATGAAAACATACCAACCGTAACTCACTCTGAAAATGTAGAAATTTTGAATTTTTTTTTACGTACTTTAGATAATTTTGAGCAACAAAAAGCTAATTGTAACTAATTTAGAAGTATACCAGGTCATTTTCAGACACTGGTTCTTCACTTTGTTGGTTAATTTCTTCAATTGATTGAGATTGATCTTCACTTTTGGTTAAAACATCTCTACTATCTAACAAATACTCAATCTCCGGATCTCCATAAATAGGTATGTAAAAGTGTATGGCTTCTCTATCATATAAAGATTCACCCATCTCAAATTTGTCTATGGAATCACTCATTTTGGTTGAGTGAATCAAAACCTAAGGTTTCACCAATATCACAAATGTTTTTCTTTTTTTCTCCTCTACACTTTTTTTTTTTTTAAACTCTATAACTAATCTGATTTTGTTTTTTTTAGAGTAAATATAATTGAAACTTGATCATAAGCACTAAACTAGATTAACAACACTAAACTATGTAACGATTAATTAGTCATTATAAAAAAAATTGATAAGGGGTTTTTGAAATTACCATCTAATGACCCTTTTTGTCCTATTATATCAGCCCCTCTAATAAAACCTTATATATATATATATATATGACCATTCAAATGTATTTTTGGTTTGTTTTTTTTTGCTGTTGGAATGTATTTCTGGGTTAATCGAACGTGTTGATTACCAAAAAAAACATCTAAAACTCTTTATCACTTTTTTTTTTTCTTTTTGTTAAATCGAGTGTTTGTTTTTGTTTTGAATGGATATGAGAATGAAATTTGAATCTGTTTGTTTCTCTTTCACTTTCTTTCTCTTTGTTTTATCAGGGAATCAACTTATCATAAGAAGTTGAAGTTTAAGTTTGATCTCAATCGTCTTGATCCACAATCATATTTTTCACATGATGTTACTAGAGGTGGCCCCTGTTTCGATTTGAATCAAGATCCACAGGTGGATTTGGTAGATAGAGTTCAACCTGATGGAGGAAAGCAAAATAAATTCACCTTCTCCCCATAGAGGAAGAAGAAGAAGAAGAAGATACAAAATGTTCCAGAAGGTTTCAGGTAATTCAAATTGTGTATGATTGACTTTATTTTGTTGAAATTTCTAGGTTGAGTAAGCCACATATATTGGTTACTGGCATAAGTAGAACAATTTGTAAAAGTATTTTGCTTCTCTATCATATAAAGATTCACCCATATCAAAGTTGTCTATGGAATCACTCATTTGGTTGAGTGAATCAAAACCTAGGGTTTCACAAATATCATATAAGTTTTTGTTTTTTTCTCCTCTACACTTTTTCTTTTTTAACTTCACAACTAATCTGATTTTGGTTTGTTTTAGAGTAAAATATAATTGAAACTTGATTATCAACACTAAACTAGATTATCATCACTAAACTATGTAAGGGTTGATTAGTCATTAACTTTTTTTGATAAGAGGCTTTTAAAAGAACATGCAATTGGGGGATATAGAAACTAATTGGGGGATATAAATTACTTCCCCCAACCCATGGTGTGTGCTAAGGGGTGACTTTTGGGGGCGAAAATACTAAAACACCCTTCCCTCAAAATAAAAATCAAAAAAACTTAAAATCAAAAAACAAAATCATATTCCCATTTCCATCTCCACTTCTTATTAATCTTTTTAGGATTAAAACTTTGAAACCCAAATGTTCCCCATTCTCTTTCAAATTCTAAATTTTCCCCATTTCCTTTCAAATTCTCTTCTCCTTCTCATGGAAGTGATGAAGAACATGTCGGAAATGATAAAGAACATGCCGAAAATGATGAAGATCACGCCGAAGTGATGAAGACCATGCCTGAAGTGATGAAGAACATGTCGGAAATGATGAAGGTCACTTTAAGTGATGAAGACCATGCCGGAATTGATGAAATTAAATGCCGAAACTAAATTCCGGCATGCTCGATATAAATCTATTAATGCCGTAGTCAAGTGAAAAAAAAATCAATTTTCTCGAATACTTTTCATCATGTGCCTAAGATAGAAATTTAGGATGAAGACCACACGGAAGTGAGTTCCGGATGGTTATTTAGGATGAAGACCACGCCTGAAATGATGAAGAACATGTTAAATGATGAAGACCATGCCGAAGTGATGAAATTCAATGCCGGACTAAATGCCTATGATGCTCGATATAAATCTATCAACAAGGTAGTTAAGTGAAAAAAAATATCAATTTTACGGATACTTTTCATCATGTTCCTAAGATAGAAATTTAAGCAAAAACCATGCTGGGAAAATAGTTCTAGATGCTCGAAAATCGATAATCGTGTTTTAAGTAGACTAATTAAAACCGAAAAAAATAGGTTTTGAAGATCAAAAACCTGAAAAATTTTGTAACGAGACAAAGTCATAATTTAGTATACTTAGATTATCTCAGCGAACTAGTGCTTGATCAAGGACGTCGTTAATGTATTTTTACTAATTGATTAGATTTGATTGATTTTAACAAGAATATAATTAATTGATGGAGCTTGACATGTAGCATGTTGACATTTGTGAAACTTGATAATTAATTATATTAACAAAAATACAAAATTTGTTTTGCATGAGCTTATGAATGTCTTCTAATTTATTTTTGGAAAGTGTGTACATATTATTAGGTGTCACTTTATAAATATAAATAATATAATTAAGTATTGATTATATTTTTGGTAATGTTTTAAATTCGTTAATTTAATTATAAGAATTATTATTGCTAGTTGTCACTTGAGGTGAAAATGAAAATAAATAGTTTTGCATGTCACTATATTATTGGTTGTTGATTGATTGTTTGGTAAATGTAAATAAAGAAAATTCGCTTTCCTTAGTTGTCAAGGTTAGTGATTAATGGAATTTTTGCATGGATTTTAAATTGGAAAATTTGAACTATTTTGGTAACTTAATAGTTTGTGCTCTAGCTAATTCAAAATGTGAAACTAAAAATCTTAATTATATTTATTGACTTGACATGATTAAATATTGAGAATAAATGTGGAATTTATTTTAGATTTGAGAAAGAAGGAAGTATATATAATTTTCAAATTATGGTTAGGTGTATGAATGGTAGATTTTGATAAATATGGTAATAACATTAATTAAGAAATTTATTTAGTGTTAGGATGGAAAGAATATCTTTGTTATTAAGCAAGATGCTTTATTATTTATAAGAAAACTAAAACAAAAGACTATTATTAGAGGTACTATAACTTGATATTTTGGGAGAATCCATGGAAGACGATTATGTCGTTTAGAAAAAACAGAAAAGTATTGTCACTAGATAAAATAGGGAATAGTATGGGAGACGATTATTTTGGTATTGAAGACCGTAGTGTCTATAAAGTTAATAGGTTGTATTTTCATAGCTTCTGGATCTTGCGATTTGAGGTAGGCGCAACACAATCAAAAACCTTCTTTTTATTTAAGTTTCTTTTAATTAAATTATTTTCCAAGTTTTTATTAATATACGAATGATAATCGATGTTGTGAGTATGATTATGAATGTTGGGCTGCGGTCCATAGATTGTGATTCTTAAAAACAACTTTGATGGGATACGAGATATCCTTGGGAACGGTTTTGTTTCCCTAAACCCACGTGGGGCTCCTCGGGGCGAGCGGATTGATTGAATTTATTGTTGTTTATGGATGAGGTGTTTCCATGTGTTTGCGGTGTTGTTAATCATGTTAGATGTTTTTAAAATGAATTGAAAATATTGCATAAAATGTTTTGTTGCTTCTTTGCCTCATCTGGTGTCACAACTCACGTCGTATTATGACAAAAATTCCATATTTGATGCGTGACAAGGGAGTTGATCAACTTGAGCCTAGAGAATGATTAAAGATGTCTAAAGTTATCATTTATGCCTAAAATTCTATTTTAAGATGTAATTAATCTTAGTTTGAATGTCTGTAAAAATATTGTATGATGTTTAGTTGACTCGGTCTTCATTTTAAATTATCAATATGTTTTGATATGATTATTTTTGTAATATGTAAAACATCTTAAGGGACATTTGATAAAATTTATAGAATTTTTCGAGTTGTATAACTATTTTTAAAATAATTCTTTATACGAGTGTTAAATCCGTAAAATATCCGATTGCTTTTAAATGTCTTATAAAAATCCTAATTAAGAGCTATGATATATTGGTTTTTAGATCTTAGTGTCCACAGAGGAAATCATCATCTATGTTTTATCTTTCTAAAATGACATGACTCATCCAATTTTGAGTTGTGTGCGATTTAATGTAGTTTTTCTAAAACAGAGTGTCACAGTATTGAATTTCTACAGTGCTAGTCAACTACATGTTTGACCGTGGTCTTTGGCAATTAAACTTAATATAAAAATTATGAAAAAATGATATATAATAAAAGTTTCAATCAGTATTGTATCCATATAATTATCATAACTTTTGGAACTCGTATGAATCCTGTAAAATTCTAGGAATCTACCTAGGTCATTTTGATTGTACAATTTGGTGTTGTAATAGTTACTTATTAATTAAATCATAAACATGAACGGTATTGATATTTTTATTTGTGAAACAAAATGTGTTTTGTTTCCGGTGGCTTTAAAATGAGGCTAAATCAACGATTATATTTTCCTAAATAATTTTCTAAGTATTTCGCTGCTATAAAAATATTAATTTGAGCATAAATTAAATTAGCCCAAATGAATTACTTAAAGATCTTGGGCTTAGTAGCCGGGCTTCAGCTATGGTATCGACGTAGCACTTCGGGTTTTCGGGCATGAATCCGGGCAGGATCCGGGCCCGAAAATCGGGGTGTTACAACAATTTTATATTCTATTGAAAGAAGACGACATTAAGTACTATAACTATGTGATAGACACATTTTTATGTCTAAGTTGTCCTCAATTTTTATAGTGTTGGAACTCGATTTTTGTACTAATATTGTGTTTTTATGTATTTTTAGGTATTTTTTGGAAATAAACTTTGTTGGAAAATTCGGCTCGAAAAGTTGATTTTGGCACCTTCGGACTCTCACTATTGGTTAAGGGGCACTCAATTGATAAGGGGTGCCTTCCTGCTATTCGCACCCCAGCTGTTGGATAAGGGGAAACCCTTTCTTCCTCGTTTGAAAATATTTTTGGCGGGAAAATAAACCCGATCAACTGCGAGATATACTGAATTGAAGTTTTGGAAATTTTGTGGAGATTTTATTGTGGACTTGATTTGGGAATATCTTGTGAAGAAAACAGGGTTGGAAATGCATTTATTAACGTTCAAAAGGGGAAGATCTCGGTATATCATAAAGCAGAGGAGGAGAATATTTCTCGGGTTGTCACGAGTTGGTTGAGATATGTTTGAAGATTTCGTGTGATGCATCATGGTTAGAGTTGTGTAGAGATGTTCTGGGAGTGTGTCGACACCAGAAAATCATGTGACGAAGCAACAAAAGAAGTTATGACCCGTTAATAGCCGAGAAGAATAAAGAGAATATGTATGCATTAAAGTCAAGATATTTGGGTCTTGGGAGTGTATAAATAGGCTTATGGAATTCTCGAGTAAAATGAGGAAGTGATTGGGAGCAGTTTAGAACGTCACGAGCCAAAAATTCGTGAGTTGCGGAGAATCTCCATTTTTCTCGTCGTGAAGAACACCAAGAACATAAGACGCACAAGAGACCGGTCGTTTTGCTACGGTGACAACGGCATTTAGCTATTATCGTTCTTTATCTTGATTCGGTTTGTAACACATATAATTGTTACAAACCCGGTTTTTAATTATTTCTCCTATTTTCATCATTTGTAAACACTTTGAGCAATGAAATCAACTTTTGAGCGTGTGTGACGGACCGGAAAATTTCGCCTTTGGCGCGTTGCCCCGCAGGCCGTAATCTCCCCGATGCGCCATGATGAAGCTAACTTCCGGGCCTTTAAAGCTAGGCAAATGCACGTCCATTCGCCCTTGCAAACATGCTCATGGAGCATGACGCAACTAACTTAGCTTCCACACGTTCCAACTTACCCTTGTCCCGCACAAGGGGTTTACGGCCATAAGGCCAATGTCAATGCATTTTTCATGCATCTCTCGTTTTGCCTTTACATAGGAATTCATCACTGAATTTCCTAACTAGTGAGCAACCGTCATTGTCCAGGTATAAGCCTTGGACTTTGGCGTAGGCCGCACCAAGCCCTTGCCATTTCCTAAGTTAGCTTTCTTACCAACTCTTTATAGCTTGATAGGAAGTATGAGCATCCACTTCTCGGCATGCAACTAAGCCTCATCAAGTCTGGCCACAATCATCTCTTGCGTCGAGCTACCGAGCTTAGATGATATGAGGGGCCAACGTGCTGGACCGGCAATGCTGCAACTCATTGCGGCCGCCTACGTATGCCCTTCCCTACTCTAAAGGGATCAAGCACATGACCGTAGTTCATCCACGAAGGGACAAGCAACTTAAGCCAACTCGTTTGCATGGCCGTGGCCAAGCAATAATGGAAATGGCCTAGTCCGTATAGGCCGTTCCGTCGAAATGCATCCAAGTGATGCATGTTTGGTCCGCAATATGGCATAACGATGCCTAAGCATCAAATGCCCTCTTCGCGAGACTACGCAACTATAAATGAGCCTTAGGCATCATTTATACTCTTCCCATGCTAAGCTATGAGCTTACTTGGTGCATAGTCCGTATATGCACCATCAACCAACTACCCCTCCCTATATATGTCTTAATGGAATTTCTACAAGTATGAAAAGGGGACCAAAAAATATTTCATCAACTCCCCATTTACTATTCATGGCCGTTGCCATGTATTTTTCGCATAACCGGCCAAGATGGCTGTTCACTACCAATGCCAACTCCGATGTCCGGCCATGTTGGCCGTCCTCTGCCAACCCGATCTCCGGCCATGTTGGCCGTCCTCTGCCAACCCGATGTCCGGCCATGTTGGCCGTACACTGTCAACACATTGGACAAGGGCCAATGTTCCTTTTCCTACGCAACAGAAGCTTTGGATGAAGCTTCATCTCATGCCATGGCGCATCTTTTAACATGCGCCATGCTAAAAACACTGAGGTGTTACATTATCACACCCTTCAAAGAATTTCGTCCCCGAAATTCAAAACCAAAACTATTGTGGACAATCTCTTCAAGTTGGATTTCCAGTGAGCAAAAGTCCCATACCGATGCTCGAGAAATCACGGGTTTCTTCAAGTTGTCATGAACAACAATTTAGACCTTCCGAGCACATGTCCCATACCACCGCCCAGAATCCAAAAGTGCCCACAACAATACCAAGAATCGCAATTGGCTGCCAAGAGGATATCTCGACGGGTATCCCGAATGCGCATCCCATACTACGCACTCGAAGTCCCTAAAGTTCACAAGTTGAAAGATGTCATCGAAATGACAAGGCAAAACTCAACGCAACACCGTGAGGACCAATCTCTAATGTCGGTGCAGTTGGATGCAAGCCACCGTCCCCGACGGATTTACCGGTTGCCACTCGTAAGTGGGATGCTAGCCGGGCTCGACAACGCACACCCTTGGCCGGTGCCAACGTGTGGGGATGATCGGTCCCATTGTCTACCCACCGTCCCAGACGGTCTTCCGGATGCTCGTAGCGGGGTGCCACGGAGGCCCGGCAAACTCACAAGTACTTATCCAAGCTCAACTCGATTTGCAAAGTAACCGGCTCCAGATTACAAACTCTCTCAGTAGAAGTTGGCCTACTCTCCAACTTTAAGTTTCCATCAAGGAAAATACTCGCCAACGAGTCCACTCGCACAAGTCCCTAGAGTTTTCTGAACTTGCTCGATACCATCTCGTGACGGATAGGGAAAATTTCGCCTTTGGCGCGTTGCCCGCAGCCGTAATCTCCCCGATGCGCCATGATGAAGCTAACTTCCGGGCCTTTAAAGCTAGGCAAATGCACGTCCATTCGCCCTTGCAAACATGCTCATGGAGCATGACGCAGCTAACTTAGCTTCCACACCGTTCCAACTTACCCTTGTCCCGCACAAGGGGGTTTACGGCCATAAGGCCAATGTCAATGCATTTTTCATGCATCTCTGGCTTTGCCTTTACATAGGGAATTCATCACTGAATTTCCTAACTAGCTGAGCAACCGTCATTGTCCAGGTATAAGCCTTGGACTTTGGCGTAGGCCGCACCAAGCCCTTGCCATTTCCTAAGTTAGCTTTCTTACCAACTCTTTATAGCTTGATAGGAAGTATGAGCATCCACTTACTGGCATGCAACTAAGCCTCATCAAGTCTGGCCACAATCATCTCTTGCGTCGAGCTACCGAGCTTAGATGATATGAGGGGCCAACGTGCTGGACCGGCAATGCTGCAACTCATTGGGGCTGCCTACGTACCCTTCCCTACTCTAAAGGGATCAAGCAATGCACCGTAGTTCATCCACGAAGGGACAAGCAACTTAAGCCAACTCGTTTGCATGGCCGTGGCCAAGCAATAATGGAAATGGCCTAGTCCGTATAGGTAGTTCCGTCGAAATGCATCCAAGTGATGCATGTTTGGTCCATAATATGGCATAACGATGCCTAAGCATCAAATGCCCTCTTCGCGAGGCTACGCAACTATAAATGAGCCTTAGGCATCATTTATACTCTTAAACTAAGCTATGAAGCTTACTTGGTGCATAGTCCGTATATGCACCATCAACCAACTACCCCTCCCTATATATGTCTTAATGGAATTTCTACAAGTATGAAAAGGGGACCAAAAATATTTCATCAACTCCCCATTTACTATTCATGGCCGTTGCCATGTATTTTCTCGCATAACCGGCCAAGATGGCTGTTCACTACCAATGCCAACTCCGATGTCCGGCCATGTTGGCCGTCCTCTGCCAACCCGATCTCCGGCCATGTTGGCCGTCCTCTGCCAACCCGATGTCCGGCCATGTTGGCCGTACACTGTCAACACATTGGACAAGGGCCAATGTTCCTTTTCCTACGCAACAGAAGCTTTGGATGAAGCTTCATCTCATGCCATGGCGCATCTTTTAACATGCGCCATGCTAAAAACACGGGGTGTTACAGCGTGTTTCCAACATGATGAGCGGATAAAAGATCCCGGTGACCAAGGCAATGGAGAAAACTATTCTCTTATGCATGATTGGTAATTTTCTTTTATAATTTCAATTATTATTAATTTAATTTAATTCACTAAGATCACTTTAATATATGTTTTTATAAGAAGAAAATGGTTTTCTTAATTAGTTTTGAATCAATTTGATTTATTATGCCTAGAAATAATTCTTTGATAATTCATGCTTAGGGATTACAATTTAATGTTTGGAAACCTTACAGATATAGTGAGTTAACGTGAAAAAGGGCTTAATAATAATTCTTGAAATAATATTTATCAACCAATCAGTTAAGGGAATAGTGGAATCCGAAGTCTTGGTCTAGTTTTAAAATCCTGATATCACTTTATTTGAGTTTATTTTTGTTTAGGTTAGAAATTTAATTTAAAAATCGAACCTTCACAAGTCTCAACGAACTTTTTACTACAACAACTTTGAAAATTCAAACATTTTTGGCGCCGCCGACGCGGACTTGTCTTTAGGCTAGAGTTTTAGATTTATTTTTATTATTTATTATTTTTAGGTTTTTATTTATTTGTTTTACTTTACGTTTTTGGGTTTCTGTTTTTTTACTACAGACATTAAATTTAAAGAGTTATGTAACGAGGGTCGTGATTCTAAACATGGAGGGTAATGGGGCCATCAGTTAACAATCAACCAATCAGAAGACTATGTGAAATATACACTCGTTAGAGGAGTGTTCACGAATTCGGACTCCACCTACCAAACCCTTTGCCCCACATGCCAAGAAAAACGACACCTTGCCTTGGCCCTAGCCATGCTAGCCGCTCCATGTGCGAACGGCATGCCAAACCCTTAGCCCCACCATGCCAAGCCAAACCGCACCTTGCCTTGGCCCTATCCATGCTAGACGCATCATGTGCCAATGGCATGCCAAATCCTTGGCCCCACCATGCCAAGCCAAACCGTACCTTGCCTTTTCCCTAGCCGTGCTATCCGCACCATGTGCCAACGGAATGCCAAACCCTTGGCCCCACATGCCAAGCCAAACCGCACCTTGCCTTGGCCCTAGCTATGTTAGGGCACCATGCGCCCATGGCATGCCAAGCCATTAGCCCCGCCATGCCAAGCCAAACCATTCACGCCAAACCCTTGTCCCCACATGCCAAGCCAAACCGCACCTTGCCTTGGCCCTAGCCATGCTAGCCGCACCTTGTGCCAACGGCATGCCAAACCCTTGGCCCCACCATGCCAAGCAAAACCGCACCTTGCCTTGGCCCTAGCCGTGCTAGCCACAGTATGTGCCAAGGGCATGCCAAACCCTTGGCCCCACCATACCAATCCAAAACGCACCTTGCCTTGGCCCTAGCCGTGCTAGCCGCACCATGTGCCAACGGCATGCCAAACCCTTGGCCCCACCATGCCAAGCCAAACCGCACCTTTCCTTGGCCCTAACCATACTATCCGCACCATGTGCCAACGGCATGCTAAGCCCTTGGCCCCACATGCCAAACGCACCTAGCCGCGCCACCATGCTGGCCTTCCCTACGCGGCTACCAAAAAATGAAGGCGTGCGATGATCAACAGTCCCCCTTCATTCCAAGGAGCAAATCCTAGCCATCCAAGGTTACCAGACGACGCATAGTAACCTTTGGCCCGAAAACCTAGGTTTGGCCACGCCAAACCATGCCATGCCAACGGCATGCCAACCTAGCCGCGCTACCATGCTGGCCTTCCCTACGCGGCTATTAAAAACGAAGGTGTGCGACGATCAACGGTCCCCCTTCAATCCCAGGAGCAAATCCTAGCCATCCAAGGTTACCAGACGACGCATGGTAACCTTTGGCCAGTAAACCTAAGTTTGTCCACGCTAAACCATGCCATGCCAACGGCATGCCAACCTAGACGCGCCACCATGCTGGCCTTCCCTACGCGGCTACCCAAAAACGATGGCGTGCGACGATCAACGGTCCCCTTTCAATCCTAGGAGCAAATCCTAGCCATCCAAGGTTACCAGACGACGCATGGTAATCTTTGTCCCAAAAACCTAAGTTTGGCCACGCCAATCCATGCCATGCCAACGGCATGCCAACTTAACTGCGTCACCATGCTGGCCTTCCCTACGCGGCTACCAAAATGAAAGCTTGGAACGATCAACGGCTATCTTTCCTCTTGAGATGCAAAATCTCGACCGTCGAAGGTCACCAAGCTAGCAAGTCTCCCGGTCGACTTTCCAGGGCAACAAAAACATGCTACATGTTTTCCACAAAAACATTCGAGACATCAACACATATCATAAACTGGGGGATCCTCTTTGGGTATTGGTTTGGCGGTTTACAGCGTGCGGCGTACACTACGCCCGTCATAAGGAAGTGTCATAAGGATGAGGCGGTTAGTAAATACAGGGAGTTAATGGTGAAACGTTCTTTTTATGGAACATCAATTCCATGCGTTAACGGTTTTATGGAACATCAATTCCATGCGTGAACGGTTTTATGAAACATCAATTCCATGCGTTAACGTTACCACCTCCTCCCATTTATTCACCCATTTTTCCATTCTTTAATGAGACCAGAGTACGTTTCACTTCGACTTGTATAAATATGTCTTACCTATTTCCACCGAACAACAAGTTCAGTCAGGAGCATACACCACTCAGAAAACGTTTGCTATCTTTCCCATCTGTTAGCTTCCCACTTTCTGATACAAGTTGTAACACAACTACTCTTCCAGAATCAACTATTCTGGTCTCATCACTTTCCTTGCTTCCCTCCCCAAAACCAACCCATTCTCCTCCACTTTGTGACCGAAGCAAATCTAGAACGACCATTTCTTGGTTTAGGCCGGACTTGTAAAGATTGATCTCTCGAATCTAAAGTACTCCCTTGCAATACGTTGTTTAGGGTTTAAATTCGTTTCTCACCCACACACCGAAATTACCGAAATCATCAGAAACTATTTTCACCCACAAACAATTGGCGACCACAGTGGGAGATTGATCTTTCGGTTATAATGTCAAATTTTCAATCCTCGATCTCATACTTCGACACAGACATTAGAACGGTAGAGGAAAACAATCCGCTCATGGATCGACGACTAGTTACCAGACGACCCGATTACCAGTCATGACACCGCAATGGGCGACTGGGGACTTCCCAGAGGTTAAAATAAAACGATCCACCCAGGGATCGACGACTCGATTATCAAGTGACTTAGAGACGACTGGGGACTTTCCACATCACGGCGGTGCTTCCCACAATACTCGGACTTACACCTTAAGATTCATTTTTCGTCAGGAGATTGAAAAACCGAGTAAGTCTTGCCTAGACAAAATACATGGTCTACTACTTCAAATCTTTACAGAGATAATAAAAACCGATAGCCATATTGTTCCCATGCTTTCCATCATCATGCAATATTCACGGTTTCCCAACTTTCCCAGATGATTTGTTATTTACACTTCCAATTCAGACTTTAGCATATAAAAAAAAAACCATTATTCCAAAATAATCCAAAACTCTTATAAAAAGCAATCATCTATCAATCCAAAAACCAAAAAAAAAAAACGAACCATGAACCAGACGCTTTGTTTGCCTTTCAAAAAAAAAAACAGTCACCTACCCGTACGCGCCTACTCTGCATAATAATTATTACCCGTTACTATTCATGAGGTAGCCGACGTTACTATTGTGGTATTCGAAGAGGAATTGTTTATGATGAAGTATTTCCACAAGTTTATGAAAGGCATACCCATGGCTAGGGTTTACATCCGTTCGTAAGAAAAATATTTTCTGATTTATGGAAGGCATACCTATGGCTAGGGTTTGCACCAACAAGAAAACAAATTGAAAGAGAAACGCTAGAGTACATAGATGGAATATGCTTGCCCACTTTATTGCTACCACGTTACCGCTAACACCAGCATTCCTTGATCCACCCTGCAAGCCTTTCAAGTATCGTTTCCGCCGTCCTACGGACTGAAGCCACCAGCGTTATCATCACCGCTTGGTAGCCAAAGTTCCAGCGCCAACAGTCCGCGTCCAAGACAATACCAGACGCGCATGCCAGGCGCGCATGCCAGACGTGCTTACCAGACACACACATGCCGACGCGCTTACGGATGCACATGCCGGGCACACATGCCGCACGCGCGTGCCATCCACAATGCCATACCCTGGTCAGCACTAACAACTTGCATCCCTCCAGTGCTAGCTTCTATGCTCGATGGCCAGCACCAACAACTTGCATCTTTCCAGCGCTAACAGATTGCACCCTTCCAGCGCCATCTTCTCAGCTCCACAACCATCCAAAGCAGCGCCATCCTCACCCTTCAAGCAGCGCCATGGCTCCATCACTCCGTGATCAAAACCGTGCCATCTCTCGCACGATACACCCACCCGGAATCCAGCAGCCGCTTCCGCCACCCCAACGTTTCTTCAAGCATGATAGCTCTAACCGTCACTAGAGACACTGCTACCCCACCATCAGGGCAAGATACTAGAAGAGCCGGAAAAAGCCGTCCTCCTTTTACTACTGTTGATTTAATGAAAAGACAAAGACACTTCAGCAGGACGTGCATTTATAGATCAAGAGGCTCGCGATACTCTTGAACACCCAGTAGAAGGGATCAGCAATCTAATTTCATCACACGTAAAGATCAGGAACGACTTCTCCAAAATCGAAAGCAAAGGGGATCATCAACCCTCCTGAGTTCATAGAGACCCTCTTCCCGTCAGGACCCGTGACGATGGGGACTTCTCCCACAAAGTCGCGCAATCTGTGATGAAACAATTATGTAAGATTTTATATTTCTCCAAGGCGTAGCGTCAAGAAATATTTCCATCCCTCAACCGCACTGCATCAAGAAAGCACGTTGATTGACACAGCCGATTCGCTTCCACGTCCTCCGTCAATCGCTCCGCTTCAACGTTCTCTCCAGAGACGCTCCACTTCAATGTTCTTTCCATAAGCTGCTCCAGGATCCGAAACCGAAGCTTCGCCGTTTGTCTCTTTAAGTCTCAACGTCCTCTCCAAGAACCAAAGCCACTTCAACGCCACTCCTTCCTGCAAAGGGTCGTGCCAGCACACTCACCATCTCAAGGATTATGGTCAAAGCCAAACAATCTTCGTAGTCATGGCCACCTTTTGATCTATCCCCCTAAAACTCGTGATCATGGGCGGTTTGCTCGCTTACGCATCCAGCCAATCCTTTTACTCCCATGGATGCCCATGCAATTCAGCCAACCTAATTGTTCCAACGACAATGTAATTTCGTCTCGATTACATCTACTACCAAGAATCTGTTTCGTTCATTTGTGGACACCGGACGAGCTTCACCGCAAAGAAGACAATCACTACAAAGCCATACTTGGGACCGAGGATTTACATGGAATCCTTTCACTATCAAAGACTCATCAAAAAACTCAGAGACGCGAATGAAATATTTTTTTGAAGAAACGAGAGGGAGCCACGCGTGGCATCCAGAAAAGTATAATAAGCTTACATCAAATATCGTGGATGTGGATTCAAGGCGATGCAATGAAAGTATGCTACATATTGGGACTACCAACATGGGAGGCTTTCACTCCCCCCAACCAGGTTGTTTCTAATTTCAACATCATCATTGTCGAAGTTTTACGCAAGAATTTCTCAACATGAAGCCGTACATATGCACCGAAGACTCCAAAAGCACGCCGCAGAGATACATTCACATATTCGGCCATGACCATCGGATCAAACGGAAGTATAACTGAGGACTGTTCACCGCGTCCCATTCCATATGATAGTCCAAGATTCAGAAGCTGGATGGAAGGATGTCTTTTGGAAAATAGTCCTTGAAGACCTGATAGCAGCACAACGACGACAAAATGTCTCCCAACTCATCTATTTCAAATTGTGTCTTCGGAAGATTTTTACCATACAATCATCCACAACATATCATCATCGCGATCGGAAGATCCAGACATCTTGAACAACCTAAAGTCAAGTATGGCTGACAACGCAATAACAATATCCAAGATTAGCGCTGACATGATCGTCACCGAGCATGTATTTCATCCATTCATCCCAAGAATGCAATGGAGTTTTGGTAAATTTAGGAATCCACTAGAGAGACACTGCAGACGAAAGCACGGACGCAGACGAACAACAAAAGAGGGTTGATACCTCTTTTCATGCGGACATGGTTTCTAGAGTTTGAACAGAATGAAGACTCCTTCTTGCTCCATGAACGGGAATAAATGACTGGGCGCGACTATATCACTCGGGCCCGTAACTTGTCTCCTGAGTTTCACCGTCGGGATGTTTTCACCTCCTATACAAGCTCAAAACATAAATATTCCCCCGAAAGGGGGATAAGAAATTCTTTTCCGGTCAGATGGAGGGGCGGACCGTCAGATTCCGAGTTCGTACGAGAATTCTACAACAATTCTACTAAGGAGCGCTAATTTGGGTTTCAGAATGCCAAACCCTAATTTAGACAAAGTTGTGCCATCACCACCATTCGAGCAGCCGAAGTTCCAGCGTCATCACCATTTCCACCATTCCAAGCCGACCAATGCTGACGGCTCCATTCCAAGCCGACCAATGCTGACTGCTCCTATTCCAAGACGACTGATGCCTGCGGCTCCCATTCCAAGCCGACCAACGTGTGCGGCTCTCATTCCAAGCCGACTGACGCCTACGGCTCCCATTCCAAGCCGTCCATGCCATGACTTGCCGCGCCGACACCAACTCGTCAAGCCAGCGTCATGATATTCCCTAACCCAACCAAGATGATGAGCAGCCGAATTAAGCCGACGCTTCTCACCTCACCATTTCACGGTCTACACAGCAAATAAAAGCTATGCAAGGCCGCCAAACACAGGATCATGAACTCTCCTTACCTCTCAAATAAGGTTAGTCGGACTTTCCTAACCATCTTGCATGTCATATGTTTCGATTCTGTCCTCGCATGTCATAATCATATGCTTACCTCGCAACAATGCACCTGTTCCGAGCTAAGCAGGGGACTTAATGTTGATGGTGGTTTTTAACATAGGGATAAAGTCGTAAAACCCTAGTCAGACAATGAAGTCACAGAACTTGAGTAATAATATCCAAACCAAGCACATTTATTGAACCCTTTAATTTATATGCGAGAAAATTACCAGGGTATCTTTTTTGTAAATACTAATTAGGGTTTCGACAAGCCAAAACCCTAATTCTCACACCGCACGTGCCAATGGCTCATCATGCCAGCCACATCCTACCGCGCCAAGGCATGCCAACCATGATAGCCGCACCCCTGTGCCAATGGCAAACCATGCCAACCACACCTACCGCGCCAAGGCATGCCTACCATGCTAGTCGCACCCCTGTGCCAATTGCAAACCATGCCAGCCACACCTACCAAACCCTTGGCCCCACATGCCAAGCCAAACCGCACCTTGCCTTGGCCCTAGCCATGCTAGCCGCACCATGCGCCCATGGCATGTCAATCCCTTGGCCCCGCCATTCCAAGCCAAACCATTCACGCCAAACCCTTGGCCCCACATGCCAATCCAAACCGCACCTTACCTTGGCCCTAGCCATGCTAGCCGCGCCATGTGCCAACGACATGCCAAACCCTTGGCCCCACCATGCCAAGACAAACCGCACCTTGCCTTGCCCTAGCCATGCTAGCCGCGTCATGTGCCAACTGCATGCCAAACCCTTGGCCCCTCCATGCCAAGCCAAACCATTCACGCCAAACCCTTGGCCCCACATGCCAAGCCAAACTGCACCTTGCCTTGGCCCCAGCCATGCTAGCCGCACCATGTGCCAACGACATGCCAAAACCTTGGCCCCACCATGCCAAGCCAAACCGCACCTTGCCTTGGCCCTAGCCATGCTATCTGCACCCCTATGCCAATGGAAAACCATGCCATCAACACCTACCAAACCATGGCCCCATATGCCAAGCCAAACCATTCACGCCAAACCCTTGGCCCCACATTCCAAGCCAAATTGTACCTTGCTTTGGCCCTAGCCATGCTAACCGCACCATATGCCAACGGCATGCCAAACCCTTGGCCCCACCATGCCAAGCCAAACCGCACCTTGCCTTGGCCCTAGCCATGCTAGCCGCGTCATGTGCCAACGGCATGCCAAACCCTTGGCCCCACCATGCCAAGCCAAACCGCACCTTGCCTTGTCCCTAGCCGTACCATGTGCCAACGGCATGCCAACCCCTTGGCCCCACATGCCAAGCCAAACCTCAACTTGCCTTGGCCCTGGCCATGCTATCCGCACCATGCGCCCATGGCATGCCAAGCCCTTGGCCCCGCCATGCCAAGCCAAACCATTCACGCCAAACCCTTGGCCCCACATGACAAACCAAACCGCACCTTGTCTTGGCCCTAGCCATGCTAGCCGCGTCATGTGCCACGGCATGCCAAACCCTTGGCCCCACCATGCCAAGCCAAACCGCACCTTGCCTTGGCCTTAGCCATGCTAGCCGCACCATGTGCCAACGGCATGCCAAACCCTTGGCCCCACCATGCCAAGCCAAACCGCACCTTGCCTTGGCCCTAGCCGTGCTAGCCGCACCATGTGCCAAGCCAAACCGCACCTTTCCTTGGCCCTAACCATACTATCCGCACCATGTGCCAACGGCATGCTAAGCCCTTGGCCCCACATGCCAAATGCACCTAGCCGCGCCACCATGCTGGCCTTCCCTACGCGGCTACCAAAAAATGAAGGCGTGCGGTGATCAACAGTCCCCCTTCATTCCAAGGAGCAAATCCTAGCCATCCAAGGTTACAGACGGACGACGCATGGTAACCTTTGGCTCAAAACCTAGGTTTGGCCACGCCAACCCATGCCATGCCAACGGCATGCCAACCTAGCCGCGCCACCATGCTGGCCTTCCCTACGCGGCTATTAAAAACGAAGGTGTGCGACGATCAACGGTCCCCCTTCAATCCCGGGGAGCAAATCCTAGCCATCCAAGGTAACCAGACGACGCATGGTAACCTTTGGCCAGAAAACCTAAGTTTGGCCACGTCAAACCATGCCATGCCAACCTAACCGTGTCACCATGCTGGCCTTCCCTACGCGGCTACCAAAATGAAAGCGTGCAACGATCAACGACTATCTTTCCTCTTGAGATGTAAAATCTCGACCGTCAAAGGTCACCATACTAGCAAGTCTCCCCAGTGCGACTTGCCAGGAAACAACAACATGCTACATGTTTTCCACCAAAACATTCGAGACATCAACACATATCACAAACTGGGGGATCCTCTTTGGGTATTGGTTTGGCGGTTTACAGCGTGCGGCGTACACTACGCCCGTCATAAGGAAGTGTCATAAGGATGAGGCGGTTAGTAAATACAGGGAGTTAATGGTGAAACGTTCTTTTTATGGAACATCGATTCCATGCTGTTTATGGGTGAAAATCGTTTCTGCCGATTTCGGTAAATGCGGTAGGTGAGTGAGAAACTGGTTCAAACCCTAAACAAATGTGCTGCACGTGAGCACTTTATATATTCGAGAGATCAATCTGTACAAGTCCGGCCTAAACCAAGAAATGGCCGTTCCAGACTTGCTTCGGTCACAAAGTGGAGGAGAAAGGTGTTGAGGAGAGTAGTATCTCGACTTGTATCAGAAAGTGAAAGCTTAGGAAAGCTTGCAAGAGATGAAAGCTTTTGAGAGAGCTTGCAAAGTTGCCTTTCCAGAGTGTAAGTGTAGTATATTTCTCCCGACCGAGACTTGTTGTCCGGTGGAAATAGGTAAGACCTATTTATACAAGTCGAGATTGAAACGTACCTCGGCCTCATGAAGGAAGAGAGTAAAGGGTGAAATAATGGGAGGAGGTGGTAACCGCATGGTTTAATGGGTGAAAACGTTTTCACCCTTATTTCCTCTTTTATTTGACAGCTTTATTCCTATTCACGCTTTCTTAATTGTGAGCGTAGTGTACGCTGCATGCTGTGACCGCCAAACCAAAACCCTAAAGAAGCATCCCCCAGTTTTGTGTTGATATCTCGTTGGTTGCGCCTTGAGTGCAAGTGGTGCTGCTAATGGCGCGTGTGGCATGTGCCAATGGCATGTGCGGAATGCCTTGGTGGTAGGTTGCATGGTTTGCAAGTTAGGCTACCAAACATGTGTGTTTGGCATGTGCGGAATGCCTTGGTGGTAGGTTGCACGGTTTGCAAGTTAGGCTACCGGCGTGTGTGTTTGGCATGTGCCAATGGCACGTACGGCCATGTTGACCTAGTTGCAAGTCTTGCAAGCCTAGGGCGCTATATTTGGCGTGTGCCAATGGCGTAGCGACTTGGAAATATGGCTTGCGGCACGTATTGGCATGTGCCAATGGCATGTGCGGCCATGTTGACCTAGTTGCAAGTCTTGCAAGCCTAGGGCGCTATATTTGGCGTGTGCCAATGGCATAGCGACTTGGAATATGGCTTGCGGCACGTATTGGCATGTGCCAATGGTATGTGCGGCCATGTTGACCTAGTTGCAAGTCTTGCAAGCCTAGGGCGCTATATTTGGCGTGTGCCAATGGCATAGCGACTTGGAATATGGCTTGCGGCACGTATTGGCATGTGCCAATGGCATGTGCGGCCATGTTGACCTAGTTGCAAGTCTTGCAAGCCTAGGGCGCTATATTTGGCGTGTGCCAATGGCATAGCGACTTGGAATATGGCTTACGACACGTATTGGCATGTGCCAATGGCATGTGCGGCCATGTTGACCTAGTTGCAAGTCTTGCAAGCCTAGGGCGCTATATTTGGCGTGTGCCTATGGCATAGCGACTTGGAATATGGCTTGCGGCACGTATTGGCATGTGCCAATGGTATGTGCGGCCATGTTGACCTAGTTGCAAGTCTTGCAAGCCTAGGGCGCTATATTTGGCGTGTGCCTATGGCATAGCGACTTGGAATATGGCTTGCGACACGTATTGGCATGTGCCAATGGTATGTGCGGCCATGTTGACCTAGTTGCAAGTCTTGCAAGCCTAGGGCGCTATATTTGGCGTGTGCCAATGGCATAGCGACTTGGAATATGGCTTGCGGCACGTATTGGCATGTGCCAATGGCATGTGCGGCCACGTTGACCTAGTTGCAAGTCTTGCAAGCCTAGGGCGCTATATTTGGCGTGTGCCAATGGCATAGCGACATGGAGATTTGCCATTGTTGCCATGGTGGAAAAGATGCGGCTTGGTTTGGCATTTGTTGCCAATGATGATGCGCAGAGTGCGGCTTGGTTTGGCATGGTTGCCATGGTGTGCGTGAGATGCGGCTTGGTTTGGCATTGTTGCCAATGATGCGCAGTGCGGCTTGGTTTGGCATGGTTGCCATGGTGCGCAGAGTGCGGCTTGGTTTGGCATTGCTTGCCATGGTGCGCAGAGTGCTTTGGTTTGGCATGGTTGCCATGGTGCGCAGAGTGCGGCTTGGTTTGGCATGGTTGCCATGGTGCGCAGAGTGCGGTTTGGTTTGGCATTGTTGCCAATGATGATGCGCATAGTGCGGCTTGGTTTGGCATTGTCGCCATGGTGCGGGCAGAGCGGCTTGGTTTGGCATTCTTTGCCATGGTGCGCAGAGTGCGGCTTGGTTTGGCATTGTCGCCATGGTGCGCAGAGTGCGGCTTGGTTTGGCATGGTTGCCATGGTGCTGCAGATGCGGCTTGGTTTGGCATTGTTGCCAATGATGCGCCAGAGTGCGGCTTGGTTTGGCATTGCTACCATGGTGCGCAGAGTGCGGCTTGGTTTGGCATTGTCGCCATGGTCTTGTGAGTCCGGCTTGGTTTGGCATTGCTGCCATGGTGCGCAGAGTGCGGCTTGGTTTGGCATTCTTTGCCATGGTCTTGCAGAGTGCGGCTTGGTTTGGCATGGTTGCCATTGTCGCAGAGTGCGGCTTGGTTTGGCATTGTTTCCAATGATGCGCAGAGTGCGGCTTGGTTTGGCATCTTTGCCATGGTGCGCAGAGTGCGGCTTGGTTTGGCATTGCTGCCATGGTGCGCAGAGTGCGGCTTGGTTTGGCATTGTTGCCATGGTGCGCAGAGTGCGGCTTGGTTTTGGAATTAGGGTTCTATGTTGAAAACCCTAATCTGGTATTTTGAAAAAATACCCCTATTAATTATTTACACCTGAGCTAAATGCTCTTAGTTAATGTGTTGCGGGTAACACTAGGTCATGGGGTTTTACGATTTTACCCCTTGTCTAAAAACCACCATCAACACATGCGTTAACGGTTTTATGGAACATCAATTCCATGCGTTAACGGTTTTATGGAACATCAATTCCATGCGTTAACGTTACCACCTCCTCCCATTTATTCACCCATTTTTCCATTCCTTAATGAGATCAGAGTACGTTTCACTTCGACTTATATAAATAGGTCTTACCTATTTCCACCGAACAACAAGTTTAGTCAGGAGCATACACCACTCAGAAAACGTTTGCTAGATTTCCCATCTGTTAGCTTCCCACTTTCTGATACAAGTCGTAACACAACTACTCTTCCAGAATCAACTATTCCGGTCTCATCACTTTCCTTGCTTCCCTCCCCAAAACCAACTCATTCTCCTCCACTTTGTGAGCGAAGCAAGTCTGGAACGGCCATTTCTTGGTTTAGGACATACTTGTACATATTGATCTCTCGAATCTAAAGTACTCCCTTGTAGTACATTGTCTAGGGTTTAAATTCGTTTCTCACCCACACACCGAAATTACCGAAATCAGCGGAAACCATTTTCACCCACAAACAACGAGCAACCATTTTGTTCGAGATACCCTTCAATATACGCCATTACTTCATCAAAAAACTGGACAATGATGAAATGCGCAACAACTATTTCAAATGGAGGTGCCTGGAATCTCTGCCTGGATAGAAGACTATCTCAGAATCAGATTACGGAAGTCTCATCCTTACTTTCAATCATTGAAGAAATTTTGCATGATACAAGCGAAGACTCAATTTCTTGGTCGATAGACAAGTCGGCATATTCACCGTAAAATCAGCATACTCTTGGTTTAATAAAGACCATGAATTGGAAATTAAAAAACTAAGTGTGTGGTCAAGGGCGTGGCCGCATAAAATTGGGTTCTTCCTTTGTGGGTATACCATAAGAAGATAGCCACAATGGATACGCTTCGTAAGAAAGGTACGCTAATCGTCAACGATTGTCTTCTTTGTCGCAAAACGGGTGAATCGCCACTCATTTACTTTTCCCTTTGTCCTACCTCTTCGGTATTTGGGGTCATTTCTTGTTGTATTTTAACATTCAATGGGTCATGCCAAACTGCATTGATCAAATTATCAAGGGTTGGAGACGCAAAATTCTTTTCGCAATCGGTCAAAAGCTATGGCGATTACTTAGTGACCATCACTTGACGATTTGGGATCAAAGAAACAAACTAGTTTTCGAACAGATCAACTTCGATGTGAATCAGGTGATTAAACAAATTAAATCCCAAGCTTATTTCTGGTGCAGAAACGATGAATCTATGAAGGGCATCTCCCTTGAAAATGTTTTATCGAATTGGGGTCAGTTTTTTGTTAATTAGTAGGATTTGTTAGTTTGGGCTTTTTGGGATCCGCCAGTCTTTGCAGGGGGAGTCTGTACCTCTTTCTTTGTTTGGTGTTGAGGGATTTTGGTGCTGTAGGGATTTTGTAACACATCCCTCTCTATTCTTGGGGTGTTGTAAAGCGCTTACTTCGCGTAAGCTTTCTTAATTTATTACTTACGTGTGCTGACTAAAAAAAATAAAAAAAAAGAACTTCCATTGGTTAACGATTACAATGATTTAGTTTATACTGCAACAACTCTATTGTTTATTTATTTTTTTCATTTCATTCGTGTTCTTTTCATATTTGATCACAACTTACAACAAGAAGTAATCTACTAAAGATGACTTCCCATCCAACCTTTTTAATCTAAATTTCATCATAAGTTCTTCCAGTGTGAACTGCTTGTAAAGAGCTGGTTTTTGCGGATGAGTTATTAGCTCTGGCAGAGGTCCATATAGGATTTCCTGATGGCTTGGTTTGAAGAAAATAGCTATCGAAATTCTTGGTTCCCGGAGAGAATTTGCCAGAACTCGGTGCTCCACACTCCGATACTTGTCATTAGACATTATCTGTATAAATATAAAATAAAATATCATCAAATTTGTGTTTAAATACTTAATATGTCTCTTTGTGGGGTTTATTACCACATTGAGTACTCATTTCGTCGTTAGCTTAAGCAGTTTTCACTAACCAATTGCAAGAAATATTAAATCTATAATGCATTTAACAGCCACAGTAAACAAACCTGAAGAATATCTCCTATATTGATAACAAGAGCTCCATCCAAGGGTTTAACATAAACCCAGTCTTCACCATGCTTCACTTGTAACCCTCCAATTTGATCTTGCAACAGAACAGTTAACACAGATAGATCTGTGTGACAATTTGCTCCTAATGTTCGGTTTGGTTCCGGACAATATGGATAGTAATGCCCTGCCAAACGCCTTCCTCCCAAACATGTCATATTTTTCAACCTATCTCTCTCCAACCCTAAACCTTCACATAATATCTCCATTATAGTCTCTCCTAGCCTTTCGATGTGTCGGTCCAACTCAAACAACTCACTCCTTAATATATCCGGTACCTTGTCGGAATCTAAGCCATCCATTCCCATCTTTAACGTGTCTTTCCAGCCGGCTGCCTTTGATTGGAAGAGATCAAAATTTGATGCAAAAGTCATACCTCGATCGTTTTCTCATTTTGACTTCATTTGATTGCTCGTTAAAAGCTTTAATGGACATAATAGCACGGTTGAGGATATCTAAAGGAACTTCGTGGTTGATGACTCGAAAGAAACCCCATTCACACGAAGCTTCCTTGATTTGATCAACGATGAGTGACCGATCGGTATTGATAGGATAGAGGTCCACAGTTGGAATTTCATTACTAGGCATGAAGAAGTTCGAAGTGGTTGTGTTACAAGGGAGAGATTCAGGTGGATGAATGAAAAATTGTGGTATGGAAGTGAAACCCGAGTCAAGTAAACCTTTAACTCCAAGTTTTGAATCATCAAAATCCTTGATCTCCTTTGACCGATCATATGTCTCCTCCACCACTGAACCAAGAGCAGCAGTTGTCATCTTAAATCTCTTGTTTCTTTTTCCTAAACTAGGTACCTTCATTAACTATCCAGCTTTGAGAACTCAAGGGTATGAAGTTACATGAATAAAATAAATACGCCCAGATATGACTAGTCTTAAATATGATCTATATAATTAAATTATGATATTTTTGTTTTAAAATTCACGTACCCACCGTCATCTTCTTTGGTGTAAGTGATATCTCTGCTATTCACGTGAGATGTCATCCTTCATGGTTTTTATTACTAATTCAAATGGCAGGGTCGACGAATCTTTTTATCTTTTTCGGTGAGAACTGAGTAAACGGCACGTTGAGCTAGATTTTAACTTGGTTATGGATCCTTATACAACCAAAAACGAGATGAGGTGCCAATTAAGGGAAGATTTGGAAATCAATTAAAGAGAAACATGACAAACGAAAAATAAAAATAAAGTTCATGTCGGAAGCTGATGCCAATTCGTTAGAGATAACTGCCCATATGTATATGATTTGGATTTTATACTTTAACAAATTCGCAACCTATGTGCTGCATGCATCCCACATCCTGCATTCAATGTTAAGAGACTCCATATCTAGAATCATGTATTCAGCCATTTGAAAATAGCTAGTAATTGTTATTACAAAGAGAAATTAATTTAAGGATGGATGATGACGTTCGATACATCTCCACAACCACAATCCTACCGGCAACTAACAATCACAAAGATGGTGATCAGAAAATTCATTTAGGTCCCTGGGATCTAAAATCCCTTCAACTCCCATATATGCAAAGAGGTCTGCTTTTTGCTCATCCAACGCAAAACAAACAAGAAGAGACAGAATACATGATCATTACTCAGCTTAAAAGGTCCTTAGCCTCTACACTCGACCACTTTTACCCTCTTGCAGGTCGACTTGCTGTCAAAGTACATGATGATGATAACACGGTCTCGTTCTATATAGACTGCAATTCAGCTGGTGCAGAATTCATCCATGCCTCAGCAAATATAACAGTAGCTGATATTATGGATTCGATCCACGTACCCGCAATATTGAAAAACTCATTCTTCACCCTCAATGATGCTGTCAACTACGATGGTCGATCCAAACCGTTGCTTTCGGTACAGGTAACGGAACTTCTCGATGGTTTGTTTATTGGTGCAGTAAAAATCATACTGTTTGTGATGGAAAGTCGTTTTGGCATTTCTTTAACTCGTGGTGTGAGATCTCCAGACAAGGCTCATCATTTGCAGATCATCACATCTCACGTCCCCCTATTTTTGATCGTTTGTGTCTTATGAATGACATAGAAAACGATCTACCCATTCGATTCCCTTCATTTACAGTTCAGTCTTGGGAAGGATACAAGTATAATCCACCTCCCCTTTTTGAAAGAGTATTTATCTTCACTCGAGAAAACATTGCAACACTAAAAGAAAAGGCCAACTCAAAGACGGCAAAAGATGATCATGCTCATGCAAATGCTACAATCTCCTCTTTACAAGCGGTTTTGGCTCACGTTTGGGTTGCGGTAATACGAGCAAGGTGTTTAGATCCAAATGAAGAGACTAGGTATCGCTTAGCGATAGGAACTACATGCAGGTTAGATCCACCTCCACCTGAATCGTTCTTTGGAAACTCGGCTGTGTCTGGCGATGCAACTGTTAAGGTGCATGAATTACTAGAAATTGGTGGGTTTGAGTTGGGTGCTTTACTATTGAACAAGTTGGTCACATCGTTTGACGGTGCAGCAATTCGAAGTCATTGGAAGGGATGGGTTGAGAAACCTACAGTGAAAAAGATGTCAAACTTATCGGCATCGCAGTATACATTGGTAACTGGGGGTTCTCCAAGATTTGATATGTACGGGAACAATTTCGGTTGGGGTACACCCATTGCGGTGAGAAGTGGTATTGTTAACAAACGTGATGGGAAGATTACATCAACTCCTGGACCCATTCCTGGTAGTATTGGCATTGAAGCTTGCCTTTCAGCTAAGACACTGAAGGCTCTAGAGAACGATCCCGAGTTCATGGCAGCTGTTGCAACTTTGTGATCAACTGTTTGGCATTACGACATCTTTCTTATTGTTTTTATTCTTTCTTTCTTTTATGGTACTGCTTTTGTGCAACCTTAGAAGTTTTAGTACAAGGAATATTTAATTTTGCTTGTTCAGGGAGAAAAAGAGAGAGGGTTTATTGCTTTGTTAATCAAACACGCTGAAATCCAAGCATGAAAACAAAAAGAGAAGCAGAACATATAGTTAAAAGATCGTAAACCACGAGAATCATTATTATTTTCAAATTTAGTTTTTAGGTGGTTTGGTCACCCAACTCGAAACTAATGCACTGGAAAAATACAAAATGATTCAACTCGACCATAGCCAGAGAGAGTAATTTGATACCATTATCAATTTGTCCGGTAAAAAGTTTAGTATCAAGAACAACGTAATAAATTTTATATTATCCTCTTACTTTAGGAGATTATCTCCATTGACTTGGGTTGTAAACACAAAAGATATTATTATGGTTTTATATATATTCTAGCCAAGAAGAACATTTCTCCTCAAGGAAATTATCATCAAATCCAAGATGGTATCAGAGCTGACTTCCCTTTCCGGCAGCTTTAGCCTTCTCAACGTTCTTCTCCCTAGCCATCTTGGCTTTCTGGCCGTTTCCTCCTCCCATGGTAACTTGACAGAGATTGAGAAAGCGCACGGAGGTAATGAAAGAGAATAATAGTCTTGTTAGGACGACGAGGGTTTTTTCTTGGGGTAGGGAGAGAGGGCTTTTAGCTGGGAAAGACGACGAGGGTTTTTTGACCCTGCTCACCTTGATTACGTATGTAGATTACGTAGATCTCTCTATGGCCTCAAGCAAGCTCCCAGGGCTTGGTTTCAGAGATTTGCCAAGTTTATCACAGGTTGTGGTTTCCGTGGTAGTGTATGTGATCCCTCACTTTTTGTTTATCAATTAGGATCCGAAACGGCATACTTACTTTTATATGTTGATGACATTATTTTGACTGCCTCTACGGATGCTCTCCTATGCCGCTTCATTGATTTGATGAAGAGAGAGTTTGCTATGTCTGACCTTGGTCCACTACATCATTTTCTGGGCATCAGTGTTACTCGTTCATCCTCAGGATTATTTTTGTCTCAGTCATTATATGCACAGGACATCATCGCGCGGGCCTCCATGACAAAATGTAATCCAGGTGACTACTCCGGTCGATTACGATTCCAAGCTCGGTGCTACATCCGACCCAAGACTTTTGGATCCCACTCTATACAGAAGCCTAGCGGGTGCTCTTCAGTACCTCACTTTTACTCGGCCAGATATTGCATACGCAGTTCAACGGGTAAGTCTATTTATGCATGATCCCCGTGAGCCTCACATGCATGCTCTCAAACGAATCTTTCGCTATCTTCAGGGCACCATCAACCACGGACTGTTTCTCTCGGTCTCCTCTATCTCAAAGCTTAACAAAGATACTCTTATGTCGATGGGCGGGTTGTCCCGATTCTCGACGATCGACATCCGGTTTTTGTGTCTTTCTTGGTGACAATCTCATCTCCCGGTCCTCCAAGCGTCAAGCCACGTCTCTCGATCAAAGGTCAAGCCGAATAATAGGGAGTAGCAAATGCGGTTCTTTGAAACAACATGGCTTCGCAATCTTCTTCTAGAGCTCTGACTACCTCTACGACGTGCTACTATTGTTTACTGTGACAATGTAAGTTGGATATATATGTCTAGAGATCCTATTCAACATCAACGCACCAAACATATGGAGATTGATATACATTTTGTTCGTGAACGAGTTCATATTGGTGCCATTCAAGTCTTACATGTTCCCTCTGAGAACCAATATGCTGACATCTTTACCAAAAGGCTTCCTCGTGCCTATTTGTTCGCTTTCTTTCTAGTCTTAGCGTTTGTTCCTCTCCCGCTCAGACTAAAGGTGTGTAATAGATTTTATATTATCCTCTTACCTTATTAAGCTTTAGGAGATTATCTCCATTGATTTGGGTTGTAAACAAAAAAGATATTATTATGATTTTATATATATTCTAGCCAAGAGGAACATTTCTCCTCAAGGAAATTATCATCAAATCCAAGACAACGGTTGTCTGAGATTCAATTACTTCAATATTATTTTATTTTATTTTTATTTTTTTTTAAATTTTGGCCATGACATTTTACACCCCCAACATACCTCAGGTTGTTTAATAAAAAATTATTTCAACAAAGATTCCCTAGGGTTGTTTGGGAATTTTCCCTTAGGAGTTTGTGATCATTATAAAAAGTGGGAATTATATAAATGCCCCTCCTTCTCATGGGCTTCAAAAATACCCTTGTCTACTATATTAATACCCCTAATCTAAAAACAAGGAAATTCAATTAGAAGATATTTCCTTTAATACCCCTAACCTATTCGATACTTCTTCTTCTTCATTACTAAAAATCGAAACTCATCTTCTCATCTCCGCCAAGACATCTTCGAGTCGCCACCACCTCCACCGATCTCGCCATCGATTCCTGGCAGCAGCTCTTATGCTTCCAAAGAAATCCATCACAAGCAATGAGATCACCACCGATTTAGATCGATTTAACTAAAGATCTCCTCGTATTCCTTTCGCCGCCACCATCATGTCCTCCACGATTAGCGCAGATCTATCACCGAGTTAGTGTTCGATTTCAACTTATTTCAACATTTTATTGTTCTTCATCTTCTTAAGTTGATGAATGATTTTCCGCATTCGAGAGATCGACATATTTGATTTTTTGTATTCGATTACATAGTTTTATCGCTATTTCGTGTTCGACTTACACCGATTTCATCTTAATTGTTCTCCATCTTTCTAGGTTAAAAGATTGATTTTCCGTATTCATTGAAGCCGATATCATTAAAGTATGTATGATTTTAGAGTTGAAGTTCTTGAATTATTGAAGCTCAAAAGCAATGATGATGGTGGTGGTGATGGTTCTAGTGGCGGCGGTGATGGAAGAGGTATGTGTTAGAATCTGTTTTTGTTTTGAAATTTGGAGTTACATCAGAAACTTTTTTATTTATAGTGATTCCAATTGAGATTTAGGTTCGTTAAGTCTTGAAGATAGTGGTGGTTATGGTTATTGTGGTGTTGGTGGATATTCTGTGTGCTGGTGGCGTTGGTGATGCTGGTGAGGTTCGAACGATGAATTTTGGTGATGGAGATTGTGTTGGTTGTGGTTGCAATGATTAATTAAAGTTGGTCATGAAGATAATGGTGATTCTGGTTGTTTGTGGTGTTTGAAATGTTGTACGCCGTCGTGGTGGTGGTGGTGAGGTTGGACGACAAGTTGTTGAATACTACTCCATCAACTATTTAGGGAGTCAACAACGAATGTTTGTGTATCAACAATGGAAAAATGGAATCAACAACCAATATTTGTGTGTCAACAATAGAAATTGATCTTAGTGTAAGGAGTCAACAACAAATATTTGTGTATCAACAATAGAAATTGACCTTAGTTTAGGGAGTCAACAACCAATGTTTTGTATCAACAATAGAAATGGTAGTCCACAACCAATATTTGTGTATCAACAATAGAAATAGATCTTAGTGTAAGGAGTCAACAACAAATATTTGTGTATCAACAATAGAAATTGACCTTAGTTTAGGGAGTCAACAACCAATGTTTGTGTATCAACAGTAGAAAAATGGAATCAACAACCAAATTTGGCAAATATTTTTGAACTTTTGATTTTTTGGATCCACTTCAGTTGTTGACACCTAATAGCGGCGGCGGCGGCGGTTGTATTTAGTAAGTGGTGGTGGTGGTGGTGGAGTGGTGGTGGTGGCGGATTGGTGGTGGTGGTGGAGTGGTGGTGGCGGCGGTGCTGTTGGTGGAGGTGAAATGAAATAATAGAAAAATCTATTTTTTAATGGATAATATTTTTAGATGAAAAATACTTTTATAAGTGAGGGTATTAAGGTAATCTATTTTTTAATTGATAAGGTATTTAAATGATAGGGGTATTTATATTGTTGTATAAGGGTATATTTATTGGGTGTCAAAATTAAGGGTATTTAATAAATTTACCTTATAAAAAAAGGTAAAAACCAAGACCATGTCTACAATTTGGATTCTTTCTTATCACACGAGCCTTTCCAAAGACAAGTCTCTGGTATTCACATGAGCCTCCTAAAAAAAATTCAAGCTATACGTATTTGGTTCATGCTATTTCATCGTTCTTGTCAAAAGGCATCTCATTTTGATGTATTTTTCATCGCTCAGATGGCAAGGTCAAGGAATCTATACAAACAAACAATTTGAGCTGGATATTAATTTGGTCATATATGCAACGAGCTGGCCGAAAACAAAACGGGGTGCAAGGAAACAAAATGAGAAGCATTACAAAATTAAACTAAAAAAACAAATAAAAACAAACTTCTTGTCCGCAGCTGATCACAATTTGTTAGAGATGAATGCAATAAACGATATGCTCATGGGAGACAGGTTATGGATATGTTGGGTCCAAGTTTGTGGGATGTCTGGAATAACAACTCCCATACGTAAGTTTCTGGAAATGTGAAACACCTTCTAAATGTTAATCATTTATGCAATTGGTAAATTATTATTTGACATTCTTTAATAACCATGAATTTAACAGATTTTGTCCAAAATCCTTCTTCAAATGATCCCTGATTTTGATGGCCCGGTGCAGCCACAAATTTGTTTCAAACTCTTTGTTCTCTGTACTTTAACCCTTGCAAGTTTGACACATCTAGGTGTCTTGTACTGGTTAACTGAAGAACCCTCCCTTATTGCGTAGGCCATGAGCTTGTCAAAGGTCCCTGTCTCCACTATCTTTATCTCCAAAGGTCCAATTAATTTCTTATCAACCCGGAATTCACGGTATTCAGCTCCGAGGGATTCTTCTAGTAAAAGACAACATTCCTCCATAACCGTCGCCTGAAGTATTGAGAAATTGTTCTTATCCCACTGAAGTTCAAAGTAGAGTACGTAATGGCCCGGAGTAGTTGACGAAGTTGTAAGATGATCAGCAAAACTAGTGTAATCAACAAGAGATGCACTGAGGAATTTCTTGAGATGGCAGGCAGCAGAATTCACAGCAGTTTGTAGCTCAACTTCGTCTGTCTTTTCAGTATCAATGCCCAAAAGTGTGTTATATCTGCGCATGAAGTTGAATTGAGGAGCATTGTTCTTGAATCCAGCCACTCTTAGGACGTCTCCAACTCTATACCTATAAAGTCCTACAAGTATACATAATGGAAAAGACAATGAAAATGAAATTATTGGATGATCAATACAATGACTGCACATACATCATAATTACCTTTATCTTAATAAATAATGTAACCACTTACCGGTATAAGTTGTGGCAACAAGCTCATATTCATTTCCGAGCTTGACAGAAGTGAGATCGACTAGCTCTTGCTGATCATGTCGGTCGCTAATTACTGGCAAGAACTCAAAATAGGCCATTGTGGGAATAAGGGTGTAGGACACTTGATCAGGTTGACATAGAGGGTTTAGGTTTATCCCACAGTAGACTTCCGAACACGAATACCTTGCACATACGATGGGAAGTCTATTACTGTAAAATTCAATGTACGGGATATACTGAGACATGGTTCCTGTTACAACACTCTCAATATATTTAGCGTTGGGCCATAACCTCGATATGATCCCTTTCCAAGATTCATCTCTCTTGCATTCAGTCTCTATCAAATCAGCAAGTTTCGGATTCGGTTTGATGCTAAGTAATTTTGAGACCGCCTTTCCCACCAGAAGGTCAGTAATTTTCTTGTTCTCTATCCTTCCATTTCGAATATCATTGCAAAGAGAAGTCCAGTTTTCCTGTATGAACCTTACGATTGAAACCATACCAGAACCGAAAGGCGCGCCTAGTCGAAGAACTTGATCGTTTTGGTACAGCCCACAAAGCACCTGAGAATACATACTCTGGTATGAATCTTCACAATGAATGGCTTCGATAGGACAAGTGTAGTTGTTGTACGGATTGTTGTTGAATCCATCCTTAAAATACGAGGTCTTGTAGAAGGCTGTACTTGAATAAGAAAGTCCTATTCCTCCTGGGGACTTATCTTGAGGCACACTGATCATAATATACATTACTTTCCCTTCGTCTAAACCAGGTATATATTGATCCACAATCGGCATGACAAGACTTCGAAAGAAATATCTTCGTCCGGCATCTTCTTCTGTCATCGGTATTCTTTTCCTCACTCCAGATGAAGTTCCTGAGCTACAAAATAACTGGGAAATGTGTTGGTTACAGAGAATGGGGGGTGAGGAAGTATTACCATTAGAGATTATACGATCAATGTCGGGTTTGAGATCTTCATAAGTGATAACAGGCAGCATCTTCTTAAAGGTCTCACAATCTGTGTGACCATCTAAACCTTTCCGTTGCAAGTACTCCACGTGTTCATTCCGAGATAGTATTTCAGAGAGAACTCTCTTCTGAATTTCTTCGGCATTAGCCGTAACTTCTTCAATGTATTCCAGTAGTGCCTTCTTGAGCTGATCATAATCAGCAATGACATTAACAGTTGTAGTGAAATCGTCTGCTGGTGATATTTTCATGTGGAACGATCACCAGCGTTCTTGGTGAAGTACCTGAATGACTTAGATCGGAGTATCCGAGTATCTTGTAAGAGTTGATGATTGATGTGTATTTGAAATCGATTAATATTTCGTTTGATGAGGGTTTCTTAAAAATACAACTGAATAAGCTAAAATCTAAAGATTAGGTGATATGATCCACAAACCTGCCCAGCACTTAGGGATGTAATCCTGCCGGCACAGCACGGCACACATTGAAACGAGCCAAGCGTGCCGTTTGTCGTGATGAGTTATGCCAGAAAATTCATCATACGGATAAGGTTGTGCATGTTGAGATAAAATGAACGCTAGAAAGAGGAATGGAAATAGCATAAAATGACACCATTTGTGCTCCCATTTCATTCATTTTTTAAGTTTCACGAAATATCCTCGCCACTAGTGTGATTTTTTATGTTAGTCATCAGACATTAAAATAACCCTAACATGAATTTACATGAATACTATACTTATGTTTTCAGATTCTATCAATTCTTTTCACTTTCCATTTATGTCTATAATATTTTTCTAAATTTGTCGAGTACGAATTAGGACTGCTAGGCTGTTTTCAGGTTCATTACATCATTCTTTAAAAAGCCTGCTTCGTTCTATTATTCTTTCCTTTCACTCATGCATTCTTTAAAAGAACCTGCTTCATTTTCTTATTCTTCCCTTTCACCCACTCGATACGAATTTTCTCCAACATTTACTTTTTACTGCATTATTTGACGTTAAAGGTAGGGCAGAAATTAACAACCAACATAGTTATAAATTATTCATTTCGTATACTAGGTACAGGGCTGTCTTATGGACAAGGCAGACTAGGTCGCATTATGGGCCAGAATTATTGGGGGTCAAATAAAATATTTTATAATAGTAGCCAATTTGTAACATGTAAAGTGTTTGTAAAGCGTTTTATCATACTTATTTACGTTACATAATTTGTCCTGTTTTTAAAAGCTATAACAGTTACTAAAATTTTAATTTTTGAAATCAACAACCAATTCAGGAATACTTTATGCCAAATTATCAGCTTAGAGCGCAAAATCAGCCCAAAAGGATAGAAATTGTTCTTTGCTTCGTCCACATAGCTTAATTCAAGCTGTTGCATTAAAAATACAAAAAATTCTAACTCTTATTACCTGATTTGATAACTCTAATAGGGGGTTAGTCGTGGGAGAGTTCGAGAGATTTTAATGTATTTAACTCCCTAGGGATTTAGATGGAGTGTATGAGAGTCTAGACAATTTGGGGGAGTTTAACCCTAACTCCCTAGAAATCTCTTGTTTTTTGAGAGATTTGATCCAAGCACAAAAACATCATGAAACTCCCTCAAACTCCCCCAAATTATAAACTCCCTATAACTCTAGTGTTTTATGACTAACAGGGAGTTTAAGAGATTCTAATCAAATCTCTCACCACTAACAGGGAGTTTAAGGGATTTTGAGGTAGTTTTAGAAACTCCCTAGAAATCTCTCACCACTAACAGAGATTTTAAAAGATTTTGACAAACTCCCCCACGACTAACAAGGGATTTGCCAACTCTATTGAAATACACTGAAATCTCCCACGACTAACACCCTATAAATTTCAAGTTCGCCTAGAACACCCCACGTCTTGTAAGTCATCCCTTCTAGGGTACAGCATGATGTGGCGCTCGAAATGTTCGGAAAGAAAGACACAGAAAAGCACAAGTGAAGTGGCACACTCCCGCGAATCACATCAAGATACACTTGATTCTCCCGGTCCCAGCCCAGCTGTTATGTAATCTTCTCTTTTTTTTTTTTTTTTTTTTTTTGTCAATATTTCCATTATATTCTATTCTAATTTCACTAATTAATTAGAATAATAAACTAAAAATCTGGATCAGATCAGTCCTCAAAAAAGTGACAAAAAAATGAATTTGATTCTTGTTCTTCCCAGTTGTATTCACATGCTTCACATGATTCTTGATTTGCAGTTAAACTTTCATCCTATTCTTTTATTTTTGTGAATCAGCAGTGTGTTGGTCGAATATGTCAGCAACTGCAACGTGTAGCGTTTTGATGTATTATATAAACCAACAAAAAAAGATGATAAAAACGTAAGAAAGATCTGAGTAAGCACATGGAGTTAGATTTTGATTTGGTTATGGCTCTTTATATTAACAAATATGATAAGCCATGTGGATAGGCGCACTGGGACTTGGTATATTAACAAATATGATAGGCCATGTAGATAGGCGCATGTGGATAGCGCATCTAGTTTTGGGCAGTGAAGGTACAGCTTATAGGAGAACATTAATGTTGGAAATATGGGCACCCATTGTGTGTGTGCATGCCCAAAGTCCAACTTGGGTGGATGAGTAAAGTCATATGCTTAACTTTGTCAAAGGAAAAATCCTTCTCCAACTAAGTAAGCCATGGTGAAACATGTGTCTTATTTCTTGCCACCATGTATTTGCATGAAGCTAACAAGTGTTTGATCACTTACTCCATGTGTTTACTCCATGATTCCAAGTGTTAGAACTTGTGAAATGTGTTTGATTTTTGCTCCCAAAAGCTTGACACTTGCCAAGAGTACATGCTTGAAATTCAAGTATAAATAGACTCATAATTCTCATATGTTGAGAAGTAACTAAGGAAGAAAGAAATGAGTTTAGCAAGTAAGCTAAGTATGGAGAGTAATCAAACTAGCTAGAGAGTATGTAAGTGAGCATTCTAGTTAGCTAGCAAAGTCTTCTAGTATTCAAACATTAGTTGTAGAATCACCAAAATCCCTTAGAGTGCGTTTGGCACGGAGAAATTTAGGGCGGAGTTGGAGTTCGGGGGCGTAGTTGGGGGAGGTAGTCTATTTTATGAGTGTTTGGCATAGTTTTTCTACTAAGATTTCGATTTCATCAACTCATTTTCCTCCGTTTCGGTGGAAAAAGAGTCGACACCTAAACCATGAGATTTCCAACTCCTTCCTTATTTTCCTCCCATTTATAAACCAAAATTTCCATCTTCTCTTTCGTTTCCATTTTTTTCTTCCCCGTGAAAATTTCTCGCCTAGAGACAAACTTGCAATCTTGTTAAATCTCACTATTTTCTCATGATTTCTTGATTGAATATTGTTAAAATTTCGATTGTTCTTCCTCTCACACGCTTGTATTAATCATCTTTTGATGGATATACTAAACCCTAGATATTTTCTGAACCAAATAAGTTGATCGAGTTCATGGGAAAGCATGCAAGATGGATTTGATGGTTGAATCTGGTAATATTAAAGATGAATTGATGAAGTTAGGGTTTTGAGGAATTGAATAAGATGAATTTGAAGTCTAGGGTTCTGCTGATAGTGCATGCTGCTGATGATGTATGAAGTTGTTTTTAATGTGTTTCTGATGGAACCACATAGATTGCATAAATGGGTTTGACTGAGATTTGTTTCTTTATCTCTTGATCATACAAATTGTTTATGATGTTTTTTTCTTGTGTTGACATTTATAGGAACTGATAAGGTTATGAACAGGAGATTGTTGAAATTCCATTGCATAAGCCAAACACTGAACTTGGACTGGAGAGAGTCGGAACCACCTAGAAATCAATTTCTAGGTACTTGGAACTACCTAGGTAGTTGAATTCTTGTGGTGCCAAACGGACCCTTAGTGTCCTTTGGAGAAGAAGTTGAAGTTCTATACAGTATTTAGTTTCTGGAAATATAGTTTGTGCTCATTTTTTGTGGCACCTACTCACTGCCGAGTTTGAAGGTTCAAGAACGTGAAACGCAAGTGACCCGTTGGTTCGGCGTCATCCTCATTTGGAGCGATTACAAGGTACGAACTAATAACCCGCTTCCGCATTTGATTTGTTCAACTTACATATATATATATATATTAGTTATATATATGACTAACAATTAAGATGATCTTATCAATATTCTTCACCAAGATGCTAGTGTTTTTATATTTCTACAAATAAGACACTCATTTAGCAACATTTCGTGAACTAAAACCATAAACTAAAGGCATGTTTTAGCCAAGTACCTTGTGTTTGCTTTTCTAAACAAAGTGCCTTTATTCTTAAGCAACCTAGTTTTGGTCATTCACTATAAATGGAGGTTTCATCTAACTACATATATTGCCCTTGGGAAACTTGTGTTTGACTTGCATAAGGTTGTTTTCCACATCTTTGTTCTTCACGGACAAGAGTGAGATTTTGAAGACTTTACTTGGGGTTCGTAGTAGATGCCTAAATTATATCTAGTTGTTTTTCATAAACCCTAGATTTGGCAGATCAACATATCTTTAGAAATGTTTCTACATGTAAACCCTATATTGAGGAGAATCTTCTAAAGACAGTTAACATTCTACTAGAAGATTTTTAAGAGTGTCTTTTAAAGAGGAACGTTCTTCTAAAGGATTTACAAGATCAATTCCTGAAGAGAATCGGTGTTCCTCTAGGAGTTTTTACAGGTGCATGAATACAACTGAACCCCTGTATTATATCCAGTCTGAAATCTCGTAGTAGGTAATGATTGTAATATCTAAAATCAGTGTGTTCAATCTGAACTAGGTCACGGGGTTTTCATACAAGATTATAGTGTCCTTGTTAATAAAAATTTCTGGAGTCTGTGTTATTTCTTTTCCACATTATATTTTTTGTCTTTATAATTGAAATATCACATGTAGTATGTATTTAAACCTAGATATTACAACTGTAAAGAACCTACGAGACTCGTTCTTATTCAATTCATATCTTGAAATATATATTACAAGGCTTATTCTTGTTTGAATTCAGTTAGTGTACAGTTCGGGTATATACCATGTTTACCTTTCTAAAACAATCTTATATACAGTTTCCTAACTGGACATATATATTGTACAACGATTGTCTATATAGGTCTCCGAACGCACAATTTGGTTGTGTACTAGTGACTCTCTCCTGTTCAGAGTCAGTTATTAATTCCAAAGGAAATCATCAACACGAGTAATGGATACCGCAAGTGCTAACCAAAGGTGTAAAAAACTACGAAGTGATCAAATTGTGGTTTTTGTTTTTGATCTCGGGAAATATAAACAAACTTTATATGATGCTTTGGACACATTTCTTTTCTGCTTCTTTTTAGGATCTCTAAAGCTATAGGCTTTATGTTTGATCGCGGTAAAAAATACCGACACTTTTTTGGGAAACAACTTGGAGATAGTATAAGAAATGCTGAAACTATTTTATCCTAGAATATACATGAAGAAAAAGAACTCGCATATTCTGTGACGGTAACTCGAGGTCGAGTTTTTTTCAAGAAAGATGAACTGATGTAGTACATTTACATTATTTTAGAAGTCATAATAACTTCCCGCATGTTTGTATTTACTTTATTTAGAAATTTAGTTATTTTAGGAATATATTTAGTCTAGACCAATATAAAAAAGCATATGAAATTTTTTGAGTGATACTATCATAATATCAATCAATATTATTCAAAGACTTTAAGGGCTAAACAAATAAAGCTCCCAGGTTGAACAGCGAGAAAACATTTGTTTCCTATTGGTCGAAATAAGGCTTTTGTGGCTTTTGTGAAGCGCGAATGTCGGTAAGAACAATTGACAAAGTATGATTGGTTAAAAAAATAGAAAAAGTAAATAAAAGGGAAACCCCACTACACCAAATTCCCGGAATCGTAATAGGCGTTCGTAACGGCTTATGGGCCGTTACAAATTTCCCGCTACAAAAAAATTGTAACAGGCAGAAGCCGTTACTATTTTTTTTAAAATTTGTAACAGGGTTAAGCTGTTACGAAATTTTTTATAGGCGTGCCAGTCACACGCTTGGTCACACTTGGGTGGTAACACCTTTAGAATGTGTGTGCCATTCACATGCGTGCGATTATGTTTCCACCCAAAATAGTAATACTTGAGGATATTTCCTCACATGCATATGACATTCACATGCTTGCAACTTTTCATCCCATTGCCTTAGAGAAAATCGACAAATCGTTTTTTCATTTTTTTCATTTCTCTCTTCACTTTTCTGCTCATGCCTCTCTTCTTTCAAACCCTAGTGAAACTTCATCGTCACAGTAAATCTCTAAATCCTCTTCAATAATCTTCAATCATCGACTTATCTTCTCATTTTTCATTTTCTTTCTCTCTCTTTTTCTCCTCCCGCCTCTCATTCTCTTCCCTCTCGCATTTTAGGTTTCGATCAAGTTAATCATCCTGTTCAATTGGCTAAAAATCTGGTGATAACCCTGAAATCAAAACCTTTATTGCTTAACCCATACATCCAAATCGAAACCCATACACCAGAAATGTCGATCTATCATATATTTACTTGAAATATTTGTAACCCTAGATCGATTTTGTTCCTGAGATTTAAAATTCTAATTATCTGATAGGTGCATGTTTGTGCAACAGTTTGTTGATTATCATCATCTAATAGGTGATTTGTAACAGTTTGTTGATTATCATCTGTTATAAACAATCAACTTCTACTAGTTTGATTTGGTTTTGTTTGTTTGTTTTTTATTTTGACCCAACTCTGTGAATAGTGTAGAGTTAGGGGTTTTATTTGGAGGAGTATAAATTTGTAGAAGAAGAAGAGGATTTGAAGGTTGAGAAAAAAGAAGAGAAGATGGATAATGGTGATGGTTGAAAGAGTAAAAGAAGAGAGGATTTGGTCAAGTATATGTTGGTGGAAGGGTTTCAGTGGAAGTGGGACTTCGGGTCCGATCATTGTGAGAGGTATAGATAGACATTGTTGGTTTTGATTTGATGATGATCAGTGTTATATTGTGTTGATTTTGTTGTATTGAATTCATTTTATTTGAATTTGTGTTGCATGTGGCTAAAAGTTTGAGCATAGAACTATTAAAGGATGTAACTATGGACCTCCGTATGAGTGGCAGGTTTACAAGTGAGTTTCGTGTTCACTTGATTTGAATTTTGTGAATGTAGCTTATTGATTGATTGATGGATAGATGAACATGTAGAATTGTGTGTTCACATTTTTTTTTGTGTTTTGCTCAGCACACTTGGTGGTAGTCAGGGGGTGCCGAGAGTTCATTACAATGGAAAGAAAGGGGATTTTTATCTCATGGTATGTTCTGGTTAATTGGTTTGTGTTAACAAGGGTGGCTGTTTCAAAGACTTTCTGTATGTTTATGTGTGTGTTTTGTGCATGATTATGTGACAACACTCTTTCTTTTTTTTTTACAAAGTTATGGATATGTTGGGTCCAAGTTTGTGGGATGTCCGAATAACAACTCCCATACGTAAGTTTCTGAAATGTGAAACACCTTCTAAATGTTAATCATTTATGCAATTGGTAAATTATTATTTGACATTCTTTAATAACCATGAATTTAATGATTTTGTCCAAAATCCTTCTTCAAATGATCCCCGATTTTGATGGCCCGGTGCAGCCACAAATTTGTTTCAAACTCTTTGTTCTCTCGTACTTTAACCCTTGCAAGTTTGACACATCTAGGTGTCTTGTACTTGTTAATCAAGAACCTCCCTTATTGCGTAGGCCATGAGCTTGTCAAAGGTCCCCGTCTCCACTATCTTTATCTCCAAAGGTCCAATTAATTTCTTATCAACCCGGAATTCACTAGTATTCACCTCCGAGGGATTCTTCTAGTAAAAGACAACATTCCTCCATAACCGTCGCTCAAGTATTGAGAAATTGTTCTTATCCCAATCAAGTTCAAAGTAGAGTACGTAATGGCACGGAGTAGTTGACGGTTGTAAGATGATCAGCAAAACTAGTGTAATCAACAAGAGATGCACCGAGGAATTTCTCGAGATGGCAAAGCAGACCACAGCTAGCTTGTAGCTCAACTTCGTCATTTTTCAAAGATCAATGCCCAAAAGTGTGTTATATCTGCGCATGAAGTTGAATTGAGGAGCATTGTTCTTGAATCCAGCCACTCTGAGGACGTCTCCAACTCTATATCTATAAAGTCCTACAAGTATACATAATGGAAAAAACTATGAAAATGAAAATATTGGATGATCACTAGTTCACTACAATAACTGCACATACATCATAATTAATTACCATTATCTTAATAAATAACCCATAATTGGAAAATTTTCCAATATACACCCAATTGAAAACCTGTTTACAAAACTACACCCGTTTTTTTGAATATTTCTAAAATATGCCCACCATCCAATGAAACGTTATGTCCCATATTCTTAATATCTGGACATACATGTGGCAAAACTGATCAATGATGGAGATTCATTTTAACTTTAAAATTACAGCTTTACCCTAAGTGAGAAACAAAATAGGATAGAAGAACATTATATCGCGTTTGTTCTCTATATATCTGCTGCTCCTCTCGTCTGGTGTTGTTCGTCTCACGTGGTCGCCAACACCAGCTGATGATACATCACATGGTAAAATTTTCTTGCCAATCTTCTCATTCTTTGCCTTCTTTTATTTGATGTTTTGTTAGTTAGAACCCATCATGGATCCGTGTCCATGTTTTAGTACTCGTGCTTAAGAGGCTTTGGATGAAATTTTGATAGATACACCTAGTTGATAAAAACATGTATAGATTCTTAAAAGGAAGTTCAAGAATTTAAAGATTCTGACTTCGTAAACCATAGAATTCAAGTAAGTTTATGCTAATAAAGAAATTTGTTGTAGGTGTAAATAATCGACAGGGACAGGTGGAACCATCCTAGACGAAGGCGTACCAAGAGAAACAAGCACTAGAAGTATTGAATCGTCTCACCAGATCTGGGCGCGAGAAAAGAGGAACTGAGGCAGCCCGTGAGGTCGACATAAAGGAAGAGAAAAGTTCTGATGTGATGCTCATCGGGTTCGAGGACAATAAATGCACTTATAGAGTTGGTGAAGAGCTCGGTCAAAGCGAGACTCGGCCAGGGACCTAAAGGGCGACGTCGGTCATCTCCACCAAACAAGCGACATCGGGTAGTGGGATATCAGATGAGGACACCACTCGGCTCGGCTAGATATCTCGACTTGAGAAAATAAGAATATCGGCTGAAGCATCAGCTGGTCACCCGAGAAGAACATCAAGGAAGCTACACCAGGCCCGACATCGTAGTATTGATGTATCATCATCTGTGACTATAAATAGAGACTATGTAGAAAGGTAAAACCCAAGTAAGAAGAGAGAAAGGAGATCACACCTAGAGTAAAGAGAGAAGCATCCATCTTGTAATCGTGAACCAAGTAATAAGATCATTCCTTTTACCCCGTGGACGTAGGTAATCATACCGAACCACGTATATCTTGTGTTCTTCTATGTCTCTTGCTTATTTACTTCATTGTGTATGTTTGAGATTCTTTGGATGTAGTGGTATGATTTTCCACAACTACATTCTGGCGCCGACTAAGGGGATCGTGTAACATCTTCAGATACCTTGAAATCGGTTGCCAAAAGAGAGAGATCCAAGCTCCTAAGTCACCTTGCGTGTTAGTTGAAGCTAAGGGAGAAACTCTTTTGGTTAAACGTGTTGGTAGACAAAGCTTGCAAGGTGTTTTTGTTTTATAAAACCGATTTTCTTAGTAAAACCTTGTTATGATTTGGTGTAGGACTGTTTTTGATAGCATCAATCCTTTTTGCTTTCGGTTAAGTCGAGTTGTCAATATTAAATCATTAAACTAGGCTATTTGCTTGAGTTGTCCAAGCGAGTTATTAGAAGATCCGCAAGCTCCCGAAATATCATCTTTTGATGTTGGTAGAAGCTAGAGTGAAATTCCACTCGCCGGGCCACCTTTTCGCCTCAAGACTCTAAGGTTGTTTAATCGTCAAAAATAGCATCAACATCGTTAAAAGAGAGATTCAACAGCTCCTATAAACATCTATTGATGATAGTCGATGCTAAGTGAAAGACTCTAATGGTTGAAATGCATAAGTTACTAGATTTATCGTTTAAAGTTTACCCTTCGTGATTAAAAGCTCGATTTCGTTACATTTGTTTTCACTTACTTAATCCTTGAAAAGCTCACAGAACTTTAGTTTAAAAGGAAAACTTGTTTAGTCATCTTCACCGTCTTAATTTCGTCGAGTAAGTACCATAAGATTTCTTACCTTATGAGTGAAGGATTTTGCCGGGAAAGTTTAATTAATCTTCTTATGTCGAGTTAAGTGTTTTCTGTTGAATTAAGCCTCTTGATTAAAGATCGCCTCGTCTTCGATCTAAGTTAACCATTATAACACTTCAAAGCTCCCGAATGGATCATCTTTGATGATCGGTAGAAGCTAAATTGAAATGTTATTTCGCCGTTTAAACCTTCTTAGTGAATTAAACAAAGTACAATGGTGGTGGAGGAAAAACTAACTCGAAGTCATCGAGTTTAGTTTTACAGAAACTACGGATGGAAGGAGTATAGTGAGCGCTTCGTTAATAAGTCTCATCTTGATCCTACACTAAAAGCCTCACAACATCAGTAGTAAATCAAAGGAATCCTATGGTACAACTGTCTTCTCGGGATTTCCTAATCCGTATAGGTAGACCGTCAAAGACAACAAATGGGTGAAGGTTGTCGTTATTATCAACCACAGCAAAGAAAGAAATCTTCCGATCTAACGTATGAATGATTAATGACTTCTGGCACTAGGAATGTTAGGACAAATAATGATTAATGCATAGAGAAAGTACCGAAAGCGATGTGTCGAGACAGCTTTTTAAAGATTGTCCTTTACGGTCAAAGCCACTTGATTGCTGAGATCAACACGCTAGCATAAATGGAATTGTACTACAAAAAAATTTTCCACCCTACACATGTAATCCGTTGTACTTCATCCTTAACCTTTTCGAAAAAACAGTTCAAGTAAGTGTTGTGTACTTTGTCGACGTAGGTAGGGACGGACGGGCGAGCCGAGACACAAGAGAAACACCGAAGGTGATGGCGAGCACCTCCAGACGAGTAGGATTCTCGTGAATCGGACATAGCGGATCTAGTGCACAAGAAGGACCGACGGATTCCCGACCGAGAGGATAGTTGGAAAAACCATCAAGGCGAGACTCAGGCACCAGGCAGGGGCATGGCAACTGTCGACGAGGAAGTCGATCTAGGCCGAGACGATGATCTCCCACCTAGAATACTGAGGATCAACCCGAGCCAGATGATGCAGGGGACATGGAATACTAAGAATCGCATCGGACATCGAGGAAGAGGAGGAAGTGCAAATGATGCGGGGAGGAACGGAGGCGAGAAAGGCAACCGATGGAGTATCAGCGTGCACTATAACAAGAAGAAGAAAGGCTTAGACGAGTGCGCTTAGGAATGGGCGACCTCAACCGAGACATCCCACCAGTAGCAGCCGATCCTCCCGTAGCTCCAACCGTTATCCCCCCGGCAGGACCTCCAACTGCGCCCCCCAATGTAGAAGGAAACCAATTGAATGGACACTCTAGCCATGAGAGCACTGACCCAATGTTACTTGCTATATTGGCGAGCCAAAGAAGGCAGGAATACCTTATGAGAGAACTGCAGAGAAGGAATCTATCCTTGGAGCATGAAAACTACCAACTCCGCAACCGGAGAGCCGGGTCAAGAGGATCGTCAAGTCGAGGTACTTCTAGCAGTCACATCTAGCCAAGAAACACGCCAACCCCATCCCCGAACCGAGAGCGCATGCCCGACCCTAATCGCTCAAGGGGAGGGTATGGCCCACCCGAGGAAGAGGCGACAAACGAGGGTACGGACACGACAACCAAGCAAAATATCGATCAACTTGAGCAGATGTTCAAGAAGCTGACAGGAAATGGCGAGGAAGATAAGTTGGCAGAAGTAATCAGTGAAGCACGAAGAGGCCATTTACTAAGGAATTGGATCGGACTCCTTTCCCGCCAAAGTGTATGTTGCCGATCTTCCCATCTAGGTTTGACGGCACGGGCGACGCTGGAGAACATATCAAAATGTACAGCATGTCCTTGTTACAATAGAAGAATTACGATGTGGTCATGTGCAAATTCTTACCAGCGAGTCTGGAAGGTGAGGCAAAGAACTGGTTTTACACCCTGCCCGATGAATCTGTTGGCAATTATGTAGTCTTAGTGGAAACCTTCCTGGAAACTTACATGCACAACAGTATAACTCGGCCCAGAGTTAATAAGATCTTTTCACTTGCACGGAGATTTAGGGAACCATTGCGGTCTCTAACGGACAGATGGAGGAAGTTGTGTACTGACATCGCGAAGGTACCAGTCGATCAACAGATCTTCGAGTTCGAAAATTCATTGAGGAAGTCAGATCCTATTTGGATAGCAATGTACACCGAGAAACCTAAAACGTTGAGGGAAATCAGGAAGATGCAAGAACACTACATCGCCCTAGAAGAAATACAGGAAGGAGCACAGGATAGGGGAATACAAGAAGCAAGCACTACAGTAGAGGCAATCCCACGAGAAGATCCTAAGCGACCGGAGAAAAGGCTGAGCACACAACACCACGGGTCGAACAAGAAAATTTGGGTCGAGAAAGGAAAGAAGCCTCGCCACGAACTCAGATCCCACACTCCACTAAATGCACCATTAGAAGAAATATTCAAGAAGTAGAAAAAAGGAACGACATCAGATACCCGAAAACGAGGGGAATTCAGTTTGATGAAACAAGGAACCATCCCGAGTTTTGTCATTACCACCAGTTTCGTGGCCATTCGACCAATGATTGTCGGGAGGTAAAAGATATCGTCCAGCATCTGATCCGAGATGGATACTTACGACACTTCGTTAAGACATCGCCGACACCAGTTCATCCCGACGCACCAGTGCATCAAATAAGAATTAATCGTGTTACCCAGTTCGCCTGTAACACTATCTCGCACTCGGCAACTCAAGGGTTTGACTTGGGTACCGGTATCACTTCAAGGATTCATAAAAGAGATCGAGCGGGAAAGGAAATATTCGGTGTGGCCAAAACTCGCCCATTGAACCTTGGATGATGCAAACCGATCACTTTCTCAAAGAAAAAGACGTCCCGTCGAATGGTCAAGCACATGGATATCCCCTAGTGATAACCTTACTTATCGAAGAATGGGGTGTCCGAAGGATACTAATGGCAGCGGCGATTCGGTCGAGGTCCTCTTTTACGATACCTTCAAAAGAATGGAGTTATCTCGATGAAATCTTAATCCCATCAACCTATCGAATCTACGGCTTCAATGGTATAGTAACAAGTGACCAAAGGGAGAAGTCACCCTCGAGTCTCGGACGGGGAGGGGTTCCTAGACACACTCACCACCTTATACGTGGTCGAAGTTGTGTCACCTTACGAAGCAATCCTTGGTAGACCCTGGCTCGCAGGAATCAAAGGAGTAGCCTCGGCATACCACCAAAGACTGCGGTTTCCATCCTACCGAGGGGTAGTGGAGGTGTTGGGCGATCCCCAGGCGGCGCGACAATGCGTACAGATAGATATCCAGCAGAATAAAGAAAGGCGATTGAGGAAGCGCCAAGAAAAGAACAAAGCTAAGGAGATAAGGGCGGGATAAGAACTAGAAAAGGTGATATCACGAGCCATCAGCACTTATGAAGCTGGCGATAAGGAGATCTTATAGCAATCAAAGGAGCCGACAATGGTCGATGAACCAAAGCCCAATTTCTCGGCCTTAGAATCTACTCGGCAAATTAATTTAGGCACTGAGGAAGAGCCTAAAATGGTGAGAATCGGGACTCTATTGACGGATGAACAAACACAGTAGTTGATAACTCTTTTGAAAGAACACATGGACGTATTCGCCTGGAAAATGCACGATATGGAAGGAACTGACTCAGAAGTCTGCTCATATCACTTGAGAATAAATCCCAAGTTCAAACCGATTCGACAAAAGATGAGGAGAATTGCACCCGAGCTACAAGTAGCAGTGGAGGCCGAACTAAAGAAGTTGCAAGTAGCAGGAATTATTCGAAATGCTCAATATCCACAATGGATATCTAACATGGTGATAGTCCCTAAAAGGAATGGAGGTGTTCGAGTCCGCATCGACTTTAGCGACTTGAACAAAGCGTGTCCGAAAGACAGCTTCCCTCCCCAAAGATCGATCGCCTAGTAGAATCTATAGTTGGATATAAGGCAATAACGCTCATGGACGGTACTTCGGGGTACAACCAGATTCCCCGGCCCCCGAGGACCAAGAGCACACATATTTCTTCACACCCGTAGGGTTATATTGTTACACCAAAATGCCGTTTAATCGAGAAACGCAGGCGCCACCTACCAAAGATTAGTAGAAGACATGTTCGAAGACAAAATACATAACACCATTGAGGTATATGTGGACGACATGCTGGTCAAGAGCAAGGTGGCCACCAACCACATCGACGACCTTCGAGACATATTTCAAACCAAGAGAAGATACAAGATGAGGGTGAATCCTGCTAAGTGCACTTTCTGGGTTACCTAGAGCAAGTTTATAGGGTACATAATTACCGACAAAGGTATCGAAGATGACCCAGATAAGATCATAGAAGTCGTAGAGATGCCATCACCTGTGACGATTAAAGACGTACAACGGTTAAACGAAACTTGGCATCCTTGGGGCGATTCATCTCTCGATCATCCGACAAGTGCAAGGACTTCTTCGGGACATTAAGGAAAGGAGAGAAGTTCAAATGGACCGAGGAATGCGAAGAAGCTTTCCGAGAAGATTAAGCAAAGATCTCGCGAGCTCCGCCGGTATTACAAAGGCCCGAGCCCGAGGAGGTACTGACCCTATATCTTGGGGCGACCAGTTATGCCATTAGTGTCGTCCTAGTCAAGAACGTAGGAGGAGAGGAAAAGCCGGTGTATTTCATAAGCAAAACCATGAACCCAGCGGGAGAAGAACTACACCGAGAATCGAGCAAATCGATATTAGCATTAGTGTTTGCAACACAAAAACTTCGAACTTATTTCCTAACTCACAAAATTCGGGTGCTCACAAAATCCTCCATAGAATCAGTACTCGACAATACAGCCAGGTCGGGGCGGATCTCCAAGTGGAGCGCACAGATCAAGCATTTGATATTTTCTACGAGATGAGAACAAAGATTAAAAGCACGAGCAAAGTGGCCGACTTTGTGGCGTGACGTCCCTTGAGCGACGAAGATGAAGTAGAATACATCCTCGGAATGGAGGTAGACCAAGAGGATCCGTCCGACTTACTCGAAACCCGTAAACCGACACGATGGGAAGTTTTTGTGGATGGATCATCCAATAAAGACGGATCAGGCCTTGGATTGGTCTTCACAACGCCAAAAGGAAAAAAGATGGTCCACTCGTTTAGACTCGAATTTAAGGCAACCAATAATGTCACGGAATACGAAGCTGTGATACATGCTCTGCGCCTGATAGTGGAGATGGAAATTCAAGATGTAAGATTAACAAGTGACTCTCATCTAGTAGTCCGACAAATCGGCGGCAAAGACGCTATACATGACCCCTTGTTACGTAAATATTGGGAACTCGCCCAATTTTACATCGGCCGGATACCAAACATCAAGTTTCGGCAGATATCTCAGTAGGAAAGATAACCGCCACTTGGACGCTCTAGCATACATCGCTTCCATGCTAACGGATGCAAGTGTTGAAGGCATCGAATTATGAGAATCTTAATGCCATCGGTACCGAGACAAGTGGACATCGGCGCGCACGTGGCAGCCACTACGACCGATCGTATAAGGCCGATGATTGGAAAAACCTATCCACGAATATCTAGAAACAGGGAAACTGCCCAAGGGGCCACCCGAGATCAACAAAATCAAAAGCAAAGCAGCTGCATATGAGCTCCGAGATGGCGTTCTGTACAAAAAATCATACCTAGGACCATTATTAAGATGCCTGAGTAAAGAAGAGGGGCACACAATCCTGAACGAATTACATAATGGGGCAGCGGAAACCACAACTTGGGCCGTAGCCTAGCAGCGCGAGCCAAGACCATGGGATATTTCTCGGCCTTACATGAACGAGGATGTGAAGCATATGGCCCTCATCTCGTGACGAATGTCGAAATTTAAAGAAAATACATGCACCAGCGGTGGGAGGTTAAACTCAAGATCAGCCCTGGCCTTTCGCCAAATGGGGATCGACATCGTGGGACCATTTCATGTCGGATCGGGGCGGAGAAAATACTTAATTGTGGCTACCGACATTTATTAAATGGGTAGAGGCCGCTCCATTAAAGTATATTCGGGATAGAGATGTTTTTCGATTCATTTGGGAGCACATCATCTGTCGCTTTGGAGTACCAGCGGCAATCGTCTCGGACAATGGAAAACAGCTACAGGGCAAGAATATCGACTTGCTATTCAATACCTGCAACATCCGAAAGAGCAAATCCACACCCCTTTACCCTCAGAGTAATGGACAAGCTGAGATCACAAACAAGACCATCGCCGACAACCTGAAGAAGAAGCTTGATGGAGAATACGGAGAATGGTGCGAAGAGCTTTACAACGTTTTGTGGGCATATAGGACAACTCGCAGAGAGGCAACCGGATTATCGCCTTTCATGTTAACATATGGGACCGAATCCATCCTTCCAACGGAGGCGATGATACCTACAACAAGGACCGAGGCGTGGAGGCGAAACATCTCGGCAGATCTTATCCTGGCTCTACGACCTAGAAGAAACAAGAGAGATGGCTCTGCAAAAGATGGAAAATTATCAACGAAGAATAAAACGAGAGTATAACAAGCGGGTCCGACCAAGAGAGTTCCAGCCAGGACAATTGGTGCTAAAGGACCTACCCGGTTATGAACGTGATAAAAAAGGCGGAAAACTAGTAGCACGATGGGGAGGACCCTATACTATTGTCGAGAAGGTCGGTGAAGGAGCATACAAGATACTAAAACCGGACGGAACACCCGAGCCACGAACATGGAATGCTAATCGATTAAAGATATATCACCCATGAGAGAAGGTATGATATATTGTCATCTATTTCCTTGAAATGCCACGTGGGGTTGGAAATGTGACAATTGCATCTAAATGGCCGTTTCGAACCCGAGGCGATGGCATTGTGCAAGTGTCGGGGCGGCTTACACTCGAATGGTCGTTTCGAACCCGGGGCGATGGCATTGTGCAAGTGTCGGGGCGACTTACTCTAAGACGGGCTATTCGAACTCGGGGCGATGGCAGTGTGCAAGTGCCGAGGTAGCCCTAGGGCCCTGGTGGTTGGAAACCAGTGGCCGATTGTCGATACATGAGTACTCGACAGTCGAGCGGGAAACATTGCTCCCCTCGCAAGTGGCCGAAATTACTTTCCCAAGAGAGTTAATTGATAACTTCTTGGGATATCGATCCCATAGAAATTAGGGAGGACCAAATACCCTACCACTATATCTTGAAAAACGGTGATGAGATACCTCAATCGGGACATGGCATTAGGCCCGATGACCCTCCCTGTTGAGTGTGTTCAACAGAAACGACATTTACGCTAACTGATCTACTCATTTTTATGCAGGTACACACAAATTAGTCGTAAAAATAAATGACATATCATCGGCACAACATAAGTAAGAACGTTAACGTGAACAACAATGTCAGAAAGCAAGAAAAACAACCGAATTGGCGATGCAACACCCCATTAAAAGAAAATGTATGAGAAAATAAAGGTGTTCGAGCGGATTACAACCCAATGCAAAGGGAGAAATAGCGACGCAGTGCTACAAAAGATAAGCCTACTCTTTTGGAGGAGCCGACCCCGGAACCGCCCTCTTGGCAGCAGCATCGGCTCGCTTCTTATCAAGAACCGCCTTTACACCGGCTTTGACCTTCGCAACGAGCTCATCATTAAACTTCACCTTTTCATCAGCAAGGTCGTGTGTCAGCCGCATCGATGCTGCCTCAGCATTGGCCACCTTCCCGAGTAATTGAGCTTCCCTCGCCAGCAGTTGCACCTCTTTTCCCTTCAATCGGGCATTCTCCTCTTCCAGCGATGTCACCTTCCTTTGCTCGGCTGTCAAAACACGGGAGAAGTCAGTAACATAACAACAACATCAGACAACAACAATAAAAAATACCAGGGACACCACCTTCAAGTAAAGGGGTGACTACTCTAATGATCTCTTCGGACTCAGACAAGCTACACTCAAGGGAAGATATCTTAGAGGAAAGTTCTAGATAGCGTTGCTCGTTAAACTCATTGGAGGGGCAATATGTCTTATGATCATTCCATTCAACTCTCTGTCGTGCTATCTGCAAACCTGATAACTGAGCTCGAACCCACTCCAACTCCTCAGAGACTTTCTTAGACTCTCTAAGATTCTCAAGAGATTCTTGGCTACACTTTTCGGCAGCACTCTTCTCCCGCAGAATATGAAGGCGATCTGCGTGCAAATCTCGGACTTAAAGCCTTAACCGTCCACACTGACTTTCTAAGTTATCGACCAACAGGCGTCTTATCGGCGGCGATACCTGGAACCGAGACAAGCTCGCCCTAAGATTATCGATCTCCTCGTGGACATACTCAAAAGTCACATAACGATGCAGCCGGGCTTGAACCTTCAATCTCGGTTTCCAGACGATCAATTTTGTCATCCTTATTGACGATCCTTTGTTGTAAATTCGAAACATGACCCCGTTCTATGTCAATTTCCCTCTTCAGCAAGCGATACCTCGTGGCAGCATCGGCCTCCACACTAGAAGTTTCGGCTAGGAAGGTAGTACTAAACTTAGGATATTGGCACTAAAGAATCAATCATAAACACTTGACAGTTAAGTAAATACCTTGGGTCTCGGCTAGTTGCTTCTCCAGCCCCCGGGATCGCTCGCGCTCTTGCTGTAATAAGAGACGAAGGCCCTCTCTCTCTCTCTCTCTCAGCGATCTCCTTGTGCTGAGTGGCGGCGTTTAACAACGAGCGATTGATATCCTACAAACACCAACAACATTAGCACTTACCCCATGGCGTGAATGTATAACCTGATCAACACAATTCACCAGCAGATCGAAAGTGCTCTTTAGACCAGCATCATACAACGAGACGGCCTTGATCTTATTTTCATCCGAAAGAGAGGCAAATTCAGGAGAAATAAGAGCTCCAAGGGAATTACACATAGGTCCCGAGACAGTGAAAGAGGTGGTACTGCTTGAGTTAGGAACCACGGGACAAAGGGGCTCCAAGAACTCGCTCCCATAAGTGATGTTCTCTTCATCACGAGTAACCACATCATTTCCACCACCACCGCACTCCTCTGTTTGCTTCGCTCCTCTTCACCACCATCGACCTCGCCCTCTCCATCAAAAAGATCCGCATCATCATTACCATGATTCAAGATACACAACACCGTCAAGCAAGAACAATCCCTTTACCACCTGGTCAGCTGGGGCATAGTTTTCCCCGGGGCGGATACGTCGCCCTTAGTCCGCTTGCCCTTCCCAAGAGGATTCTCGCCACAAGGGTAGACGAAACATCGAAGTTTCCCCGAGGCGACTTCCTCAGAAATGTGATAAAGGCAGCCGATCTCGAAATCCTCACTATCCCTCGCCGAAGCACCTCCAGCTCTGTCAACTCTCAACTTCTGCACATGAGCCGATGTCAGAACCATTCAAGGCAACAAATAGGGGCAAGTACATGTACTGCAGGGAGGGAGTAGTATATTTGTTACCTTCCATGTCTCCTCCTCGGCTCCTGCGCTAGAACCCCTATCCCTCTTCCGAAGAACGAGGTACTCAGAAGGAATGCTCTGGGACTTAGGCTGTAAAACACAAAAATTAAAACATCACCCTACTAGTCGCCCGAGCCGATCAGCTAAATCAAAAACCGGGAAACATACTTACCCGATCCACGTTGACTACCCAGAAGGGATAAGACTCGGCCGGAGAAGGAAACCCGCCGCTCAGAAGAGGACCAGAAACAACTAAAGGAACTCGATCCCAAGCCGCATCACTAGTATGACGGGCATGTTTGTTGTAAATCTTCCCCTCGGGATCCTCATCCAATAAAAGCTTCTTGACACCTTCAGGAAGAGTCTTATGGCGATGAGGGCTAGCAAGAAACCGGCGAGATCACCATTGGTAGCGATCCCGCCGGTAATTATCAAAAAACTAGCAGGAGTATAGTCGCCCGCCCGAGAAGAATTATAGGTAGACCAAGGAGTAGGAGCACATTCACCTCGGCTGCGTCTCTCCCACTCGGATAGGATTCGAAAGGTGTTGTCGTTCCATTGAGCCAAAGCACGGGACGGGCAGATCTTAGAGAGAGCTTCATACCAAAATGGACGGCTAGGATCATATAAAGGAAAACGCAACCCGAGCTCTAACTGACCCCTGGTGACGATGGTCGCCTCGGCCGAGTGCGCAAACTTCATAACACCATCCTTCTTTAAAACGCCTTTTTGGCCCGACAAGAGCCTGACGTCATATCCATGGAGGTTGAACTCATCTTTCAACAGTTGGATAAACTGCTCATCCGACAAGTCTTTAGCAGCTCTTTTGTCAGTCCTACATGAAAAGGAAGAAGGATTATCAGAAAAGATGGAATCCAAAACACGATGATCATGCTTAGAAGGGATCTCAACAACAAACAGGGAATCAAGCGGTACACCATCTTCGTCAGAGAAGACATAACTCACGCACCTATTTTCCGTCATGGAAGGAGTTGAAGACGCCATGGAAGTTAGTTGAGGAAACGGCAGGAAAAGTGAAGATACGACCGGAATCGGAAGTTACAGCGGCAACGGAACGAAGAACAACAGAGATAAAACTTGAGATAGTGAAAAAAGAAGGGAGGAAACCTGTTGGAAAGTATAACCAATGACGATGAAGAAGAAGCGGAGAAAACAGAGAAGGAGAGAAGAGAAACTGCTAAGGAAAGAATAAAAGGAAAACCAAGGTTTAAGGGTCGGACTTATAAACCCCATCTGTTGTAACCGGCGAAGAAGGTAAACAGGTTGCAATAACTGAAGAGAGTGGGGAAAAGCATGGCGTGAAACCCGGCATGATCAAGGACGTGGGAAGACAAGGCGGTTTCTTCCCCTCGTGCCGATCACACGAGCAGAAGAAGGGGCATAAATATAGGTGTAAATAATCCACAGGGACAGGTGGAACCACCCAATGGAATGCTACAATAGCAACGAACCACAAGAACAAGTGCTAGATGCTCCACAACAGCTGCAAGATGGCACCAACTCCACAACTGATGAGATTGAAATCGTTGAGAAATCTCCTAGGCCTATCTCCATCAGCTCAACCTTGTGTACGGATAAACGCATGAAGCTCGTGGAACTTCTCAAAGAGTATCAGGACATATTCGCTTGGAGATATGAAGAAATGCCGGATTTAGATGAAAATTGGTCACTCATCATCTACATGGCATACCTGGATCCAAGTCGGTTAAACAGTTGTAGTTCAGACACGAGGAAAATGGATAGATCAAGTGCTGCATAGACTTCAGAGACTTGAACCGGTGCTGCTCTAAAAACGATCCTCCTCTAACTAACATCGACATGTTAGTAGATGCAACCAGCGGACACGGCATGTTCTCCTCCATGGATGGATGTAGCGGATACAACCAGATAAGGATGTATGAGCATGATGCAAGTAAGATAGCTTTTCGAACTCCTCTCGGAAATTTTTATTATACCATACTACCATTTGGTTTAAATAATGCCGGTGAAATGTATCAACGCTCTATCACGGCAATCTTCCACTAGAGCCGATACCTCAAGGGAGCAGCCTCAAGAAGATAACAATGCCCACGCGTCATATCGAGCAAGATCCGGGCGAGTCACTCTATTAGACAGTGGTCGAGCAAGATCCGGGCGAGTCACTCTATCAGACAGTGGTCGAGCAAGGTCCGGGCGAGTCACTCTATCAGACAGTGGTCGAACAAGATCCGGGCGAGTCACTTTATCAGACAGTGGTACATGTCTATCATGCTATGTTGGAGAATCCGTGCTTTTGGTCATCCTCTCGGAGCCGTTGAACGCTCATCTACAACAACATATGCCCCGATAAAAAGAACCAGCCTCCGGTAATAAAGAGCCTCATAATGTTTGTAGGGGCATATATCTCACCAACAAAGCGATACAACCTTCACCTTCTCGTAAGGGCCTCCCGGGAAGCAAGAGGAAAACCACCGAGATACAACATCCCGCGCGTCCGTCAACTCCAACTCCGGTACCACATGCACGACTCCCACAAATGATGAAACAATGTCCAAGATATTCCATATCCGGCTCGACAACAACCACTACGAACAAACCATGTAAACCACGCTTGGGGACTCGAGGTTCAAGCATGAAGTTCCTTCACCGTTACCAAGGAATTATTCAACATGAGAGAGATGGTCGGTCAAGAAGCATGAAATTCGCAAGGGTAAATCGAATCAAGAGGGAAACACTTCAACGCTCCCTCTAGCAGAAGATGCTTCAATGGTCTATTCAAGAGACGCCTCAACGCTCTATCCGGGACCCACGTTCGCTTCTGAATCCTTCTTCAATACTCTCTCCAGGATCCACCTCAACGTTCGCACCAGAAACCACTTTAACATCCTCTCGAGCCGTTTCAACACTCAAGCTGCATCAATAATCTGCGCTATGGTCAAGTTATCTTTGATGTACTCATTGCTCAACATACGTCTCATCCATCCTTCATGAGGGACCAAATGAGCATGAAAAACCTTGAAGTCGATAGGAGAAGGGTTATCTTGTGGAACGGATATTTTCATATAGTTGAAAGGGCGCGGTGAACAACTCATCATCAATGTTCGGCATATCTTTGAAGTCGTCAACACCTCCCGAGTTGGCACCAAAGATTATCCCGAGAAGACATCTCAACAGGAGTTCTTTTCTTCATTCTACAATAAAAGACATGAGTCAGTACTTGTATAAAAACGCGTGAGATGTGTAGTCACACACGACATAACACACATTCACGTTAGAGTACACAAGGCTGGTATTGGGTCCAAACACCGGTGTTGATTAAGTCACAAGTCCGGTATTGCTCAAGTCTCAAGTCCGGTGTCGATCAAGTCACAAGTCCGGAATTGCTCAAGTCTCAAGTCCGGTATTGCTCAAGTTTCAAGTCCGGTGTTAATCAAGTCACAAGTCCGGTATTGCTCAAGTCTCAAGTCCGGTGTTGATCAAGTCACAAGTCCGGCATTGTTCAAGTCTCAAGTCCGTTATTTCTCAAGTCACAAGTCCGGTGTTGATCAAGTTTCAAGTTCGGTATTGCTCAAGTCTCAAGTCCGGTGTTGATCAAGTCACAAGTCCGGTATTGCTCAAGTTTCAAGTCCGGTGTTGATCAAGTCACAAGTCCGGTATTTCTCAAGTTTCAAGTCCGGTGTTGGTCAAGTCACAAGTCCGGTATTGATCAAGTCACAAGTCCGGTATTGCTCAAGTTTCAAGTCTAGTATTGATCAAAGTCACAAGGCTGGTATTCGAATAAAACAGGCGTACGCAGCAGGGCCGGTTTTCAGTCGAAACATAGTGTCAACGTTCAGTCAGGCACGCAGCGTGTCCCACGTGATCCCAGCCCCATATTGGTCGAAGCAGACACATCCGTCCCCAATCAAAGCTCTCTCTCCAGAAGAAGGCGTTTCAGCTCCAACACTTCAACGCTCTCCCGGGCCTGCTCCAGAAGCAGCTTCAACGCTTTCTACATGACCCACATTTACGTTTGAGCACACAAGGTTCATTTTATATAAAAAAAATAAGCTTGCTCACATCGGGTCCCACGTTCGAGCAAAGCAAACAACAAGGCCGGTTTTTGGTCAAAGCATCAAGTCCGGTGTTTAGTCAAGCTAGCTGGGTCGGTGTTTGGTCGAAGTAGCAAGATGACACTCGATCAAGTACATCAACCGTACGGTCAAAGTAGGCACGGGACATGGCCGACGTTTGAAACATGTACACGGTGGTCCCACGTTTGATCGAAGCATGCACATCTGCCCATGTTCGAATCAAGCATGCTTACATCAGGTCCCACGTTCGATCAAGCAGACGCAACGGACCCACGATTAACCAAAACAGCACATCAAGCCCACATTCGATCAAGCAGTGCAGAGCCCCACGAACGAAATAGGCGTAATAGTCCATCGAAGCGTGCAAGACCGACATCATGCTAGGGGAACACTCGCCCGGACGCCTCTTGAACGTGACATGCTCCAAGGATAGGATGACCCGTCTCTCCCGGTAACATCTAACTTTGTCTCATAAGCTTTGTCTTTAATCGTCACCATATCATGCCTACCCCACAATGGTGTAACCATTACGTGCTAGGCAGGGGACTTAATATTGATGGTGGATTTTCATTTAAGGCTAAAATTGTAAAAGCAAAAATTATGCACTAACATCTTGCAAAACATAAAGCCATTAATGAGTGATGAATACTTCTTCACTTTACTAATTCACCTAGAATGGAGCATGTGACAACAATCTCATTCTATGAATTAAATACACGAAATTCATCCAGGTTGGAGCATGTAGCAACAATCCCATATACCACGTGAATTTACTGACATTATTAATTAATGCGTAATCATCCTTGTATTTCCGTACTCATTATCGGTGCGGCATGACGATCGAGTGTTGCTCTCGGCAGAGCAACACGAATCTCCAAGCATTATAATGAAAGCATGTACGAAATACCCGCATGTGCCGCAACTCTCGGTGTGTTATACTAGCCCGATTGAGCAACTCTCGGTGTGTTATACTAGCCCGATTGAGCATCCAGGACTGTCCAGTATCATCCTGGAAATGATCACGATCACCCAACTTCACCAAAGATGATTGGATGGCGGATCAATTCCACAACCCCCAAGCTGGTATGGAATATTCATTCGCCGAACCAACGCGAGCCCCGCTTGGTCGGCCTCCCCAAAAGATTGGCATAGCTTGCCAAAACGTCCAAACCAGAGCAAGTATGGACGGAAAACCCTAAATTGGGGTTTGCGGCACATTACATGTGTCGCAAAAGTCTCAACCATCCATATTCGCAGGTATAGATGGAGGGTGTAGATGTAGATTCAAAGGGCCCCGAGCATGTCAACACAATCACCGTGGGCCCGCCTACATACTGGCCGATCGGTCGGGACCAACCATGGTTGGTCGTCCCGATTCGTACGCCCGAATAGAGCATGACGCACAACCGTGAAACCCAAAATTAGGGTTTTTGAGCATCACGAGCGTCCATTTTCTCTAAGCACGAATGGAGGGTCCAAGATTAGATTAGCAGGTCGGTCATACCAACATGACCACCGTGGACCCATCTATCCCCTCACCTGATTGGCCAAGGCATACCATGCCTGGTTATCCCAAATCGTCCTCCCAAACTAGCGTGGTCACACTTTCCGATTGCAAACTAATCTCGACCACTCAACTTCGCCGACGATTTGAGTGGCTTAGATCACGTTTTCATGGGACAGTCAGGTGTAAGCGTGAACATCAGCCTACCACCTACACGCCAGACCGATCGGCCAAGATCGACCAAGATTGGTCGTCTTGGAACGCGCGCCCGAAGTTGGCACGATGCGCGGCTTTTGCGGCAATAGTTTTCTGTCGCAAATTGATCTCGACCACTCAACTTAGTCGGACGAATTGAGTGGCCCAGATCACACTTTCGTGAGATAATGGGGTATGGGCGCCTACACCGTCATGCCGTGTACACGCATGTATGATCGGCATGGCCAAAATCTTATCCCAAGCTTGGATTCGACCAGGCTGAAGAGGGATGCTTGCGCACCTCTTCTAAAACCCTAATTTCATTAATGGTCGCAGATGAGTGTCTCAAATATCATATCGTCCGTCCAACTTCACCGGCTTGGTTATACAGCCCTGGTCAGGGAGTTAATTGGTCAGTACGGCGTCATGGTGATCACCATCCGTCACTCTACCACACCATGTGGTCGGTCAAGGGAGGATTTGCTTGCGCAACTTCCAAACCATCACATGAAGTAGGCTGGACATGAGGCTATTTTGAGACGCTCAAACAACGATGCTTCATACATGCTGAGTATACTCGATGCAGTACCTGCATAGAATACACACGATACTTCACAAGTATCGACTTCCTGAATAACGTAGTTATTCAATTTAGCATTACATGATACTTTTTATGGGTCCCACGATCCACACATTCCAGACATCAATCATGTCACAAACTGGGGGATACATACTGGGGTATTGGTCTAGCGGTTTACAGCGTGCAGCGCACAACGTGCCATCACAAGAACGTGTCAGGAAGTCATGGACGGTTAAGTGATGATGGGAGAAGTGGGCAAGCCTGGTCGTGTGACACTAACACATTACTCCACTACTCCATCACTACACTTTCTCTACTTCCCACGAGATACGAGGGTTAGGCTAAAAGACTTGTATAAATAGGTTCTCCATCCTATTTTTCAAACAAGACAAGACAACAGAGGCAAGTGTTGATACAATCGTATTCAAACATCGGAACTGATAGCTTACACCCTGCAAGCCAGTTTATCTTTCTGATACAAGTCATACATAGCCAACACCTTCACATTCTCAACACCTTCTTCGCTTCCCTCCCTAAGATCAACCCCATCTCCTTCACTTTGTGACCGAAACAAGTCTGGAACGCCATTTCTTGGATTAGGCCGGACTTGCACGATTGATTTCTCGAATCTACAAGCACTCCCGTGCAGTGCATTTGTTTAAGGTTTAGACTCATTTCTCATCCACACATCCCAAATTACCAAATCCGGCAGAAATAGTTTTCACCCATAAACAATAGGGTAACAATCTTAATAGGAAAGTCATTCGAAAAATATTGGTTACTCTTTTAAGCATACTTCGAAGTTCATGATGGTTTCTGTAAGTTGAATGCGCCGCCTTGTAATGCCGGTGAGGCCTTGGGTATCAAAGCTCCACTAAGCTTCCCTCGTCTCTATTCAACTTACTTTAACTCAGATTGATTTCACAGGGGTTTGCTTAAATTGTAATGAATTCCCTTTTGAAGGATTGGAAGCTGGTCTATAAACAATCTAAGTGGAGCCATCATCCTTTTTGTTTGCTATAAATCATTAGGTTTGCTGTGGTGGAGTCAGCCTTGTTTGTATTTACATAGAACTTCCATTCCTTTTAGGACTTTTTTTTTTTATTTATTTTTTTCTAGTGTATGCCCGAGGTCATTAGAGAACGGGCTTAGAAAAGAAACTCTAGGTCGTTTGATTAGTGACAAACCTAGTAGTTCTTCTTGTGAAGGCGGGGAGCTCGAAGACTCTTCTTTTCAGAGCCATGTCTTTGGGAATTTCAGCTTCGAAAACTTGACAATTAGTGAAGAAAGTCCTCCTAGTCCTTTGGTAGTGCCAGAAATGGAAACTTTGAAAGCTTTGTTAAACCCTACTAGGACCTCTCGCCTGTCTTGTATCAAGCTAAGTAAACCGAGGCAAATTATGAACTCAAACTCGGGACTTCTGGATGCTCCCAATCTTTTTAGGGAAAGAGAATGAGAACCCCTATTTTCATGTTAGGGAATTTGAGGAAATTTGTAGTACTCTGAAAATTAAAAACCTAGGTGATAATGCGTTGCAACTTAGGTTATTCCCCTTTTCCTTAAAAGATAAAACCAAATCTTGGTTGTATAGTTTGTCTTCTGAGTCAATTGAAATCTACGACCAACTTCTATTAGGACACCAATCTATAATTTTTCCCAACAAGAGGGAGAATCTTTATATAGGTATTTAGAAAGGTTCAATGACTTAATATCTCAATGTCCTCATCATGGTTTAAAGAAGGTTAGGTTAGTTCAGATCCTCTACGAGGGTTTATATTATTCAACAACAACTATGGTGGAGTCCTTATGCACAGGTGGGTTTGAGAATAAAACTATTGATGAAGCGATGACATTTTTGAATGAAATCGCCGATAAGACCCAACAATGGAAAAATAGTAGGGAACCCCAGAAAACAATTCTTCTAAGTAGAGAAAATGTCAATAGGGTAGAAGGATCATATGAGTCGATGATCTTTGAAATAGCAGCCATAGCCAAACGGTTAGAAGCCTTAGAATTAGGTCATTCTAGTGGTAGTAGCGGAAGAATAAAGCCTTTTTGGGAAGGCCATACTGTTGAGGAGCAAGCCAATGCTCTTTATAACAACACTAGGTTTGATAACCGACGGAAGTTTGACCCATATTCAGAAACCTATAATCCTGGCTGGAGGAACCATCCTAACCTTTCTTGGTCTAAGGTACAGAATCAATGCCAGTCTAGTAACGCTCAGGTTCCCCCAGGTTTTGGCTATACTAAGAATCCTTCATCTCCGGCACAGTTTTAGAACCCTTAAGATAAAAATATTATGAGTTTAGAAGAGTCTCTTTCTTTGTTAACTCGTAACACTGTGCAGTTTCAGCAATCTGTTGCTCAAGATTTAGAAAAAAATAAGAGAATATGTTAGGCTAAATCTCAGGCTATTTCCGAGTTGAAAACCCATGTTAGTCAGATAAATGAGTCTTTAAGAGAAAGAGGCAAGTTTCCTAGTCAAACTCAACCCAACCCTAGAGGAATTAATGAAATAGGTGAAAGACCATCCGATCATGTGAATGCTATTAAAACCCTTAGGAGTGGTAGAGTGATAGACAATAAGGTTGCCATGCCTGATAGTGAACATGTTATAGTTCACCCTTCTGAACCAGTAAACCGAGGAGACCGATAGAGTCTCTAAAGAGACCAATGAGGGTCATATTGAGCCCGACTTTGTTCCTAGAGCCCCATTCTCACAAAGGTGCTAGTTCCAACTAAGAGGGAGTTCACCTTTATTGTTATATTGGAGGTTTTTAAGCAGGTAACTATCAACCTTCCATTATTAAATGCAATTAAGCAGATTCCCGCTTATTCCAAGTTCCTTAAGGATATGTGTACGCGAAAGCGAAATCTTAGTGTCTAGAAGAAATCATTTTTAGCTAGTCAAGTGAGTTCCATTATTCGAATACCACTACTCCTAAGTATAAAGACCTGGGGTCCCCTACAATTTCTTGCACAATAGGTAAATACCGTGTTGAGAAAGCTTTGCTTGACTTAGGATACAGTGTGAACTTACTCCCATACCATGTGTACCTTAAGCTAGGACTTGGTGAGATGAAACCTACCCAGATGACACTCCAGTTAGGCGATAGGTCCGTTGAAATTCCTCGTGGTGTAATCGAGGATATTCTTATAGAGGTCGACAAGTTTATATATACAGTGGATTTTGTTATCCTAGACACCCGACTTGTCCCTGACCCAGAGAACCAAATACCAGTGATTTTAGGTCGCCCGTTTTTAGCTACATCCAATGCGATCATTAACTGTCGAAATGGTATTATGAATTTGTCTTTTGGTAATATTACTATTGAGCTAAATATTTTTAATATTAGTAAGCTACCCACAGAACTAGATGACTCGAACATAGAAGAGGTGAACATGATAGGAACATTAGTCGAGGAGTCATTACCAAACACTTTGTTAGAAGATCCATTAGAGAAATGCCTAGCTCACTTTGGGATTGATTTTGATGATGATAATGTGATTAATGAGGTGAATGCTTTGTTAGATTCAACCCCTTTGTTAGACACTAGTAATGGATGGAAACCTAAGCTCGAACCACTACCAGTTTCTAAGTCTACCCTAGTTCCTTCGTTAGAAGAGCCTCCTAAGTTGGACCTTAAATAACTACCAGATACCTTGAAGTATGTGTTTTTAGGCTCATCTGAAACTTTACCTGTAATTGTAGCATCCGACTTGGATAGTGATCAGGAAAGTAGGCTAGTAACCGTCCTTCAAAACAACTAGGAAGCTTTAGGGTGGACCATAACAGACATTAAGGGTATAAGTCCCACTGTTTGTATGCATCAGATCTATTTAGAGAGTGACACCAAACCTTCTAGGGAGATGCAACGTAGACTGAACCCAAATATGAAAGAAGTAGTTCGAACCGAGGTTCTTAAGTTGTTAGATGCAGGCATTATCTACCCCATTTCAGACAGCAAGTGGGTCAGCCCCGTTCAGGTTGTTCCCTAGAAATACGATATTACTGTAGTCTAGAATGATAATAATGAGTTAATCCCAACCCGAGTGACCACGGGTTGGCGTGTTTGTATTGACTATAGGAAATTGAACAAGGTCACTAGGAAGGACCACTTTCCCCTTCCCTTCATCGACCAGATGCTAGAGAGATTATCAGGACATAGTCACTATTGCTTCTTAGATGGCTACTCCGGCTATAATCAGATCGTTATTGCCCCGTAAGACCAGGAGAAAACCACTTTTACTGTCCCTTTGGTACCTTTGCGTATAGACGCATGCCTTTCGGGCTATGTAACGCCCTGCGACTTTCAAAGATTGCATGATGAGCATATTTTCAGATATGGTAGAACGGTTCTTGGAGGTCTTTATGGATGATTTTTCGGTGTTTGGTTCGTCTTTCGATGAGTGATTGCATCATTTGTCATTAGTGTTGACTAGATGTAAGGAAAAGAATCTAGTGCTTAATTGGGATAAATGTCATTTCCTGGTTCGATCAGGAATTGTTTTAGGGCATATCATTTCTTCTAAGGGTATAGAGGTAGATAAAGCCAAAGTTGACCTTATCAAGACTTTACAGGTCCCAAAAACCGTAAGAGATATTAGGTCATTCTTAGGGCATGCAGGTTTTTATCGTCGATTCATTAAGGATTTTAGCTTGATTTCTAGACCTCTTTACAATTTGCTTGCAAAAGATGTGAAGTTTGTCTTTGATGATGCTTGTTTAGAGTCTTTTGAGAAGCTTAATACTTTACTCACTACCTCCCTCATAGTCCGGGAACCTAACTCGGAACCTACCCTTTGATATTATGTGCGATGCTTCGATTATGCTATTGGTGTTGTGCTAGGTCAGCGAGAAAACAAATTACTTCATGTGATTTACTATGCTAGAAAAACTCTGAATGACTCCCAGTTGAACTATACCACTAAAGAGAAGGAACTGTTAGCCATTGTGTTTGCCTTAGACAAGTTTAGACCATATCTCTTAGGTTCTAAGGTCATAATATATACTGATCATGCTGCTTTGAAATATCTTCTGTCTAAGAAGGATACTAAACCTAGATTGATTAGGTGTATCCTTTTGTTGCAAGAGTTTTCTCCAGACATTAGAGACAAAAAGGGTGCAGAAAATATAGTAGCAGACCACATGTCTAGGCTAGTTATTGATTCCCCTGATGATTCCCTTCCTATAAGGGATAGCTTTCCTGATGAACAACTGTTCTTTCTTACCCAATTACCTTTGTATGCGAATATAGTGAACTATCTTGTTACTTGTCGAATGCCCCAACATTGGGGTAAACAAGATCGTTCTAGGTTTTTAGCCGAGGTTAAGCATTTCTTTTGGGATGATCCTTATTTGTTTAAGTATTGTCCAGACCAGGGTATTAGGAGATGTATACCTGAGAGTGACCAGTCGAGTATTATTTCCTTTTGTCATGATCATGCTTGTGGGGGCCACTTTAGTGCTAAGAAGACTACTGCTAAGATATTGCAAAGTGTGGATTCTATTGGCCTTCGTTGTTTAAAGACTCCCACGATTCTTGTGTTACTTGTGAACGGAGCCAGAAATTAGGAACCATTTCCCGTAGGAACATGATGCCCTTGAACCCTATTTTAGTTGTTGAGGTCTTTGATGTGTGGGGTATTGACTTTATGGGTCCATTTCCTAATTCTTTTGGTAACTTATATATCCTTGTCGATGTAGACTATGTATCTAAGTGGATTGAGGCGGTTGCGTGTAAAACCAATGACCATAGGGTTGTGATTGAGTTCTTGAAAGATAATATACTTACACGTTTTGGTACACCGCGTGCTATAATTAGTGATGGAGGGTCGCACTTTTGTAATGGACCTTTTAAGATTTTGATGAAGAAATATGGTATTACACATAAGGTAGCTACCCCGTATCATCCACAGACTAGTGGTCAGGTAGAGGTTTCCAATAGGGAGATAAAACGTATATTAGAGAAAATAGTTAATCCTAATCGAAAAGACTGGTCGGATTGAAAAGTTGATTTTTGTACTCGATTTTTGTGTCTACGTTATCCTCAATTTTATAGTGTTGGAACTCGATTTTTGTACTTGTTGATGGTGGATTTTCATTTAAGGTTAAAATTGTAAAAACCAGAAAATCAGGCGCTGACATCTTGTAAAAGATAAAGCCATTAATAAGTGTTGGATACTCCTTCACTTTACTAATTCACCTTAGAATGGAGCATGTGGAAACAATCCTATTCTGTGAATTAAATACACGAAATTCATCCAGGTTGGAGCATGTAGCAACAATCCCATATACCCTGTGAATTTCTAGCATTATTAATTAATGTGCAATCAGCCTTGTATTTCATGTACTCATTATCAGTGCGGCATGACGACTGAGTGTTACTCTTATAGAGAAACACGAACCTCCAAGCATTATAATGAAACCATGTACGAAATACCCGTACAGCCGACTCTCGGTGTGTTATACTAGCCCGATTGAGCCCTCTCGGTGTGTTATACTAGCCCGATTGAGCATCCCGGACTGACCAGTATCGGTCCGGATATGATCTGATCATCCAACTCCACAAGCATGATTGGATGACCCGGATCAATTCCATCACCCCCAAGCGGGTATGGAATATCCATTGCCGAACCAACGCGGACCCCGCATGGTCGGCCTCCCTCGTAATTGGCCTTGCTTGCCAAAACGTCCAAACCATAGCAAAGATGGGCGGAAAAACCTAAATTAAGGTTTGCGGCATATTAAATGTGTCGCAAAAGCAGTCTCAACCATCCATCTTCGCGGTATAGATGGAGGGTGTAGATGAAGATTCAAAGGGCCCGAGCATGTCAACACAATCACCGTGGGTCCGCCTACATACCGACCAATCGGTCGGGACCAACCATGGTTGGTTATCTCGGTCGTGCACCGAATCAAGCATTGATGCACGGCCTTGAAACCCAAAATTAGGGTTTTGAGCATCACGAGCGTCCATCTTCTCCGGCATGAATGGAGGATCCAAGATCGGATACATGAGTCCGGTCATACCAGCATGACCACCATGGACCCATCTATCCCCTCACCCGATCGTCCAAGGCATATCATGCTTGGTTACTCCAAGACGCGCGCCCAAACTAGCGTGGTCGCACCTCCCAAACCGCAACCGATCTCGACCGCTCAACTTCACCGGACGATTTGGATGGCTCGAGATCACGTTTTCATGGGATATTCGAGTATAGGCGTGAACATCAGCCTACCACCTTCACACCAGATCAATCGGCCAAGACCGACCAAGGTTGGTTACCTTGGAACGTGCGCCCGAAGTGGGCATGACGCGCGGCTCTTGCGGTATTGGTTTTCTGTCACAAATTGATCTCGACCGCTCAACTTCACCGGACGAATTGAGTGGCCCAGATCATACTTACGTGAGGTAATGGGTATAGGCACCTACACCGTCATGCCGTCTACACGCATGTATGGTCGGCCTGGCCAAAGTCATATCCCATGCTTGGATTCGACCGGGATGAAGAGGATGCTTGCGCACCTCTTCTAAAACCCTAATTCCATCAACGGTCGCAGATGAGCATCTCAAAGATCATCTCATCCGTCCAACTTCACCGACTTAGTTATACAACCTTGGTCGTGAGTTAATTGGTCGGTGAGACGTCATGGTGATCACCACCCGTCACTCTACCACACCATGATGCAAGCACTCGCATAGAATACACATGATACTTCACAAGTATCAACTTCCCGATTAACGCAGTTATTCAATTTAGCATTACATGCTACCTTTAGTGGATCCACGATCCACATATTCCATACATCAATCTTGTCACAAACTGGGGGATACATACTGGGGTATTGGTCTGGCGGTTTACAGCGTGCAGCGTGCAACGCGCCATCACAAGAACGTGTTAGGAAGTTATGGACGGTTAGCGATGACAGGAGAAGTGGGCAAGACTGATCATATAGCACTGACACACAACTCCACTACTCCATCACTCCACTTCCTCCACTTCCCACGTGAGACGTGAATAAGGCTCAATGACTTGTATAAATAGGTTCTCCTCCCTATTTCCACCAAGAAGAGCAAGTCCAGGACAAAAACGAAACCAAGTGTTAATACAAGACACCGGAATCGATAGCTTGCATCCCCGTAGCCGGTTCGACTTTCTCGCTACAAGTCATAAGCAAGCCAACACCTTCACAATCTCAACACCTTCTTCGCTTCCCTCCCTAAGATCAACCCCATCTCCTTCACTTTGTGACCGAAACAAGTCTGGAACGGCCATTTCTTGGTTTAGGCCGGACTTGCACAAATTGATTTCCGAATCTGCAAGCACTCACCGCGCAGTGCATTTGTTTAGGGTTTAGATTCATTCCTCATCCACACACCCCAAATTACCAAATTCAGCAGGTTTAGTTTTCACCCATAAACAATTGGCGACCACAGCGGGAGGTTGATCTCTCGGTTGCACAAAATTGAATTCTCAATTTTTCGGTTTCCATCTCGCAATGTATCCTAAACTACGGGTGGTTCGAGATATCATGGGAAGTGTAGCTAGAATCTTTGGAGGATGTCTTGGAAAATCAAGCCGGTATCACCAGGAGGCAGAGCGAGACATTTCACCTTTTGAATGATATATCAGCACAATTACAAGAAGGGTCGGCAGGCATCTACTCAAGCAGTGCAAGAAATGCTGAATCCTTAGTCAGGAGTCACACCTTTACCAGTGGAGATGCATAAAGAGCGCGTAATCACAAGGGACTCAGGAGAGACGAACAACATGGTCCAGTAGCAACGAAGACTCGAGGCAACTCCACAGAGGAAAAGACTTGTCCGGGTACCACAACGTCTACCGGATAAAGAAATGGAGCCTGCAGCTTACGGATCCCTGCTGGAAGATTTATATCTCAAGAACCTTGTCGAAGCCGTGAAGAAATGCTTGAGGAAGGAGAGATCAATCAAGGAACACGTGAGTACAGAGGATGGGAACGTTCAATTCGATCACTCAGCAGTGATATTACAACACCTCCCATCACCAGAGCCAGAGCAGCCGCAAATCCTAGCATATCATCAAGTGTAACACCTCTGGTAGTCACCAGAGCAACAACTTCCACTCCTTCATCAGGACGAGGAGCCGGAGGGACGAGAGGAGGACCATCCCCCATTACCATTGCAGACTTGATGGAGAAGCAGGAAGTTCTTGCTAAGACTCAAACGGATATGGCCGCAACTCAGAAAGAGGTACTCACTTTTCTTAAGACATTAATTGATCGATTTCCACAACAGGCCGTGACAGCCCCGGAGCAAAAAGGAACGCATTCAACGTGGGGAGGAGAAGGTACTTCGGCGGCGCGGACCTCCATGGACCCGATCAAAGAAGCGACATCAGATATGAGCGGTCCTGTCATGGAGACTCCTACACTGGGGACTGATCCTCATAACGATCCTACTCAAGTCAATAGTTTCACTATGAACGAGAGGTCGGTGGATCGGGAAGCGGTTTATCTAGTGAAAAGTTTATGCGAACTTTCACACCTCTCGAAGAATCAACGCGCGGAGACGTTTTGCTGCAATCAACCAGAGGAAGGTCACGACCGTGCCCTACATGTCACCGCACGCATCAAGGATTCAGAGTTCAAGAGGGACCTTATCTACACATGAGCGTATTCGAATGTGATTACTCTCAAGACTCTCAAGACATACAAGGTTCTCCCAGGCAAGGTCGTACGGAAGCCTACCACAATGACGGACTTCGAGGGAAACCAATCCAGCACATACGGGAGAAGCTCCACGGAAAGAATCATACAAGTTCGTTGCGTCCCACTCCCCACGTGGGCGTCAATTCAGGAAGAAGACCGGCTTGCATCATTGAGGGATAAAACCCACGATGCATCTTTGCTGACGAAGCATTCTTCTCCATCCTGTGAAGCCACGACCCACGTTCACACGAAGAGGGAAGGAACTTTTGTGGCTAGTCGTGACCAGAAAGGGAAAACGGTATACCGACACTGCCATTATCAATTAGAAGGGAGACTTACCCGATCTCTCCACCCAATGAAATGCTATAACAGCAACGAACCTCAAGAACAAGTGATAGATGCTCCACAACAGCTGCAAGATGGCACCAACTCCACAACTGATGAGATTGAAATCGTTGAGAAATCTCCTAGGCCTATCTCCATCACCAACCTTGTGTACGGATAAACGCACGAAGCTCGTGGAACTTCTCAAAGAGTACCAGGACATATTCGCTTGGAGATATGAAGAAATGCCGGATTTAGATAAAAAATTGGTCACCCATCATCTACATGTCATACCGGATCCAAGTCGGTTAAACAGTTGTAGTTCGGGACAGAGGAAAATGGATAGATCGGAGTCTGCATAGACTTGAGAGACTTGAACAGTGCTCTGCTCCAAAAACGATCCTCCTCTACCTAACATCGACATGTTAGTAGATGCAACCAGCGGACACGGCGTGTTCTCCTCCATGGATGGATATAGCGGCTACAGACAGATAAGGATGTACGAGCATGATGCAAGGGCATATATCTCACCAAGAGGCGATACAACCTTGACCTTCATGTAGCGGTTCCGAAGACGGCAAGAGGAAAACCACCGAGATACAACATCCTCGCGCATTCGTCAACTCCAACTCCGGTACCACATGCACGAATCCCATAATGATGAAACAATGTCCAAGATATTCCATATCCGACTCGACAACAACCTCTACGAACAAACCATGTAAACCACGCTTGGGGATCGAGGCTCGCATGAAGTTCCTTCACCGTCGATCAAGGAATTCTTCAACATGAGAGAGATGGTGGTCAAGAAGCATGGAATTCGCAAGGGTAAATCGAACCGAAGAGGGAAACACTTCAACACTCCCTCTAGCGAAGCCGCTTCAATGGTCTATTCAAGAGCCGCCTCAACGCTCTCTCTCGGGACCCACGTTCGCTTGAGAATCCTTCTTCAACACTCTCTCCAGGATCCACCTCAACGTTCGCACTGAGAAACCACTTTAACATCCTCTCGAGTCGTTTCAACACTCAAGCTGCATCAATAATCTGCGCTCTAGTCAAGTTATCTTTGATGTACTCATTGCTCAACATACGTCTCATCAATCCTTCATGAGGTCCCAGTAGAGCATGAAAAACCTTGAAGTCGATAGAAGAAGGATTATCTTGTGGAACGGATATTTTCATATAGTTGAAAGGGCGCGGTGAACAACTCATCATCAATGTTCGGCATATCTTTGAAGCTGTCAACACCTCCTGACTTGGCACAAGCATTATCCCCATAAGGCATCTCAACACGAGTTCTTTTCTTCATTCTACAATAAAAAACATGAGTCAGTACTGGTATAAAAACGCGTGAGATGTGTAGTCACACACGACAGAACACACATTCACGTTGGAGTACACAAGGCTGGTATTGGGTCCAAAGTCCGGTATTGCTCAAGTTTCAAGTCCAGTGTTGATCAAGTCACAAGTCCAGCGCATGCAGCAGGGCCGGTTTTCAGTCGAAACACAGGGTCGACGTTCAGTCAGGAACGCGGTGGGTCCCAATTGATCTCACCCGCAGATTGGTCGAATCAGACACAACCGTCCCTAATCAAATCTCTCTCTCCAGAAGAAGGCGTTTCAGCTCCAATACTTCAACGCTCTCCCGGGCTTGCTCCAGAAGCTGCTTCAATGCTTTCTACAGGATCCACATTTACGTTTGAGCACATAAGCAAGGCCGGTGTTAGGTCAAAGCATCAAGTCCGGTGTTCAGTCAAGCTTAGCCGGGTCGATGTTTGGTCGAAGTAGCAAGATGACACTCGAGCAATTACATCAACCGTACGGTCAAAGAAGGCGCAGGACATGGCCGACGTTTGAAACATGTACGCGGTGGTCCCGCTTTTGATCGAAACATGCACATCTGCCCATGTTCGAATCAAGCATGATTACATCGGGTCCCACGTTCAATCAAGCAGACGCAGTGGAGCCACGATTAACCAAAACATGCACATCAAGCCCGCGTTCGATCAAGCAGGTGCAGTGAAATAGGCGTAACAATCCATCGAAGCAGACAAGACCGACATCATGCTAGGGGAACACCCGCCTTGACGCCTCTTGAACGTGACATGCTCCAAGGACATGATGACCCATCTCTCCTGGTAACATCTAACTTTATCTCATAATCTTGGTCTTTAACTGTCACCATCTCATGCCTACCCCACAATAGTGTAACCATTATGTGCTAGGCAGGGGACTTAATGTTGATGGTGGATTTTCATTTAAGGTTAAAATTGTAAAACCAGTAAAATCAAAGCGCCGACATCTTGTAAAAGATAAAGCCATTAATAAGTGTTGGATAATCCTTCACTTTACTAATTCACCTTAGAATGGAGCATGTGGCAACAATCCCATTCTGTGAATTAAATACACGAAATTCATCCAGGTTGGAGCATGTAGCAACAATCCCATATACCCCGTGAATTTCTAGCATTATTAATTAATGCGCAATCAGCCTTGTATTTCTGTACTCATTATCAAGTACGGCATGACGACAGTGTTACTCTTACAGAGCAACACGAACCTCCAAGCATTATAATGAAACCATGTACGAAATACCCGTATAGGCCGACTCTCGGTGTGTTATACTAGCCCGATTGAGCCCCTCTCGGTGTGTTATACTAGCCGATTGAGCATCCAGGACTGATCAGATCGATCGAGGATATGATCTGATCATCCAACTCCACAAGCATGATTGGATGACCCCAGATCAATTCCATCACCCCTAAGCAGGTATGGAATATCCAGTGCCGAACCAACGCGGACCCCGCATGGTCGGCCTCCCTCTAGAATTGGCCTAGCTTTCCAAAACGTCCAAACCATAGCAGTATGGGCGGAAAACCCTAAATTAGGGTTTGCGGCATATTAAATGTGTCGCAAAACAGTCTCAACCATCCATCTTCGCAGGTATAGATGGAGGGTGTAGATGAAGATTCAAAGGGCCCAGAGCATGTCAACACAATCACCGTGGGTCCGCCTACATACCTGACCAATCGGTCAGGACCAACCATGGTTGGTTATCTCAATTCGTGCACCGAATCAAGCATTGACGCACGGCCTTGAAACCCAAAATTAGGGTTTTGAGCATCACGAGCGTCCATCTTCTCTAAGCACGAATGGAGGATCCAATATCGATTCAGCGAGTCCGATCATACCAAAGATGACCACCGTGGACCCATATATCCCCTCACCCGATCGGCCAAGGCATATCATGCCTGGTTACTCCAAGACGCGCGCCCAAACTAGCGTGGTCGCACCTCCCAAACCGCAAACTGATCTCGACCGCTCAACTTCGCCGGACGATTTGGATGGCTCAGATCACATTTTAATGGGATATTCAGGTATAGGCGTGAACACCAGCCTACCACCTTCACACCAGATCAATCGGCCAAGACCGACCAAGGTTGGTTACCTTGGAACGTGCGCCCGAAGTGGGCATGACGCGCGGCTCTTGCGGCATTGGTTTTCTGTCACAAATTGATCTCGACCGCTCAACTTCACCGAACGAATTGAGTGGCCCAGATCATACTTACTTGAGGTAATGGGTATAGGCGCCTACACCGTCATGCCGTCTACACGCATGTATGGTCGGCCTGGCCAAAGTCATATCCCATGCTTGGATTCGACCAGGAGGAAGAGGGATGCTTGCGCACCTCTTCTAAAACCCTAATTCCATCAACGGTTGCAGATGAGCGTCTCAAAGATCATCTCATCCGTCCAACTTCACCAGCTTAGTTATACAACCCTGGTCAGGAGTTAATTGGTCAGTGAGACGTCATGGTGATCACCACCCGTCACTCTACCACACCATGATGCAGTACCTTCATAAAATACACATGATACTTCACAAGTATCAACTTCCTGAATAACGCAGTTATTCAATTTAACATTACATGCTACCTTTCGTGGATCCACGATCCACATATTCCAGACACCAATCATGTCACAAAATGGGGGATACATACTGGGGTATTGGTCTAGCGGTTTTACGCGTGCGGCACGTGCAACGCGCCATCACAAGAACGTGTTAGGAAGTCATGGACGGTTAGCGATGACAGGAGAAGTGGGAAAGACTGATCGTGTAGCACTGACACATAACTCCACTACTCCATCACTCCACTTCCTCCACTTCCCACGAGAGACGTGAATAAGGCTCAATGACTTGTATAAATAGGTTCTCCTCCCTATTTCCACCAAGAAGAGCAAGTCCAGACAAAAACAGAAACCAAGTGTTAATACAAGACACCGGAACTGATAGCTTGCATCCTGTAGTTTCTGTTCAACTTTCTGTTTACAAGTCATAAGCAAGCCAACACCTTCACAATCTCAACACCTTCTTCGCTTCCCTCCCTAAGATCAACCCCATCTCCTTAAATTTGTGACCGAAACAAGTCCTGGAACGGCCATTTCTTGGTTTAGGCCGGACTTGCATGCATTGATTTCCGAATCTACAAGCACTCACCGCTGTGATGCATTTGTTTAGGGTTTAGATTCATTCCTCATCCACACACCCCAAATTACCAAATTCAGCGGGAATAGTTTTCACCCATAAACAAGATTACTAATATTGTGTTTTTATGTATTTTTAGGTATTTTTGGAAATAAACTTTGTTGGAAAATTCGGCTCGAAAAGTTGATTTTGGCACCCGGAGGACACGTGTTATTCGGACTCTCATTATTGGTTAATGGGCACTCAATTGATAAGGGGTGCCTTCCTGCTATTCGCACCCCGCAATTTGTTGGATAAGGGGAAACCCTTTCTTCCTCGTTTGAAAACATTTTTGGCGGGAAAATAAACCCGATCAACTGCGAGATATACTGAATTGAAGTTTTGGAGATTTTGTGGAGATTTTATTGTAGACTTGATTTGGGAATATCTTGTGAAGATAAAACAGGGTTGGAAATGCAGTTATTAACGTTCAAAAGGGTAAGATCTCGGTATATCATAAAGCAGAGGAGGAGAATATTTCTCGGGTTGTCGCGAGTTGGTTGAGATATGTTTGAAGATTTCGTGTGATGCAGGGTGGTTAGAGTTGTGTAGAGATGTTCTGGGAGTGTGTCGACACCAGAAAATCATGTGACGAAGCAACAAAAGAAGTTATGACCCGTTAATAGCCGAGAAGAATAAAGAGAATATGTATGCATTAAAGTCAAGATATTTGGGTCTTGGGAGTGTATAAATAGGCTTATGGAATTCTCAGAAAATGAGGAAGTGATTGGGAGCTTGATTTAGAACGTCACGAGCCAAAAATTCGAGTTGCAGAGAATCTCCACTTTGCTCGCCGTGAAGAACACCAAGAACATAAGACGCACAAGAGGAAAATCGTTTGCTTCTGTGACAACGACAGTTAGCTATTATCGTTCTTTGTAACAGTTCGGTTTGTAACACATATAATTGTTACAAACCCGGTTTTTAATTATTTCTCCTATTTTCATCATTTGTAAACACTTTGAGCAATGAAATCAACTTTTGAGCGTGTTTCCAACATGATGAGCGACTAAAAGATCCTGGTGACCAAGGCAACGGAGGAAACTATTCTCTTATGCATGATTGATAATTTTCTTTTATAATTTCAATTATTATTAATTTAATTCACCAAGATCACTTTAATATATGTTTTTATAAGAAGAAAATGGTTTTCTTAATTAGTTGTGAATCAATTTGATGTCTTATGCCTAGAAATAATTCTTTGATAATTCATGCTTAGGGATTACAATTTAATGTTTGGAAACCTTACAGATATTAGTGAGTTAATGTGAAAAGCTAAATAATAATTCTAGAAATAATTTTTATCAATCAATCAGTTAAGGGAATAGTGGAATCCGGAGTCTTGGTCTAGTTTTAAAATCTTGATATCACTTTATTTGAGTTTATTTTTGTTTAGCTTAGAAATTTAATTTAAAAATCGAACCTTCACAAGTCTCAACGAACTTTTTACTACAACAACTTTGAAAATTCAAACATTTTTTGGCGCCGCCGACGCGGACTTGTCTTTAGGATAGAGTTTTTAGATTTATTTTTATTATTTATTATTTTTAGGTTTTTATTTATTTGTTCTACTTTACGTTTTTGGGTTCCTGTCTTTTTACTACAGATTTTGGAATTTGGAGCGAAAGAAAAATTTTCCAAAGCTTTTGGTGAATACTTAAAGATTTGGAGTTAAAGACAAAGCGAAAAGAGTGAAAGAAAAAAAAATTAAAAAAAAAAGAGAGATTTTTATTAGATTTTGTTTTTAATCTTTTAGATTTTTTTTTTTTAGTTTCATAGAAATTGTATTAGGATATTCTCTATTTTTGTAATTTTTATTTTTGAACTTTCCTTTTTGGACTTTGGACTTGGACATTTGGACATTCTTTTATTTTTAAACCCTACGGAAGGGTAGTTTCAAATATAAACTGTTTGCAGAGAAGTACGTCGATTACGATATTGCCTCGGCCCCTCGGGTTCGTACATGACATAGGAGTCGTGGCCCGAATCGAATACAACGGTTCATCCCCCGTCTAGAACGGGTGGTAAATTTGTCAGAACACTCGCGAATCCCCTGTCAGCGGGTTACTGTATTCATTCGTTTGCATATATGTCGAGGAACTGAATACGGCTGCTTTAATTTCCTAGTAAAGGGCAAGGCCTGGCCATACAAGATAAGGGTTCGGATTTCATCACCGTTCTCTTCTTGCCCGTCTTAGGAAAACGATACCAAACGCGAACCCAAGCTTAAAATACTGACTAGAACGAGACCGATAGGGTAACAATCTTAATAGGAAAGTCATTCGAAAAATATTGGTTACTCTTTTAAGCATACTTCGAAGTTCATGATGGTTTCTGTAAGTTGAATGCGCCGCCTTTTAATGCCGATGAGGCCTTGGGTATCAAAGCTCTACTAAGTTTCCCTCGTCTTTATTCAACTTACTTTAACTCATATTGATTCCACAGGGGTTTGCTTAAATTGTAACGAATTCCCTTTCGAAGGATTAGAAGCTGGTCTAGAAACAATCTAAGTGGAGCCATCATGCTTTTTGTTTGCTAGAAATCATTAGGTTTGCTGTGGTGGAGTCAGCCTTGTTTGTGTTTTCATAGAACTTCCCTTCCTTTTAGGACTTTTCTTTTTATTTGGTTTTTTCTAGTGTATACCCGAGGTCATTAGAGAACGGTCTTGGAAAAGAAACACTCTAGATCGTTTGATTAGTGACAAACCTAGTAGTTCTTCTTGTGAAGGCAGGGAGCTCGAAGACTCTTCTTTTGAGAGCCCTGTCTTTGGAAATTTCAGCTTTGAAAACTTGACAAATAGTGAAGAAAGTCCTCCTAGTCCTTTGGTAGTGCCAGAAATGGCAACTTTGAAAGCTTTGTTAAACCCAACTAGGACCTCTTCCGTCTTGTATCAAGTTATCTGAAACCGAGGCAAATTATGAACTCAAACCCGGGACTTTACAGATGCTCCCAATCTTTTTAGGTAAAAAGAATGAGAAGCCCTATTTTCATGTAAGGGAATTTGAGGAAGTTTGTAGTACTCTGAAAATTAAAAACCTAGGCGATAATGCGTTGAAATTTAGGTTATTTCCCTTTTCCTTAAAAGATAAAGCCAAATCTTGGTTGTATAGTTTGGATTCTGAGTCAATTGAAACCTATGACCAACTTCTATTAGGACACAAATTTGTACTTTTTCCCAACAAGAGGGAGAATCTTTATATATGTGTTTAGAAAGGTTCAATGACTTAATATCTCAATTTCCTCATCATGGTTTAGAGAAGGTTAGGTTAGTTCAGATCCTCTACGAGGGTTTATATTATTCAACAACAACTATGGTTGAGTCCTTATGCACAGGTGGGTTTGAGAATAAAACTATTGATGAAGCGATGACATTTTTGAATGAAATCGCCGATAAGACCCAACAATGGGAAAATAGTAGGGAACCCCGTAAAATAATTCTTCTAAGTAGAGGAAATGTCAATAGGGTAGAAGGATCATATGAGTCAGATGCTAAAATAGCAGCCATATCCAAAAGGTTAGAAGCCTTAGAATTAGGTCATTCTAGTGGTAGTAGCGGAAGAATAGAGCCTTTTTGGGAAGGCCATACTGTTGAGGAGCAAGCCAATGCTCTTTATAACAACACTAGGTTTGATAACCGACGGAAGTTTGACCCATATTCAGAAACCTATAACCCTAGATGGAGGAACCATCCTAACCTTTCTTGGTCTAAGGGACAGAATCAAGGCCAGTATGGTAATGCTCGAGATTCCCCAGGTTTTGGCTATACTAAGATTCCTTCAGCTCCTCCGGCACAGTTTGTAACCCTTCAAATAAAAAGATTATGAGTTTAGAAGAGTCTCTTGCTTTGTTAACTCATAACACTTTGTGCGATTCAAACTGTTGCTCAAGGTTTAAGAAAATAAGAGAATAGGTCTGGCTAACTCTCAGGTTATTTCCGAGTTGAAAACCCAGGTTAGTCAGATAAATAAGTCTTTAAAAGAAAGAGGTAAGTTTCCTAGTCAAACTCAACCCAACCCTAGAGCAATTAATGAAATAGGTGAAAGCCCATCCATCATGTGAATGCTAGTAAAACCCTTAGGAGTGGTAGAGTGATAGACAACAAGGTTGCCATGCCTGATAGTGAACATTATATAGTTCACCCTTCCAACCGTAAACCGAGGAGACCGATAGAGTCTCTAAAGAGACCAATGAGGGTCATATTGAGCCCAGCCTTTGTTCCTAGAGCCCCATTCCCACAGCTGCTAGTTCCAACTAAGAGGGAGTCCACCTTTAATAATATATTGGAGGTTTTTAAGCAGGTAACTATCAACCTTCCATTATTAGATGCAATTAAGCAGATTACCGCTTATGCCAAGTTCCTTAAGGATATGTGTACGCGAAAGTGAAAGCTTAGTGTCTAGAAGAAAGCCTTTTTATCTAGTCACATGAGTTCCATTATTCAGAATACCACTACTCCTAAGTATAAAGACCCAGGGTCCCCTACCATTTCTTGCACAATAGGTAAATACTGTGTTCGTAAAGATTTGCTTGACTTAGGATCCAGTGTGAACTTACTCCCATACCATGTGTACCTTAAGCTAGGACTTGGTGAGATGAAACCTACCCAGATGACACTCCAGTTAGCTGATAGGTCCGTTGAAATTCCTCGTGGTGTAATCGAGGATATTATTATAGAGGTAGACAAGTTTATATATCCAGTGGATTTTGTTATCCTAGACACCCAACTTGTCCCTGACCCAGAGAACCAAATACCAGTGATTTTAGGTCGCCCATTTTAGCTACATCCAATGCGATCATTAACTGTCGAAATGGTATTATGAATTTGTCTTTTGGTAATATGACTATTGAGCTGAACATTTTTAATATTAGTAAGCTACCCTCTGAACTAGATGACTCGAACATAGAAGAGGTGAACATGATAAGAACATTAGTCGAGGAGTTATTACCAAATATTTTGTTAGAAGATCCATTAGAGAAATGCCTAGCTCACTTTTGGATTGATTCTGATGATGATAATGTGATTAATGAGGTGAATGCTTTGTTAGATTCAACCCCTTTGTTAGACACTAGTAATGGATGGAAACCTAAGCTCGAACCACTACCAGTTTCTAAGTCTACCCTAGTTCCTTCGTTAGAAGAGCCTCCTAAGTTGGACCGTAAATAACTACCAGATACCTTGAAGTATGTGTTTTTAGGCCCATCTGAAACTTTACCTGTAATTGTAGCATCCGACTTGGATAGTGATCAGGAAAGTAGGCTAGTAACCGTCCTTCAAAACAACAAGGAAGCTTTAGGGTGGACCATAGTAGACATTAAGGGTATAAGTCCCACTGTTTGTATGCATCAGATCTATTTAGAGAGTGACACCAAACCTTCTAGGGAGATGCAACGTAGACTGAACCCAAATATGAAAGAAGTAGTTCGAACCGAGGTTCTTAAGTTGTTAGATGCAGGCATTATCTACCCCATTTCAGACATCAAGTGGGTCATCCCCGTTCAGGTTGTTCCCAAGAAATACAGACATCGTAGTCCGTAATGATAATAATGAGTTAATCCCAACCCGAGTGACCACGGGTTGGCGTGTTTGTATTGACTATAGGAAATTGAACAAGGTCACTAGGAAGGACCACTTTACCCTTCCCTTCATCGACCGGATGCTAGAGAGATTATCGGGACATAGTCACTATTGCTTCTTAGATGGCTACTCCGGCTATAATCGATCGTTATTGCCCTGTAAGACCAGGAGAAACCCACTTTTACCTGTCCCTTTGGTACCTTTCCGTATAGACGCATGCCTTTCGGGCTATGTAACGCCCCTGCGACTTTTCAGCGTTGCATGATGAGCATATTTTCAGATATGGTAGAACGGTTCTTGGAGGTCTTTATGGATGATTTTTCATTGTTTGTTTCGTCTTTCGATGAGTGATTGCATCATTTGTCATAAGTGTTGACTAGATGTAAGGAAAAGAATCTAGTGCTTAATTGGGAGAAATGTCATTTCATGGTTCGATCAGGAATTATTTTAGGGCATATCGTTTCTTCTAAGGGTATAGAGGTAGATAAAGCTAAAGTTGACCTTATAAAGACTTTACAGACCTAAAAACCTTAAGAGATATTAGGTCATTCTTAGGGCATGCGGGTTTTTATCGTCGATTCATTAAGGATTTTAGCTTGATTTCTAGACCTCTTTGCAATTTGCTTGCAAAAGATGTTAAGTTTGTCTTTGATGATGCTTGTTTAGAGTCTTTTGAGAAGCCTAAGACTTTAGTCACTACCGCCCTCATAGTCCGGCACCTAACTGGAACCTACACTTTGATATTATGTGCGATGCTTCAGATTATGCTATTGGTGTTTTGCTAGGTCAGCGAGAAAACAAATTACTTCATGTGATTTATTATACTAGAAAAACTCGAATGACGCCTAGTTTAACTATACCACTACATAGAAGGAACTGTTAGCCATTGTGTTTGCCTTAGACAAGTTTAGACCATATCTCTTAGGTTCTAAGGTCGTAATATATATTGATCATGTTTGTTTTGAAATATCTTCTATCTAAGAAGGATACGAAACCTAGATTGATTAGGTGGATCCTTTTGTTGCAAAAATTTTCTCCGGATATTAGAGACAAAAAGGGTGCGAGAAAATGTAGAGCAGACCACTTGTCTAGGCTAGTTGTTGATTCCCCCGATGATTCACATCCTATAAGGGATAGCTTTCCGATGAACAATTGTTCTTTCTTACCCAATTACCTTGGTATGCGAATATAGTGAACTATCTTGTTATCGGGTCGATTGCCCCAACATTGGGGTAAACATGATCGTTCTAGGTTTTTAGCCGAGGTTAAGCATTTCTTTTGGGATGATCCTTATTTGTTTAAGTATTGTCCAAAACCTGCATTATTAGGAGATGTATACCTGAGAGTGACCAGTCCAGTATTATTTCCTTTTGTCATGATCATGCTTGTGGGGGTCACTTTAGTGCTAAGAAGACTGCTGCTAAGATATTTTAGTGTGGATTCTATTGGCCTTCGTTGTTTAAAGACTCCCACAGTTATTGTGTTACTTGTGAACGTTTCCAGAAATTAGGAACCATTTCCTGTAGGAACATGATGCCCTTGAACCCTATTTTAGTTGTTGTGGTCTTTGATGTGTGGGGTATTGACTTTATGGGTCCATTTCCTAATTATTTTGTTAACTTATATATCCTTGTCGCTGTAGACTATGTATCTAAGTGGATTGAGGCGGTTGCGTGTAAAACCAATGACCATAGGGTTGTGATTGAGTTCTTGAAAGATAATATACTTACACATTTTGGTACACCGCGTGCTATAATTAGTGATGGATGGGCGCACTTTTGTATGGACCTTTTAAGCTTTTGATGAAGAAATATGGTATTACACATAAGGTAGCTACCCCGTATCATCCACAGACTAGTGGTCAGGTAGAGGTTTCCAATAGGGAGATAAAACTTATATTAGAGAAAACAGTTAATCCTAATCGGAAAGACTGGTCGGCTCGAAAATTTGATTTTTGTACTCGATTTTTGTGTCTAAGTTGTCCTCAATTTTATAGTGTTGGAACTCGATTTTTGTACTAATATTGTGTTTTTATGTATTTTAGGTATTTTTGGAAATAAACTTTGTTGGAAAATTCGGCTCGAAAAGTTTATTTTGGCACCCAGAGGACACGTGTTATTCGGACTCTCACTATTGGTTAATGGGCACTCAATTGATAAGGGGTGCCTTCCTGCTATTCGCACCCCAGCTGTTGGATAAGGGGAAACCCTTTCTTCCTCGTTTGAAAACATTTTTGGCGGGAAAATAAACCCGATCAATCACGAGATATACTTGAATTGAAGTTTTGGAGATTTTGTGGAGATTTTATTGTGGACTTGGGAATATCTTGTGAAGATAAAACAGGGTTGGAAATGCAGTTATTAACGTTCAAAAGGGGAAGATCTCGGTATATCATAAAGCAGAGGAGGAGAATATTTCTCGGGTTGTCACGAGTTGGTTGAGATATGTTTGAAGATTTCGTGTGATGCAGCGTGGTTAGAGTTGTGTAGAGATGTTCTGGGAGTGTGTCGACACCAGAAAATCATGTGACGAAGCAACAAAAGAAGTTATGACCCGTTAATAGCCGAGAAGAATAAAGAGAATATGTATGCATTAAAGTCAAGAGATTTGGGTCTTGGGAGTGTATAAATAGGCTTATGGAATTCTCAGAAAAGGAGGAAGTGATTGGGAGCAGTTTAGAACGTCACAGAGCCAAAAATTCATAGTTGTAGAGAATCTCCATTTTCTGCTGCCGTGAAGAACACCAAGAACATAAGACGCACAAGAGACAGTCGTTTTGCTATAGTGACAACGACAGTTAGCTATTATCGTTCTTTGTAACAGTTCGGTTTGTAACACATATAATTGTGACAAACCCGGTTTTTAATTATTTCTCCTATTTTCATCATTTGTAAACACTTTGAACAATAAAATCAACTTTTGAGCGTGTTTCCAACATGATGAGCGTCTAAAAGATCCCGATGACCAAGGCAACGGAGGAAACTATTCTCTTATGCATGATTGGTAATTTTCTTTTATAATTTCAATTATTATTAATTTAATTTAATTCACTAAGATCACTTTAATATATGTTTTTATAATAAGAAAATGGTTTTCTTAATTAGTTGTGAATCAATTTGATGTCTTATGCCTAGAAATAATTCTTTGATAATTCATGCTTAGGGATTACAATTTAATGTTTGGAAACCTTACAGATATTAGTGAGTTAATGTGAAAAGGGGCTTAATAATAATTCTTGAAATAATTTTTATCAACCAATCAGTTAAGGGAATAGTGGAATCCGGAGTCTTGGTCTAGTTTTAAAATCTTGATATCACTTTATTTGAGTTTATTTTTGTTTAGCTTAGAAATTTAATTTAAAAATCGAACATTCACAAGTCTCAACGAACTTTTTACTACAACAACTTTGAAAATTCAAACACTATGTTATGATCGAAGAAACAACAAGTATTTAAATTAACCTTGCATTTTTAGGGGTGACCCCGAAAGAATTAGGGGCGACTGATAAGTTAAAAACGAGTCACCCAAAACTAAAATTAAGCCACCCCTTATTTCCGATTTTTCAAATGGCTAATATGCCCTTCAACAATCGGTAGTTAATGTATGTATAGTTAGTGTTTGGAAATTTTTTTGAGTTGTTGAGTTTTAAAGTTTAGAGTGGGAGAAGAAGAAGTGGGAAAAACCATTTTTTTCTTAAATCAACAACAAACATGGATGGGTATGAAGAAGAAGATGAGAAACATCATGAAGAATATCATGTTGAAGGTTCAATGTTGATTAGAGAGACGATTGAATGCATTCAGTGCCATTAACGTCTCAGAATCGGTAGATAATATAGTACTTTATCTACCGATTATACCTTTTTGTTCAAATATATAAGCACCATCGGTAGTCTTGTGATGTTCATTATCTACTGATTGTATAATCGGCAGTTTCATGATGTTTATTATCTACCGATTGTGGTAGTAGCCAAAATTCAAATTTTTCAAAAACTAGTGGAATTTTAAATTGCTCTATTTTCACAATCGGTAGTTTCGTGATATTTATTATCTACCGATTATATAATATGTAGTTTCGGTAGGTTAATAATTTAACCTAACTTCCTATTATGAAGTTGCCCCAAATTTTGATTTTTCGAATTTTGGAACTACAATAATCGGTAGGTTAATAAGTTAGCCAAATTTCCGATTATGAAGTGGCCCCAAATTTGTTTTTGTTAAAATCTATAATTTTTTGAATTTTGGAACTACAGTAATCGGTAGGGTTCGGAAGTTAAAATAACTTTCGATTACTAAGTTGCCCCAAATTTTGTTTTTACCAAAATCTATAATTTTTTCGAATTTAGGAACTACGATAATCGGTAGTATATGAAGTTCACCAAACTTCCGTTTAATAAGTTGGAAAAAAATACGATTTGGGCTTAGAGTGATCGGTAATTTATGAAGTTCACCTAACTACATTACTAACGCCCAGAATTCCATTTCGAGTTTTATACTTTAACAATCGATAACTAATACCACTATACTAACTACCGATTATAGAAGGGCAATTAGGTATTCTCCGAAAATTAGGATATCCCATAACCGTGTGTATGGGTTGGGAATAAAAAAATCGCCCTTAATTTTTTTTGGGGTCGCCCCTAAAATGCAAGGTAAATTAAATAACTATTGTTTATAGTCCAATCTTTGAAGTAGTTCATCCATATCATCTAGTCTGCTCGAAATTACTTGAATAACCTTTATATACAAATGTTAGACAAAACATGATTAGATCCGTGGAAAATGGTGCATGGCTGAGTTCCTACAAAATATCTACTTTTATTGAGATTCGTGATTTATTTGTGATTCATGTAGATGTTCATAATGGGAAAGTAAGGAGACAATTTTTGTAGTCCCGCGAGTCATCTTCCATGATTAATTATTATTATTTTCTTTTTCTTTTTTTTTTCCTTTTCTGATCAAGAGAAATTTATTAAAATTAGTGGAAGTTGTGGTCTTTTGCAAGGAGACAACAAATGCTGGATCAAAGTTTCCAAAAGATATAAGTGGCATAGTTGTCTGCCTAACATACTTAGCTGTAGCATCCGCCACTTGATTGTCATATCGACTTACATGATAAACTCACAAAACAAAAACTAGAGATTATGTATTTGATCTCTTTTATTAAGTTTATGTTCTCCCATTGAATGAGTAAGATGTTCTCATTAATGGTTTCAATTACTAGCTTTGCGTCTGCTTTAATTTTGATGCTTGAGTACTTCATTTCCTTAGCCCAGGATAGAGCCTCTCTGACTGCCATGCACTCTACTTCCTCCGGATTCAATGCTCCCCTTGATTCCAATACATGTACTTGTATGATCGGGCAACACAATGCCAGTACCAAACTGATTAGTATGCGTGTTAAAAGATCCATCTACATTAAATTTAACAACACCTTCAATTGGAGGTTTCCACTTAGAGATGACAATGCTAGAATTAATTGTTGTAGATTGTGATGGGTCAATGCAGTGTATATGAGAGGATAGATGGTAATGAATTTTATGCACAGTAGAGTGAGGGTTTACAAATACTCCCTGAAAAACGACATCACACCTATCTTTCCATAATATCCAGATTCCAATCATTAGAGAAAGTAACCATCTAGAGTCTTGGGTAAACTCATTTGTAAATAACCAGCTTATGACCCAATCTGATACCGAGTTGTAATTTTCTCTGACAGTATCTATGTTGACATTAATATCTCTCCAAACTGCTCTAGCATGCCGACACTCAAAAATGATATGTTCCATGTCTTCTACGTAGTGACCACAAATGTCGCAATGAGTTTCAACATCTGGGTTGTATTGACCTCTCTTATTTTTGGTGTAGTTAATGCCTCTGATGCACTTCCAAGTGAAAAGCTTGATTTTGTGAGCATCTTGACTTTTCCATAGAGCTTTCCAGACTCTAGGATTGACATCAAGTCCATTAACTTGCACCTCATTGCTAATGTAAGACAACAACTGTAGGTACTCTTAACAGAGAATCTACCGTCTTGTGAAGGCATCCATAACATTACATCTTCCTTTCTGAAATCTATAAAGATATACTGAATTTTTAAAGAAGTATCGACATCAAATAAACTGTTAAGCAGGGCTTGGTTCCATTGATTAGAGTCAAGTAAATATAACTCAACAACGTCTTCATAGAATATGTAGAGATCATTAACAGGAGATGGTGGATGAGCCACACCAGGGATCCATTTATCCTTCCATATATCTGTTTTTTTCCCATTATTAATCTCCATGAAGTAGTTTTGCTTCACTATTTACATGCCTTTATGATGTCATTCCAAGTATAAGAGCAGTTCTTAATCGAATTATTTTGATGATGAAGTAGATCTTCTTCTTTGAAATATTTACTTCCCATCACCTGGGACATTAAGCTGCTTGAATCACTATACATATTTTCCATGCAAGTTTAGTAAGAAGGGCCAAGTTTAGTTTCTCCAGATCTCTAAAATCTAGACCACCTAGCTCGTTAGGATGGCAAACATTAATCCAAGCTATAGGGTTTGAACCTCTATTTTTGTTGTAGCCCCAGAAAAATATTTTTTCTATGGTAGTAAGATGCTGAATGAGATTGTTAGGAAGCTTAAATGTGCCCGTTTGATATATGAACTAAATTAAGTACATGTTTGATCATTGTACCTCCACCTGTTTGAGAAATAGAAGTACTTGACCATGAAGAAAACATGCACTCAAAATTTTCCTTGATGGATTTACAAGATTCTTGTTTTGAGTGTCCAAAAATTAATGGTGATCCAAGGTACTTCTCCTTAGAGTTCATGATCTTAACACCCAGAATCTGAGTCAGAGTTTCGGCAACTTCAGGTTTGGTCTTCTTACTAAAATGAACCGCAGACTTCTCGAAGTTAATTGCTTGACCTGATTGAGAGCTAAAATTATGAATTAAATCCAGTAAATTATTAACTGATGTAAGATTTTCTTGAGTAAAGATCAAGCAATCATCTGCAAAAAGAAAATGATTAATGGCTGGTGAAAGAGCAGCCACTTTAATACCTTTGATGGAATTATCTTGTAGAGCATTAGTGAGATGTCTGGAAAGATATTCAATTGATAAGATAAATAGATAAGGTGAAAGTGGATCACCTTGTCTAATATCTTGTGGGAGTGAATTCTTCACATGGAGAGCCATTAAGCAAGACTGATAAAGAAGTAGTATTGATGCACTGGTAAATTAACTCACATAAATCATTGGACAAACCAAAATAATGAATTACCTTGTGTTTATGGGTAAAAATCTTTTCTGCTGATTTCGGTAATTTCGGTGGGTGAGTGAGAAACTGGTTCAAACCCTAAACAAATGTGCTGCACGTGAGCACTTTATAGATTCGAGAGATCGATCTGTACAAGTCCGGCCTAAACCAAGAAATGGCCGTTCCAGGACTTGCTTCGGTCACAAAGTGGAGGAGAAGGGTTGATTTGGGGAGGGAAGCAAAGAAAGGTGTTGAGGAGAGTAGTATCTCGACTTGTATCAGAAAGTGAAAGCTTAGGAAGCTTGCAAGAGATGAAAGCTTTTGGGAGAGCTTGCAAAGTTGCCTTTCTGAGAGTGTAAGTGTAGTATATTTCTCCTGACCGAGACTTGTTGTCTGGTGGAAATAGGTAAGACCTATTTATACAAGTCGAGATTGAAACGTACCCTGGCCTCATGAAGGAAGAGAGTAAAGGGTGAAATAATGGGAGGAGGTGGTAACCGCATGGTTTAATGGGCGAAAACATTTTTCACCATTATTTCCTATTTTACTCGACCGCTTTATTCCTTTTCACGCTTTTTTAATGTGAGCGTAGTGTACGCTGCATGTTGTGACCGCCAAACCAAAACCCTAAAGAAGCATCCCCCCGTTTGTGTTGATGTCTCGAGTGTTGGTTGCATCTTGAGTGCAAGTGGCGCTGCTAGTGGCGCGTGTGGCATGTGCCAATGGCATGTGCGGAATGCCTTGGTGGTAGGTTGCACGGTTTGCAAGTTAGGTTACCAGCGTGTGTGTTTGGCATGTGCCAATGGCATGCGCGGGAATGCCTTGGTGGTAGGTTGCACGGTTTGCAAGTTAGGCTACCAGCGTGTGCGCTTGGCATGTGCCAATGGCATGTGCGGAATGCCTTGGTGGTAGGTTGCATGGTTTGCAAGTTAGGCTACCAGCGTGTGCGTTTGGCATGTGCGGAATGCCTTGGTGGTAGGTTGCACGGTTTGCAAGTTAGGCTACCGGCGTGTGCGTTTGGCATGCGGAATGCCTTGGTGGTAGGTTGCACTTTGTTTGCAAGTTAGGCTACCAGCGCGTGTGTTTGGCATGTTCCAATGGCATGCGCGAATGCCTTGGTGGTAGGTTGCACGGTTTGCAAGTTAGGCTACCGGCGTGTGCGTTTGGCATGTGCCAATGGCATGTGCGGAATGCCTTGGTGGTAGGTTGCACGGTTTGCAAGTTAGGCTACCGGCGTGTGTGTTTGGCATGTGCCAATGGCATGTGCGAATGCCTTGGTGGTAGGTTGCACGGTTTGCAAGTTAGGCTACCAGCGTGTGTGTTTGGCATGTGCCAATGGCATGCGCGGAATGCCTTGGTGGTAGGTTGCACGGTTTGCAAGTTAGGCTACCAGCGTGTGCGTTTGGCATGTGCCAATGGCATGTGTGGAATGCCTTGGTGGTAGGTTGCACGGTTTGCAAGTTAGGCTACCAGCGTGTGTGTTTGGCATGTGCCAATGGCTCGTGCGGCCATGTTGACCTAGTTGCAAGTCTTGCAAGCCTAGGGCGCTATGTTTGGTATGGGCCAAAGGCATAGCGGCTTAGAAATATGGCTTGCGGCACGTGCGGCCATGTTGACCTAGTTGCAAGTCTTGCAAACCTAGGGCGCTATGTTGGGCGTGAGCCAAAGGCATAGCGGCTTAGAAATATGGCTTGCGGCACGTGTTGGCATGTGCCAATGGCACGTGCGGCCATGTTGACCTAGTTGCAAGTCTTGCAAACCTAGGGCGCTATATTTGGCGTGGGCCAAAGGCATAGCGGCTTAGAAATATGGCTTGCGGCACGTGTTGGCATGTGCCAATGGCACGTGCGGCCATGTTGACCTAGTTGCAAGTCTTGCAAACCTAGGGCGCTATATTTGGCGTGGGCCAAAGGTATAGCGGCTTAGAAATATGGCTTGCGGCACGTGCGGCCATGTTGACCTAGTTGCAAGTCTTGCAAACCTAGGGCGCTATGTTGGGCGTGAGCCAAAGGCATAGCGTCTTGGATATTTGGCATTGTTGCCATGGTGCGCAGGGTGCGGCTTGGTTTGGCATTGTTGCCATGGTACGCAGGGTGCGGCTTGGTTTGGCATTGTTGCCGCGGTGCGCAGTATGCGGCTTGGTTTGGCATTGCTGCCATGGTGCGCAGGGTGCGGCTTGGTTTGGCATTGTTGCCGCGGGTGTGCATATGCGGCTTGGTTTGGCATTCTTTGCCATGGTGCGCACTATGCGGCTTGGTTTGGCATTGCTGCCATGGTGCGTGAGATGCGGCTTGGTTTGGCATTGCTGCCATGGTGCGCGAGGGGCGGCTTGGTTTGGCATTGTTGCCATGGTGCGCGAGATGCGGCTTGGTTTGGCATTGCTGCCATGGTGCGAGGGTGCGGCTTTGTTTGGCATTGTTGCCATGGTGCGCAAAGATGCGGCTTGGTTTGGCATTGCTGCCATGGTGCGCAGGTGCGGCTTGGTTTGGCATTGTTGCCATGGTGCGCAGATGCGGCTTGGTTTGGCATTGTTGCCATGGTGCAAAGATGCGGCTTGGTTTGGCATTTGCCATGGTGCGCAAAGATGCGGCTTGGTTTGGCATTGTTGCCATGGTGCGCAGTGATGCGGCTTTGTTTTGGAATTAGGGTTACGTGGTCGAAAACCCTAACGGTATTTTGAAAAATACCCCTATTAATTGTTTACACTGAGTTAAATGCTCTTAGTTAATGTGTTGCGGGTAACACTAGGTCATGGGGTTTTACGATTTTACCCTTGTCTAAAAACCACCATCAACATTAAGTCCCCCGCTTAGCTCGGAACAGGGCTTTGTTGCGAGGTAAGCATAAGATGGTGACAAACTATTAACAAGAAACCGTAAAGAAAATGAAGGAAGCTTGTCGACCTTTTATAAATAGGATTTGGAATCCTTGCCCTCCGGTAGTTTTGCACAAATCGAGAGGTCGGCACAATCAGTGGGCCCGATGCAGCTTAGGCGACGTTGGGAAGTTGGCGTTAGTTGGGAAACTGAGTGGGCTAGCTGGTGGGACCGGCGCAAAGTGTAGAAGCCGTGCGTGCTTGCAGGTCGGCGCAATTGGTGGGGCCGGTGCAACTTGGAAACCGTGCTTGCAGGCGTGACTTTGGGCGGCATTGGGAAGTCGCATCCTTTGTGGGCCCGTTTCTTACACGTGTGATTTTGGTGAAAAGGGAAATCCTTCCTTATTTCAAAGTTTTTCACGCCTATATATGTATATATATAAATATATAAAGCCCCTTTCTCCCCATCCTGCGCTTTATTCTTTCCTCTTTTCATACTAGCAGCAAAGAGAAACCAGCTTCCAGGTATGTCTTCGAGTACTCTTCCCTCTCTCTTTTTTTTTCACATAGATATAAACCTTAAGAGTAGGCGCTTCCACAATCCTTGCATATGATTCCTTGGCGTGCCTCTTGTAGAAAATATTGTACGTATGCAACCAAGGGAATACTGCATATATTGTTTGAACCCGTAGGAAATATTGCATATATGAATTTTCGGTCCTGAAAGAAATATTTGAAACCTGAAGAAAATACTGCGTGTGTATTTCGAACCCGTAGAGAACCCTGTATGAATCCCGAAGAAGAATACTGTGTATATGCTTCATATGACTTCGAACCCGTTAGAAATATTGTATATATGATTTTGCTTCTTGAAAGAAGTATCACGCGCGCAGTTTTGAACCAATAGAAAAATGCTCCATATATATTTTTGAACCCGAAGAAGGATCTTTGTAGACACACTTGTACCCGTATAGAATGCCGCGTATATAGTTTCGAACCCGAAGAAAAATATGCAGTATATAGTCTTGAACCCGAGTAAAATACCGTGTATATAGTCTTGAAACCGAATAAAATACGTCCTCCTTCCCCTTTCTTTTTTTTTTTTTTTTTTTTGGGTGAGATTATGTGTCAGGGAGATAACTTCGTCTTTCTCCGTTTGTTTTGTGCAGATATCTTATTACCAAATTGTTATGAAGGAATTCGATAAGATGTTACCTGAAACACATTTCACCTCGTCGAAGGATGCTCATAATTCCAAACCGAACATAGATGATGAATTCTTCACTAGAGCCCTCGCCCCTGCTCGGAAGAATCACCCAGGTTTCGTGCCAATTTTGCTAACCGGTGGTGAGGATGACAGAAGACACGTTATGTTCGCCGCAGAGCACCATTCGGTTCTCGTCTTCATAAAGGGGTATATTCCTCTTCCAACATTGACTTTCAGGATGTGTCAAAGTCCATTGCGTTCTTTTGACGAGATGGGTTGAGTTCATGGTGAGTGAGGAGCGTATAAATACCAACTTGACTCGAGCGCAGGTCATTGATGCTGTCAAGACTTCAGTAAATCTCCAGATTAGGAAGGACATCCCAGGCTTGGTTGCTTTCATCTCCAGATGGTGTTCGGACACCCATACAATCATATGTATATGGGGCGAGATAACTTTATCCTTGGAGAGTGTGGCTCTCTTGCCGAATCTTCCCAGAATCGGGAATCTTAAAATCCAATTATCTCGAAAGTGAGGTGAAGATGCGGGATGACCTTGCCGCTAAGTTGGGGATTTCGCTCGAAAGACTCCATTGCGAAGTCGAAGGACTCTGCCGGAAAGAGGATGAAAGGTGCCCTTACGGTTGGTGGATATCTCAATGGTTTCCTGGACGAGTTGGAGCACGAATGTAAAAGCAGTGATCTTCATGTCGCAACATTTTTGGCTCTCTCGGTTGTCTAGAGACATTTTTGATGACGGATTCCGCAAGAAGGGAATAAGACCAGAGTTGTTAGCGATTGTTGTGAAGTTGGCAAAGGGTGAAGTTCTTCCCATTGGCAAGTCTGTTCCTTGGTTCCCCGTATGTGCATCCGGATCACCTAGTTGCGAACATGCGAGTTTCGAATGGTTTCATGAAAGTGGATTCATATGTGCACGTTGCTTTTCTCGCAAGTCTGGCTATGGGAGCACTTTGAGAAGTATGCTCCGAAACCGTTGCCTTCGCTTCCCGTGAGTTGGGGTGGCTCCCGAATTCTTCGATGGGTGAACAGGCGTCCAAGAGTTGGCGTGAGCTTGGTTAGTTTTCTTGATAAGTTGCACGAAATCAATTTCCGTCCATGGGAGCCGGTCCATAAGTCAGTGACTCAAATTGACACTTTTGCTTCTGCTCCGCTCATGTCTTTGTCTTCTGATGACGATTTGAGCGTTGGTGAAAACTGTTTATTCAAAGCTGCTAACCCGGTTATATGTCGTCTTTCTTCGTAGGGTCTTTCCAGATAGCTGCTTACAATATTGACCGTGCTGCTCGTCACATGGGTTTCGATCAAGGGGTACCTCTTGCTTACCAGCCGGTGCTTCCTAATGATTCGTTGCGTGCCGCCCTCAATGCCAGTGCCCTCGAGCCGGGCATCCGTCTTCCCTTCTTACAAATGGGAAGAGTAACTTCGACGACCTTTGGCTATAATGAGTTCTGGTGCGACGAGTTTACTATGATCCAAGCTTTTGTGAATAACGTGGTAGAAAACGTTCGTTGCAAACCTTCCCCAGCAGTTCTGAAGGAGTATCCAATGTTGAGAGATCCCAAGCGAAAGTTGCCTAGCAATTCGGAAAAGCCCCAGGCCAAGGAACGGAGAACGAAGAATCGTGCTGGCGGGTTTCGGACGGTTTCACAAGATCCTCCCACGGCTCTTGTGTCTTTCGGCTTCTTCCAATAACTGTGTATGTGTCGCCTCTTCTTTGGTTTGTCTCAAAACACGCGAATTTCAGCTGAGAATATGTGTCTTGTTTCCTTCAGGGCTTCGGTAGTGTTAATGCTTTCGTTGCTCTTGCACGTTGCCAGGAGACGGCAATTTCTTCAAAGAACTCCAGCAGCATTGAGCCTTCTCGTAGCGATGATGAGTCAGAGAGAGAAGAGGGTTCAACAAGTGAGAGTGATTCCTCCGGCAGCACTGGTACTGGTTCTGTTTTGGGAAGTGGTTCGGTGAGTTTCGCACTTCTTTTCTTTCTTCTTTTGTTTCCTCTTTTGGGAAAATATCTGACTCAAGTTCGCAGGAGGAATCCGATTCGGAGGATGATTCTGGGGTAGAGGCACACAAAAACTTGCCTTTGGTGACCACCGCTTGTGACTTGGAGATGGGCGTTAGCCAATTGCCGGGCACAGATGTGGCTCAAACGGTGGATGATTCTCTGATGGTTGTTGCCGTAGACATGGAGGAAGACCCTCTGCGAGTCGTGAGAGGGTGCGGGCGCCATTTTTGATCCTCCGTACTTGGTTCCTTGTCCGGTCATGTCTTTGGTTGGCGGCTTCAGCGTGTCGGCTAAGCACGAGGCGTTGTACACCAGAATCTGGGAGAAGTACGGACATATGGCCACAACCAAGAAAGTCACTAGTCGATTTGCGCTGGCTAAGCGTGTAGAAGAGGCTTTATCTTCCATCGAGGATATGCGTGAGGTGACTGGTCACACCGTTTCTGAGGACGTTATTGCCAACTGGGAACACCATCGCGACGTGTGCGTAGAAAAGGAGTTCAACACTTCGTGGTTTGTCGAAGGCCTTGCTGAGATCAAAAAGTTGAAAGATGCAGCAATCGAAAGCCTTTCCACTGAGGAGATTGCACGACAGGAGGTAGAACTCGAAAAACTTTCCAAGATGTTGACTATGAAGAGAGCGGCTCTTGAAGATGCAAAGTTGACTTTCTCCAAGAAGAACAGACCTCTGTTGGATGATTTTCCTTGAATGTTTCTCCGTTAAACTTTCATTTAGGTTCTTTTTCTCTTTTTTTTTTTTGAAAGACATATTGGATGTCTGGTTCAAAGTTTGACCGGTTTTGGTAGACAGCTGGTAGCTTTTGAGGATATTGGGTTATTTCTGGGATAAATGGTTTTGATAATATGACTCTGATTATGTTTTGGGAAAGGAATATTGCTTTTATGAAAGTGCGTGCTAGCAATAGGCACAATACTCGGTAGTATAATGGTTTTACTAAGAACCTAAAACAAATCGTATATCTTGCGATCCGAATTTACTCACTTCATAGGTTTTTGCGAACATGCCTCTCTTCATGTAAAAAAAGGCGGTTTTGCTGATAGCATTGTCAGCAAGTCCCCAATCGCTGGTAGCATCTTCGGCAAGTCCGCAGTTTTCTCGTGTAGTTTTTACAACTAGTAACCGGGTTGCCTGGTGGTTGAGTCGGATCGAGTAGTAACATCTTCGGCAAGTCCCCAGTTTTCTCGTGTAGTTTTACAACTAGTAACCGGGTTGCCTGGTAGTTGAGTCGGATTGAGTAGCCTTCACCTACCATCTTGACATCTGGGTCGAAGAACGAGATCGACAGTCTGACATTGTAGCCGATAGATCAATCCTCCCTCTGTGGTCGCCAATTGTTTATGGGTAAAAATCGTTTTTGCTGATTTCGGTAATTTCGGTGGGTGAGTGAGAAACTGGTTCAAACCCTAAACAAATGTGCTGCACGTGAGCACTTTATAGATTCGAGAGATCGACCGTACAAGTCCGGCCTAAACCAAGAAATGGCCGTTCAGACTTGCTTCGGTCACAAAGTGGAGGAGAAGGGTTGATTTGGGGAGGGAAGCAAAGAAAGGTGTTGAGGAGAGTAGTATCTCGACTTGTATCGAAAGTGAAAGCTTAGGAAGCTTGCAAGAGATGAAAGCTTTTGGGAGAGCTTGCAAAGTTGCCTTTCCGAGAGTGTAAGTGTAGTATATTTCTCCCGACCGAGACTTGTTGTCCGGTGGAAATAGGTAAGACCTATTTATACAAGTCGAGATTGAAACGTACCCTGGCCTCATGAAGGAAGAGAGTAAAGGGTGAAATAATGGGAGGAGGTGGTAACCGCATGGTTTAATGGGCGAAAAAGTTTTTCATAATTATTTCCTCTTTTACTTGACCGCTTTATTCCTTTTCATGCTTTCTTAATGTGAGCGTAGTGTACGCTGCATGCTGTGACCGCCAAACCAAAACCCTAAAGAAGCATCCCCCAATTTGTGTTGATGTCTCAAGTGTTGGTTGCATCTTGAGTGCAAGTGGCGCTGCTAGTGGCGCGTGCGGCATGTGCCAATGGCATGTGCGGAATGCCTTGGTGGTAGGTTGCACGGTTTGCAAGTTAGGTTACCAGCGTGTGTGTTTGGCATGTGCCAATGGCATGCGCGAAATGCCTTGGTGGTAGGTTGCACGGTTTTCAAGTTAGGCTGCGTGTGCGTTTGGCATGTGCCAATGGCATGTGCGGAATGCCTTGGTGGTAGGTTGCACGGTTTGCAAGTTAGGCTACCAGCGTGTGCGTTTGGCATGTGCCAATGGCATGTGCTGAATGCCTTGGTGGTAGGTTGCACGGTTTGCAAGTTAGGCTACCAGCGTGTGCGTTTGGCATGTGCCAATGGCATGTGCGGAATGCCTTGGTGGTAGGTTGCACGGTTTGCAAGTTAGGCTACCAGCGTGTGTGTTTGGCATGTGCCAATGGCATGCGCGGAATGCCTTGGTGGTAGGTTGCACGGTTTGCAAGTTAGGCTACCAGCGTGTGCGTTTGTCATGTGCGGAATGCCTTGGTGGTAGGTTGCACGGTTTGCAAGTTAGGCTACCAGCGTGTGTGTTTGGCATGTGCCAATGGCTCGTGCGGCCATGTTGACCTAGTTGCAAGTCTTGCAAGCCTAGGGCGCTATGTTTGGTGTGGGCCAAAGGCATAGCGGCTTAGAAATATGGCTTGCGGCACGTGTTGGCATGTGCCATGGCACGTGCGGCCATGTTGACCTAGTTGCAAGTCTTGCAAACCTAGGGCGCTATGTTTGGCGTGGGCCAAAGGCATAGCGGCTTAGAAATATGGCTTGCGGCACGTGTTGGCATGTGCCAATGGCACGTGCGGCCATGTTGACCTAGTTGCAAGTCTTGCAAACCTAGGGCGCTATATTTGGCGTGGGCCAAAGGCATAGCGGCTTAGAAATATGGCTTGCGGCACGTGTTGGCATGTGCCAATGGCACGTGCGGCCATGTTGACCTAGGTGCAAGTCTTGCAAACCTAGGGCGCTATGTTGGGCGTGAGCCAAAGGCATAGCGGCTTAGAAATATGGCTTGCGGCACGTGTTGGCATGTGCCAATGGCACGTGCGGCAATGTTGACCTAGTTGCAAGTCTTGCAAACCTAGGGCGCTATGTTGGGCGTGAGCCAAAGGCATAGCGGCTTAGAAATATGGCTTGCGGCACGTGTTGGCATGTGCCAATGGCACGTGCGGCAATGTTGACCTAGTTGCAGTCTTGCAAACCTAGGGCGCTATATTTGGCGTGGGCCAAAGGCATAGCGGCTTAGAAATATGGCTTGCGGCACGTGTTGGCATGTGCCAATGGCACGTGCGGCCATGTTGACCTAGTTGCAAGTCTTGCAAACTTAGGGCGCTATGTTGGGCGTGAGCCAAAGGCATAGCGGCTTAGAAATATGGCTTGCGGCACGTGTTGGCATGTGCCAATGGCACGTGCGGCCATGTTGACCTAGTTGCAAGTCTTGCAAACCTAGGGCGCTATATTTGGCGTGGGCCAAAGGCATAGCGGCTTAGAAATATGGCTTGCGGCACGTGTTGGCATGTGCCAATGGCACGTGCGGCCATGTTGACCTAGTTGCAAGTCTTGCAAACCTAGGGCGCTATGTTGGCGTGAGCCAAAGGCATAGCGGCTTGAGATTTGGCATTGTTGCCATGGTGCGCAGTGGTGCGGCTTGGTTTGGCATTGTTGCCATGGTGCGCAGGGTGCGGCTTGGTTTGGCATTGTTGCCATGGTGCGCGAAGATGCGGCTTGGTTTGGCATTGTTGCCATGGTGCGCGGGGTGCGGCTTGGTTTGGCATTGGTGCCATGGTGCGCTGAAGATGCGGCTTGGTTTGGCATTCTTTGCCATGGTGCTAGGTATGCGGCTTGGTTTGGCATTGCTGCCATGGTGCGCAGGATGCGGCTTGGTTTGGCATTGCTGCCATGGTGCGCAGGGTGCGGCTTGGTTTGGCATTGTTGCCATGGTGCGCAGTATGCGGCTTGGTTTGGCATTGTTGCCATGGTGCGCAGGGTGCGGCTTGGTTTGGCATTGTTGCCATGGTGCGCAGTATGCGGCTTGGTTTGGCATTATTTCCATGGTGCGCAGGGTGCGGCTTGGTTTGGCATTGTTGCCATGGTGCGCAGTATGCGGCTTGGTTTGGCATTGCTGCCATGGTGCACAGTATGCGGCTTGGTTTGGCATTGCTGCCATGGTGCGTAGTATGCGGCTTGGTTTGGCATTGTTGCCATGGTGCGCAGTATGCGGCTTTGTTTTGGAATTAGGGTTCTGTGTCGAAAACCCTAATCTGGTATTTTGAAAAAATACCCCTATTAATTGTTTACACCTGAGTTAAATGCTCTTAGTTAATATGTTGCGGGCAACACTAGGTCATGGGGTTTTACGATTTTACCCCTTGTTTAAAAACCACCATCAACACCTTGATTAGGAAATACCACTCTAATCTGGCAAAAGCTTTTGACATATCAAGCTTTAAATCTAGCCACCCTGTTTCTCCTCTCTTCTTCTTCATGGAGTGGATGATCTCTTGAGCAATAACAATGTTGTACCTAACAGATACGTAAGATGCTTGGAATGGAGATATAATTTTCTCCATGATGGACTTCATCCTATTGACAATGATTTTGGATATGATCTTGTAAGAGGTGTTGCACAAACCAATAGGCTTGAAATCACTTGCACATGTTGCTTTTTTCTTCTTTGAGATGAGATAAATAAAAGTCTTGTTAATATGTTTAAGGATATGCTTAGTTTCAAATAATTTCTTAACCATCAAGCAAACATCTTCTCCAACAATGTGCCATTGACTTTTGTAGAAACCAGCTTGGAAACCCTCAGAACAAGGAGCACTCCAATTTTCCATGTTTTTAAGGGTACCATGGATTTCTTCATTAGAAGGTATTCTTGTTAGGAAAGAATTATCTTCATCCGTGATGATGGTAAAGATAACAGTGTATAAACTTTCATTAAGACTTGGATTTGTAGAAGTACTGATGTTTTTGAAGTGCTGAGTCAAATGAGTAAAAATTTCATCCCTTGAAAGCAACCATACATTATCATAGTCTTGAATAGAATCACTGTTGTTTCTGGTTTTCCTCTTACTAACTTTTGTATTAAAGTATTTGATGTTGTTGTCCATGTATTTGATGAAGTGATCTCTTGATTTTTGCTGATAGAATTCACTTTTTATCTTGTTCCACTTGCTTAATTCTCTATTGACATTGATTACTTCATAAGTAGTATTGGCTTTTGGAGGTTTCTCTTGTAAGGCAGTTAACTTCATTTGCAGATTATCAACCTTCTGATTAATATCACCAAAATGTTATATATTCTATAAAGATAACATTTTCCTAGTGGTATGCAGTTTGTTGTCAAGTTGGAATGCAAGTGAACCATTGAAACTATATTTCCAAGCATTAGCAATAACAACATCACAAGAATCATCAGTAAGCCAGGTTAAGAAAAACTTGAAAGGCTTCCAAGAGCTGGGAGAAGTAGTATTAGTTACTAGCATAATTAAGTTATGGTCACTACCCGCTTGGTTTAAATGGTACATCTTACTATTAGGAAAGTTTAAGTACCAACTAATATTGCCAATAGCCATATCAATTCTAGATTTCTTAATTCCAGTACCTAAGTTGTTGTTTGTCCAAGTAAAGTTTTTGCCTACAAACCCTATATCTTCTAAGCCACGGGTAGCAATTAAATTGTTCACCCAACCATTTGAAGAAGATGAAATCATTCTCGTTGTTGGTCAAATGAAAATTAAGGTCACCAATGACTATCCAAGGATTATTGTTCTCACTACTAGTCTGTTGAATATAGATCCATTGTTCTTTTTTCCTAGAGTAGTTTGAATGACAATACATACAGGTTAATGGAAAATCTGGCTTGCTAAGATCACCTTGAACAACTACATTAAACATGTTGAAGGATTTATCAACAATATCACAAGTGAAACCATTTTTCCATAGGATATATAACCACCAGAAAGACCATGTGGTTCAATAAAAGCACTATTAGGATATTGGTATTGCTTTAAGAGTGGGATACACTTGTGACTACTGATTTTAGTTTCACACAAGAAGATGATATCTGGGTTTTGGGTTATGATCGTATCACTCAAATGGTTTCTGGTGGCAAGGGGACTAAAACCAAGAGTAATGTTGATATGAAGATTGCATGCATGTTTATTGTGACAAGACAAGTATTGGAATATAGGGTTAACTACATCTAGATAGGGTTTTTTGCCTATAAATAGAGGCCAAAATCCAACTCAAGGTACACAATTTCTATTCATTTTCTCCACAATTCACCTGCTTAAGAACTCCTTTTGACTTTAGCATCGGAGTGTCTTTACAGGTACCCCACCTTTTTCAGCATTAATCAAAGCTTTTATCAACAATTTCCAGAGGAATTGGATCTACGATGGAGATTAAATCAATCTACGCGCATCTCGATGAGTGTTAGGGTAACTAATTTTGCATAATAACATTATGAATGCTAGCTCTTAGAGCAAGCTATGGGAGCGAGAGCTCTCCTTCAAATTGGAGTGCAGCAAAATGGACTAGATTTCGTGTTACTATGGGATGAGAGAACACTTCCTTATAACTTGTTTGGATACTGGAAGCAAATGTTTTTGCTTTTAAAAGTCATTCTAAAATTGTGTATCCAAGCTAACTTCTAACTTTTATGTTTCCAGAAGTCAAAAAAAAAAAAAACTTCTGAAATGATACTGTACGGCAGTTGAAGAAACGTAGTGTAAAGAAAGTCTGGATACCTTAAGCAGAAATCAATCCCAAAAATTAGAAGTAAAAAAGTTTGTTTTTTAACTACTTGAAATCAATACAAAGTTTTGCCATTGACTTGTACCAAATGCAGAAGCCAATCTCAAAAATCACAAACAAAATATTTGTTTCACAAAAAGTTAACTTTTTTGGAATAATATCGCCAAATTGATTTTTTGGCCTTTTGACTTCAAGAGAACAAACTTCTCATTTATTTTTTTTTGTTCTTTTTGCTTCTAGTAGAAGTTGGAAAAACAACTTCTGAAATTTGTTCCTTTCAGCCCAGAACTTACTACTAGTTAACTTAAAACGAGTGGGTTGTTTCATCTTCTTCATTCTTCCCAAAATTACTAACAAAACAAAATTACTCTTAAACTCTCTGAACTCTGATCAAAACAAAATTGCTTGCACACTTAAATACATAGATAGAAGCGAAAAGCTTAGCCAAACTAGACTAGACAGAGCCAAGCAAGCAATCCCTAGCATCGCTTATTCTCTCCAGTAAAGTCCCCAAATTTATATATAGATTTAGGGTTCGTAATGGTGGATTCATTAACTAAAGGTACGAAATTACTATCTCGACTCATATAATTTGTGTGAATTTAGGGGTTTCTTGGTCCCCAAATATAATTAGCACCTTGAAATTATGTGAAGCCGATTCACCTTGAATTACTATCTCGACTTATATAAGTATTTGCATAATTCGCTTTTAGGGTTCAACTTGAAATTATGTGAAGTTGATTCTCGTTAGCTTTTGTACAACTTGGAATACGTGTTTTATCCAAATCGTGGAATTAAAAACATGTCAAAGATAATCGTTACATCGTAAAGATAGTCTCCGATTGGAATGTCTTCCTAGTGTGTATGAGCAAATTAGATTTGCCTCGATTCTTTGAATTTCGCTTTTAACACTAAACCGGTAAACCCAACATTTTTGTACCTGTTCTAGGTAGTCAAATAAAGAACGATTTTAAAAGAGAGATGAAACATTGAGTGATTTATTAGAGACCCTTGTTGTGTACCGATAGCTTACTTCATCTTGGTTTTGCGTTTCCGCTTTGAGTGTTCAAGTAAATTCCAGAATTTGACCTTATTTTCATTTCAGTGCTAGTATATCACTAAAACTTAGTAACTAAAACTGGACTTTGAAACTAGTATATTTCTTGTGTGCTAACTTTTGGCATGAGTAGTAGATGATGTGGGCAACATCAATTTTATTTTATGAGCAAATCCAAAACAAAGGTGCAAGGGGAATAGCAAAGCATGGGTTGGGTAGAGGTAGATATGTTAGTCAAGTTGGTTCAAGGCCACGTTTCGGCTATAGCGGTTAAGAACTTAGTTGTGGTATAGCTATGTAGTTCAATGTAGATGCCGTATGTGTTTAAATTGATTGTTCCCAAATGGGGTTTGATATTTCAGCTCGACCCAAAAACAGATGCCGCCCGAAAGGAAGTTTGAATTCACCTTTGCCTTGAAAAAATTATACAATAAGTGGGGTCGAACGAACCTCGACGTTGTGGTTAAAGTCTTAAAAGAACATAATTAGCTTCACTTAAATTGGCTTTAGCCGCAATGAGAGGAAATCGAGGCCGGCATCGATGGTGCTTCAAATGTGCACTCGACCGTATTTGCCAATGCTATTGGGTTCCATGCGGAATTGACCCTTCTTTCTTTCGCCCAATCCCCAAAGCCTCAAAGCAATATTTCATTTTCTCGGATCAATTACAATGGCCTCATAGTAATCAAACAATATCAACTTGACATTGGAGGGTGAGGTAGGCCTTTGTCATCAAGTTTCTTGAAATCTATTTTATTCACTCAACTTATTGTGGTTGAATATCTCGTTATAGCCTTTTGTACAACTTGGAATGCGTGTGTTTTATCCAAATCGTGGAATTAAAAACATGTCAAAGATAATCGCATCGTAAAGATAGTCTCCAGATTGGAATGTCTTCCTAGTGTGTATGAGCAAATTAGGTTTGCTCGATTCTTTGAATTTTGCTTTTAGACCAAATGGTAGTTTCAGTTGCCCAAGTGGCGATTGAATAGACCTTGTGAGTCCGTGATGTGTGGGTTGGTAATAAGATGTTTTAGTCAGATCTTGTCCGGGTGACCTTTACCTCTAAGAATTCAGTCGTGGTTATTGAGCATATAGCTCAGATCTGGTTTGTGAACCTATGCCGTTATTTTCCCTCCCGTCCGGGTAAATCCTCCCGCATAAGGTGGTTTCCACGACATAAAACACCGCATCACAACCTAGTCGTTCATACCTTAAAATTCTGTTTCACAATGTTTTTCTTTAGATTTCATTATAAAGTCGATGTAAATTACATTACCACTTTCTCGTTGATCCGAACAAGTTCCTATATAGCATTAAAACCCAAAATTCGATTTGTGATCCCCTTGGTCATTACAAGATCATGATGGTCGATTTAAGTAAGTACTTTAAATGCAGATGTTGGGGGAAAATCCATTAGATTTCATGAAATTGAAACTTGTAAATATATTTGACATTTTCTTTCTGGATGTTTCAGGACACATCAACGACCTTCCGTACGATATCTTGTTAGACATTCTTACTTGGTTACCTGTTGAGTTTGTCTTGCAAAGTGCAAATTAGTATGCAAAAGGTGGCAAAAGATCCTCCATGGTAGAAGAAGTTTCTTCAAAACTATGCATGTTACCCATGCTTAACCAACTTTACGCATTGTCGCTCATGGTCATAAGTTGGACATCGGTTTCCCTCTTCGGTTGTACAAGAGGTGAGAACCGGGACGACGTGTTACTTTTCTATGGAGGATCTTATAATGATAAGATCAATACCGATGGCGCGCGTATGAGTTCAAGAAGACACTTAAAAAGGTCGACATCCTCCAATGCGCTATAAATTACCGTGATATTATTTGGTTAACTCATGCAATGGGTTGGTTTGTCTTGGTAGACACCACCACCAATGTGTTGATCCCACCTATATACAACCCCGCCACAGAGAGTATCTTAATCTTCCGAACTTAATCATACCTAAAGGAAGTTATTATCCTCGCATTGCCGGGGGTTTGGGTATGTTCCTTCGACCAATGAATACAAAGTAGTTAGAATTTTTTACCCCGACTTGGAAACAATCGGGCGAGATCCAAGTATACACACTTGGTAGTGGTTGTGGGTGGAGAAGTAAATGTGAACCATTCCCATGGGTGAATTTTATACCTCCACCTACTTTCGCAGACGGATCTCTTTATTGGTTCAACGATATACAAATTTATTCATTTGATTTAGCCAAGGAAGAGTTGCGAGTGGTCCCATCTCCTCCTTGTCACTCTCTTTCCTAGGATCTCATGTACATGATAAATTTGGACTTGTGGTGCTAAGAGGGAATTTATGTTTTTCCATCAAACGCCGAGTGCACCACATATGGAAATATGGTCTTTGAAGAAAACAGATATGAAGGAGAGCTGGCGCAAAGACTTCAAAAGATAGTATACGAGAAGAAAGAAAAGTTCCAGGATTATTTTTGGCCGATAATGGTTACCAAGAACAAGCAAAATCATATTTATGAAGGATAATGAGACTATCGAAAGTGTTATGACCCCCGAAACCACAACTTGAAATGAAATGTGGCTTATGATCGTCAATTTTTTTATTGAGGGTATCTCGGTAATTTCCCATGTGTACAGTTTTGTTTCGTTGAGATCACTGGGGGAAAAGTCGAACAAGAAAAGTTGAAGAATTAAGATGATTGGCCAACTCAACTCAATGTAATGTAGTGAGAGTTTGCTTTAGCTGGGTTGAAATTGTTTACCTACAGGTTGAATGATTTGTCACCCCATCCTCTTCCCCGGGTTTAACTTGTAATCCCGAGTAGTTTTTTGGTTTTGGTAGTGTGCAACAAGTACAGTATTGTTTGTTTAATTCATTGAATTAGATTATCTCGATGCAACCACTTACTCAGTTAGGTTATACCTCCCTGCTTGAAATTTACTTAAGAGAGTAAAGAGAGTAAAAGAGAGCATATAAAATTTGAAATTTGGACCATGACTTGACTTTTTTTTTCCTTGGGTACAATCCGTACATATTGTCTCCTGGATCGATTAGGCTGGCTACAATGGGATTCAAGATCCCACATTAGACACTGTTGAAGTGTTGTTTATGTGTGAATAGTGTGAGTGATCCGGAATGAGTGCTGCGTTCAGCTTGGATCCAAGTTGGAAGTATCCAAGGGACGCAGTTTGAAACTGTTGATCGAAAACACGCAGCTTCCTTAATGCGTATCGAGAATAATTTACGAGAATATTCTTCCACACGCAGTTTGAAACCGCGCTTTGACCGGTCAACACGGTCAACACGCGAGCTTCAAACTGCGCATGGATCAAGTCAACACATTCAATACGCAATTTGAAACCGCATTTTTGAGTACTCCTAGGAAACGTTAGTTACAAACCGCGTGTCGCCTTGCTTTAAAATGCACATCAACACGGAATCTCTGATTCCCATTACGCCTGTGCGTTGTATTTTGGTGACGTGGATCCAAGAAATAGCTTGAATCTTGAACCACGGTTAGACCTAGCCTTAGAAAGGTGGCCTCCAACAATATCTACTTCATGTTCTGAGGTGTGAGGTAGGCCTTCGTCATCAAGTTTCCATAGCTGCATGCTTGAAATTATCTGCTCAACTTATTGTAGTTGAATATCTGTTAGCTTTTTGCAGAACTTTTATTATTGTCAACTTATGTTTCCATAATCTAAATACATGTTCAAATATTTTCCATCCAAAAAAAAAGATAGATTTTACATCGGAAGAGGACTAGATTTGGTAACGTATCAGACTATAAGAGCATCTTCAACATTGGGTGCTAAAAATCCTACGTGGAATTTTTATTTAGATCCTTACATAGGGTGATATATTTGTGGCAAAACTAGTAATGCTTTGCTCATGAACTATCTCCAATGGTGGGGTCATATTTCTAAGGTTTGTTTTTTATGGATAATGATAAAATTGATTCTCTTCTTCTTATTGGTTTAGAAAAATTTATTTAAAGATAAAAATTTAAAATATAATTAAAAAGATACATGGAGGTCATTTCCAAGGTCTAGATAAGACTTTCTCTAAGACCTTCGTATTTATTTTAACACCCTTCCTACTTAATAGGACCCACTGTTGGAGATGCATTTTATATAAATGAGGGTCTAAAATCCTATGTGTCATAAGAAAATAAAATTTTCACCCTCTATTGGAGATGCTCTAACATATTGGTTGTAAATATCTTTACAACTCTTAAATTTGAAACATTTTACTCCCTCCGTTCCTAAATAATAGGCTGGTTTCTATAAATAGATGTTTAAAAATAAATAGGGTGGTTTCCTAATTGAGAAAGTTAAATATTACTTTAGTTTTCTGTGACCACTTTTTTCTTAACTTCTTTTGATGACAAGTGTCATGTGGACCCAGTGGCGGAGCCAGGTTTTCAAAATGAGGGGGGCTAAAAATATTTTTTTTGTCGCACCCAAAATCAATGTTGGAAACACGGAAATCACGTACTGCTTCACCTTGAAAGCACTAATGAAACAAGAACCCATTTTTCGTGCAAAACAGCTATGTACAAAAATGTGTTATATACTCCGCCTCCAACGAACATATCATGCATATATTGTTAGGAACATGAGCTTGCAGCCTTGCAAGGAGCGTTTTTCAAAGCTTCATATTTGGCAATTCGGCAATGGGGCTTCAAATTTAGAGAGAAAGAGATACAGAATATGCAGACTTGTCATAGCGCATAGGCTAACCTGACTGACAGACAGTTTGCAGAAGATAGTCCCATAAGCCAACTATTTCTCCTTCATGTCATCCTGCTAACCGCACTCTGACCGCAGCTCTGTTTTTGTTTGCCGAAAAACTTATGGTTGTTTTGAATCACTACTCTCTTCCATATTCGTTTCTCTTTGGTAGTGTTTATTCTATTGTTTGCGTTGACAGGTTTCTTAGCAATCTGCCAACATTCTTGGGCCAATGATGTACTGCCAGACTATTTTTTTCTTTCTCGGAAACGACATATGGAGGAGAAGGAAAACATACTCCATGTAGTATTGTCGTGCACCTAGATGTTAACCTTGGTTTACAGGTTAACTACGAAATACTTCACATCACCGTTTTGAAGCATTTCAACAAACATTTACTGAGCAACCCTATTACTGCACAACAAAGACTAACTCTACCTCGTTTTTTTTTCTTTTTCATCTTACTTTGCTAACAGGAAACAACATATATGAAACACGGTGGACTAAATTGCTAAGCTTGGTGGACTAAACCAACGAGCTAGGTGGACTAAACTCATAAATTTTTTTTTGGACAAAGGCTAAATCACTAACTTGGTGACATTTTGTAAGAAAAAGGGGGGGCTACAGCCAGGTTTAGTCAACCTGTGCTTCCGCCCCTGTGTGGATCATTTCACTTTACTTCTTTTGCTAACAAGTGTCATGTGACCATTTCACGACCACTTTCAATGATTAGTTCTCTTAATTTCCTTAATTTTCTCTAAACACAAAATCAGCATATTAATTACGAACGAAGGGAGTACTTGATAACAAAATATTCTGAATTACTGAGTCTTTTTCTAGAATGCTTTACTCATTGTAAGGATACTAGACTGAATTTTTACTTGATAGGATAATATTCCTAGTTACCGAATCTTTTTCTAGAATGCTTTACTCATTGTGACGATACTAGACTAGACAGGTACAAAAATTGCTAGGTGAGCTCCTAAGATTTACTCCATAGTCCATAGTCCATTTGGGCACAACTCCATTTTGTGGGGGCCATTAAGTACTTAGACTATCTATCCTACAAAGCAAAGGGGTGACCTAATTATATGAAATGATTAAGTTACCGTTTGATTAAAAATATATTTTTTATTTTAAAATTTTTTGATATAAGATTTAATTTTCTTTTCTACTTTCTTAAAAATTTTGTTTATGGGTCTAGGCTAGGAAACAAAAATCCAGTCGAACATGGGTTCGGCTATGTAAAAAAAAAAAAAAAAAAACCTTAGCCGAGCCTCTATTATGATATATATATTTTTTTCTTTTGGTTGGCCGATCCTTCTGGCCGCAGGAATTAATAACCGGGTTATAAATGCGAATCTAAGAAATCTAACGACAAAAATATACTTTTTTTATTATTGTTAGACTTATGTTTCCATAACCTAAATATATGTTCAAGTATTTTGGTGTCCAAATTGGTGTCATGTTGTATCTCGTCTCAAAGTAAGGGATCCTAGTTCCCCATCTCCTCGAGTCATGTGTTTGCTTCGACAGTTAAATATAAATTTCACCCATCTATAAAGTAATTCTTACTTTTAGCTCCCCTGATTGCCATGCCCAGGAACTGAAACCTTTTTCAGAGATTTATTTATTTATGTATTTAAGTTGTGAAGTTGTTCAGAGATTTCCGTTTTTTTTTTTAATTTCCTGATGTGCATTACGTCATTTGAATTTGTCAGGAAAACATCGTACCTTCTTTTGCTTACTAGCTCAATACAGTCTACAATTTTTTGTATATTTATGTACTGCCGTTCTACATAAAATGGTGGAATTATTTATTTATTTTCTCTACTTGAAGACCTTCATGGAGACCAGAAAACTCATTGTCTGTTACAAGATATTAAAACTTTAATTCTCGAGTTTAAGTTTATATCTTCCGTATTTGTTAATCGTTTTGCAAATATAGTTGTTCACGATCTAGCTCAATGGGCCAAAACTAATGTCAGCCATATGGCTTGGTCTGTCTATACCCCTATTTGGCTCATGTCTTCTCTATGTAAGAACCATAGGGCGGGAAATATGTAATCCTTGTTTGTTGATTACAAGGAAAAAGAAAAGATAAGAAGCTGCTTATGGGTGATGAGTTTTCTTAACTTGTATACATGTATACAGGTTAAGGACTCATTAATTGATCCCTTTTTATCTTGGAATAAGGTAATTTGTGTTGGAATTGTAACTATCTAGGATTAAAGTGTTTATGCTTTTTATAAAAGATTAGTTCCATCTCTACCCTTAGCAGAATATATAGTTTTCATTTTTTACTTTTTTATCCCAAACCCAATAAGCAGATTCAATTAATTATCGGTGATTTTCTTTGAGTCATTGAAACAGGCTCCATATTGTGTTTAAGATTGTTGACCAAATAAACTGCATATAAATTTCTTTTTTTTTAATCTTTCATTTTTTTTAGATAAACAATTAAAACCCAGGAAAATAACTAAAAATCAGCTACTCCTACAATATGTTTTGGAATTATTTTTTTTTTGATATTTAACTTTCCTTATTTTATGATAAACGCAATATACGGGATATAATTGAACAAAAAAAAACGGTTAAAAACTAAAAACATAAAAAGATATATCAAAAATCCTAAATATTAGGAAGATTTAATAAAACTAAACTAGGTTATGAACATTAATAATTGACCGTCCGATTAGACATCAACCAAATGTTAACCTTCAGAAGTAATTTTTCACGAGATACAGCTCTCGGCCTACTCCCTCTATAGATCTCGAGCCAAATAGTCACTGTTTTTTTTTTCTAACCTATCAGGACTAATTCTTTATATAAAAACAGAGTTTTTTCGAGCTCTGTGGTTAGTCGGAGCTTCTGGTTGATTCTGGCCCCACCATTCTAAATTTCAGCCAATAGCATTTCAGTAGAATCTTTTGGACCCACAAAATATTATCTGGCCTATCACATTTTAAAAAATAATTTCCTAAATTAACTAAATCTTATTTAATCTTAGAAACATATCAAAACAAATATACACAACCTCAAAGATTACCAAAATAAAACGATTTCATCATAACAAAATAAAATAAAATATGCAATGTTCATCATGATTTCATCGTAAAATTATATCAATCATATGAATAAAAAAAATCCAATGTCCATTTACAGTTTTTATAATAAAATCCGCTAATTACAACTCCAAACTACGGGTAAAAGAAAATATTTGCAATTACACTTTCAGTTGGAATGAAATACCTAAAAAACATTCATAAGCATATACCTGATTAAATGAAAATATTTAAATCACCGATTAAAAGAAAATACCCGATTTGTGGGTGGCCCGTATGAATCGAGTAAAAAGTTTGTTGATCCTGTACAAATAAAAATAATACAAAATCATTAGAAGTATGATTTCCAGAGGGAAAAAATTGTTATCAACAGAAAAAAAATGATTTCCTTTATAGATAAAAGTAGTACAAAATCATTAGGAATATGATTAAGGAAAAAAAAAATCGTAATCAAAACCAGAAAAAAAAAAGAATAGGAATTTGATTTTGAAAGATATCAAAATAACAGGAAAGAGAATATTGGAATAATACAAAATCATTAGGAATATTATTTTCAAAGGAAAAAAAAATCGTAATCAGCAAAAAAAAAAGGAATGAGAATATGAAATAACAAGAAAGAAAATATTGGAGCATGTTATTGAAATAAATGTGAATATCAAAATACAATGATATTATTTCCTAAGAAAATTTATTTTATTTATTTTGGAGATTTTTTGGGTTTAGAAAAGGATGCTCAATATTTTTATATTGTAATAATATATTATAACGAGAAAACATGGTAATATTGGCGCATATTATTTCTATTATTTCCTTAAGACAATTTTTCATTTATTATTTCCTTTAAGACAATTTTCATTTTTATAGAATTTCTAAATAAAAAAATTTCTATTAAAACGTGTAAAATTTGCTCAATATTTTTTATGCAAATATATTGCAATGGGTAAATGTGTCCATCCTAATATCCAAGTTGGTGGATATTGTTTCCTAAGATAATTTTTTATTCTTATGGAATTTTTTGGATTTAACGAAATCTATATAAAGGCTTGAATAGAAGCAAAATCGCAGGTTGTTTGTCATTCGTTTTTTTTTCTTCTTTTTCTTTTCTTTTTATGCGCTCTTGCAATTTTGTTGTTTGATCTATTTTTGTATCCTCGAAGGTTGGCGCTAGGATGCGCAACGGGAGCGCATGAATGGCTGCTGCAATAGGAGCTTATGATTTTTTATACCGGTTATTTTGGAGCTTCATGATAAGATACAAAACTCACACAAGGTATATATAATAGCAAAATTTATTGGTATTTTTAAGTTTTTTTCATTGTTCTGTTTTGTAGATGTTGTTGGTGCTTCTTGGCAATGCTGCATGGGATGATATGAGCATTTTTTATGGGTTTCCTTGATTTTAACAGTTCTTACTTCCGTTTTGTGCCTCCCTTTTATTTGTCGATCTATGATCAATCAATATAGGAGCTTAATACCTGAATGAGGTGATCAAATCGTTTTTCACTTTTCCTATGGCCTTGTCTTTGATTTTGACTAATCTTCCAATTTATTTTATACCCATATTTTTATTTCTTCTTCGTTCATCGTATATGTCGTGATCTATTTATTGTTCTTTCTCCTACTATTGTTCTGTTGATTTTAATTTGCAGGTACGCTTTTGGCTAGAAACAATTCTCATATTGTAAATATCCTTTTTCTTTTCGGTTATTCCATTCTCTTTTTTTGTATCTTTTTTCACTCTAAATTGATGAACCCTAACTCTTTTATTGGTATAATAATACAGTTCTGGCGACTTGTGGATTTTCTGTGGATTGTTCCTGCTCTCCACAATTTCTAATGTTATCTGCAAAACAAAAATCTAGGAGATGAAATATAAGATGTGACCTTGAAGAAAAAAAAATCTGGAGAGCTACATGTAGTTGCTTGTGCTCGACTGTAGAGCATTTTTCAAATGATATTTTTGTTTTGATGAAAGGAAATATTTTATAGTCCTAAGGGAAAGACATTGTTTTGATTATATAGAATATATATATATATATAACCAGACATCTTTTTTAAATTTTCCCCAACCTCTAGAATCGATATTCACATCAATATATCTATCTAGGAACTTAGTCATATTATTTATTAGATTATTACACGGTGTCCAGATGTAAATAAAAGAAGAACTAAATGAAAGATTTTTTATTAAATAATACTGTGGAATCAAGTACTTATAAATAATTTGGTGGATATTGTTTCCTAAGATAATATTCTTATGGAATTTTCTGGATTTAACAAAATCTATATAAAGGCTTGAATATAAGCAAAATTTTAGGTTCGTGTAATTTAGGATTTTGTTGTTTGATTTGTTTTTATATTATATCCTCGAAGGTTGGCGCTAGGCTGCGCAACGGGAGCGCATAAATGGTCGTTGCTGTTGGAGCTTATGATTTTTGATATAAGATACAAAACTCATACAAGGTATATAATAGCAAAATCGTCCATACTGGTATTTTTAAGTTTTTTTCGTAAGATAATGTTTTATTCTTATAGAATTTTCTGGATTTAACAAAATCTATATAAAGGCTTGAATAGAAGCAAAATCCATAGAAAAGCTTATTCTCTAATACCTCTTAAATTCAATTAATTGCTCAAAGAAACACAGTAATAAGCGCTTCCATTTTTGTGTTCTATCTTTATAGCTTAGAAACAACTCGGGGTTAGTATAGATTTTGGTGGTTTGTGATGTGATTATCACTTTACAACATGCACATAAAAAGATAAGGAATCGAGGGGTAAGAGATGCTCCTTTATCATGTTTATGGCGTATAATGTCTATGGGCCTATGGCTTCTTCCATGGCAATTTGACATTTAATTTATCACATCCACGTAGGATTTTTTACACCTTCTGTTGGAGATGCTCTAATAGTAACAAGATGCTCTTTTATCATATTTATGACGTGCATATTTTTTATATTGTTATGTCTTACATTAGCATGGAAGAGGAAGAAGCACCAAGCAAAATTTTGAGTTGCCCAACATTGCTCCAACATACGTACAACATGCCATTGTGATTGATCTGCACCATAAAACTGTTGATTTGGCATATGCTTGGGCCTCGGATACCCTGAATATACCATACTACCAATGTTCAAAATTAGAAGATGCTTTTTAAAAAGTGTCTTGGCTGTTAGATTGTTCTGGGCTATTTACTGAGCTATTTAGGTTGAAGTTGAAGCTGATTAAGACCGTCAATTAAGTCTTTTTCTTGCTTAAAAAACTATGGTTATATGTATGGAAAACCATATTCCATAGTGGAATATGAACTATGTATGGAAAACCATATCACACTATTTTGACATATATACGAAGTTAGTACAAAAGAGAATATGTATGGAAAACCATATTCTAGAGCCGTAGCAACTGTGATTTTGATATATATTCCAGAGTAAAAGAGTTATATGTTCAGCGCAAACTTCTTGACAACAATACTTTCACCATCATAAATATGAATATACACTAAGATTTGAAAAGAGACAAAGAGCTTTACCAATTTCTCCATGGCACGACAATCATTAGAAATTGCATTGGGAAAACATTTGCAGCTACTTTCCGTACCCGACAGTAAAATCCTAAAAAAACCCGAAAAGAAAACCATCAGAAGACAGAGAGAGTAGCCACGCAAAAACGGAAAGTTTCGTACAATCATGGTTAGCTACTATATTTTTGGATAATCACATTAACTCGTTTTACTATTTTTGTCCAAAAAATATTGAATATCCTCTTTTATTTTTCATTTTTGTGGAATGAATTTTTATTTTTATTTTGGATAGCTACCGTTTGCTTGTAAAAAACTTTTTCCAAAATTACTATATTTTTTTATTTTTCTTTTCATGGGAAAAGATAAAAAATAATTATGGAATTGAAATAAAATATATTATTTTTTGTAATTTTTTAATTATGGAATCAAACAATATTAAACAATATTTTGAATTTTTTTTTTCATTTAGGTGAAGATTCTTATTTTCTATCGATCGATATTGTATTCCATATTTTTTTTCCTCCGCAAACCACATAAACCTTGCACTTTTTTTATCCAACTCATTGTCCAATTTGTTACATAACAGATTTCTAAGATTTGAGTTTATAAACTGAGTACAAGATAGGAACTCACCCCCTTTCAAAATAATTGCTGGAATCATTGCAAATACTTGCATGTTATAAACGTAATACAAGATGGGAGCGCACCGAGTTCGACATTTATCCATAAGTTTGTCTGCAGGATGCATCGATGTTCCCCGTGTGCATTATAAAAAAAAATCCCCGTGTGCATTATAAAAAAAAAAATGTTCAACACGAGGCGGTGAACCAATAAGATTATGTGAATGAATGAGTACTTAAATATAGGAAAACCCACACGGCCATGCCCATGATTTAACGGTTTCAGTTTTTGATCAATAAAATTTCACATTTGCAGAGGGGAAAAAAATATGGAATACAATATCGATCGATAGAAAATAAGAATCTTCACCTAAATGAAAAAAAAAATTCAAAATATTGTTTAATATTGTTTGATTCCATAATTAAAAAATTACAAAAAATAATATATTTTATTTCAATTCCATAATTATTTTTTATCTTTTCCCATGAAAAGAAAAAGAAAAATATATATATAGTAATTTTGGAAAAAGTTTTTTACAAGCAAACGGTAGCTATCCAAAATAAAAATAAAAATTCATTCCACAAAAATGAAAAATAAAAGAGGATATTCAATATTTTTTGGACAAAAATAGTAAAACGAGTTAATGTGATTATCCAAAAATATAGTAGCTAACCATGATTGTACGAAACTTTCCGTTTTTGCGTGGCTACTCTCTCTCTGTCTTCTGATGGTTTTCTTTTCAGGTTTTTTAGGATTTTACTGTCGGGTACGGAAAGTAGCTGCAAATGTTTTCCCAATGCAATTTCTAATGATTGTCGTGCCATGGAGAAATTGGTAAAGCTCTTTGTCTCTTTTCAAATCTTAGTGTATATTCATATTTATGATGGTGAAAGTATTGTTGTCAAGAAGTTTGCGCTGAACATATAACTCTTTTACTCGAATATATATCAAAATCATTCTTTGCTACGGCTCTAGAATATGGTTTTCCATACATATTCTCTTTTGTACTAACTTCGTATATATGTCAAAATAGTGTGATATGGTTTTCCATACATAGTTCATATTCCACTATGGAATATGGTTTTCCATACATATAACCTCTTTTCGTATATACGTGGTTACTCCTGTTCCAAATTTCCAATAATAAAGAGAAAAAAATCTTTAATACGAAATCCTGGAGTGTTTGAACATAAGCAAGAAAATATTAATACAAAAGTGCAATAGAAAAATATGAATGAATTTCATCTTATTTTTCTTAATACTGTTGATTCCATAAAAAAAAGTGAGCAGAAATAAATAAAATTATAGATATTTTCACAAAAAATCCCAAAAATAGAAACACTAACTTTTTAATATAATGATGGAGGTTTATGTTTTTGAAAACTCTAAACGGGGAGATTTTTTCCAGTAAACATTTTTTTTTTGTAATAGAAAATTCTGTAAAAGAAAATGAAATAATTCTATTCCTAAACGATTAATTGGGAATGTGCATATATATATTTGGATGAAAAAACTAACAAAAATGTGCGACTATCCAAATAAACAAAGACTATAAAAAAATTTATGAATATTACTTAAAAATTTAGATATTTCATTGGTACTATTTCCGTTTATATGGAACTCTCGGGTTTGATGACTTTTTTATATAATTCTACGAGCAAAAGTTTTCTCTTAAGGGTTTGTTGGTTTTTCTTTTTGTTTTCTTCTGTTTCTTGCGATTAAATTTTTTTTTCTAGGTTAATATTTGTTGTCTGATCTATTTTGGATTTTAATACGCATGTACCGTATAATCAATTGGCTCTGACTCTAATTGTTGCGGCAACGAAAGCTTGAGTACTAAGCTGAGGTGAAATATGAGGATAACATTAGTTTTTTCTAGGGTATTATTTCTAAATCCACACATATACTGATATACCTCATTTATTCGTTTCTCCTTGACCGTGAAATCAATTGCATGCTTTTTGAGTATTTTTAGAATTTTTCGTTGAATTTGTTTTGTAGGTTGCTGGTGACCTTCGGATAAGGTAACATAACCATGCTTTTCTATTTTCTTATTGTTTTATCTCATGATCACTCTGTTTCTAAGACTCTTTTAACATTGCAAGCAATCAATCAACCATCATGATAGATCTCAATGAAAAAATCTATTGGATCTTTAATAACATGGAACCAAAAATAATCGAGCATTTTACAATAAGGTAGGAGTTTTTTTTTTCCTTCTTTATGTTTCAATTGCATTTAAGCTTGGTATGTATCTATTTTTTTTTGTTTTTTTTTGAGCATAGATAATTAGGAGTTTGTGATTTACCTTTTTGTGTTTTTATATATGCAATTGTATTTAAGTATGTTATTTATCTTACGTATCTTTTTGTTATGTTTGAGCAGAGTTGAATATTAAGAAATGTGATCTTAGATTTCCGTGTGACACATTCCCTAATTATGGAGTAGCAATCTGTCGAGTCTAAATATTATATTTGTTTTTCAACTTCCTTAATTTTCTAAAAGACCTCATTTAAGAAAACATGGGTATAATTAAGTAATCATCTCATCAATTGCTAATGTCTTCTGTATAAATTGAGAATAGCCTCTACATGGTAGGAAAAAATTGTTTGCATGTACGAAGTGAAATTATACCGATGGAAATTTAAATGGAGAGTGATAGTGTTCCTCATGTGATTGGAAGGTAAAAAAACTTGTGCTGCAAGGAAACGATATTACTGTACATATCGTATCTTGAAGCCAATTTGAATGGATAGGGTAAAACTAATTAACTGATGGGGTACTTATATAGGTACTTACGATTGCGTGATGAGTCTGGACTGGAGCGGGAGCACTTACTACTGAAGGATTGGTTGTCTTAGAGCATCTCCAATGGTGTATGGGTATATATCCTATGTGGAAACCCAAAATTTAGGCATTTAGTTGACATTATGTATATTCAAAATCCTGTTTTGATAAGCATTTCCAGTGGTAGTTGTATCTATATCTATTTTAATACAATTGTCATTTAGTTATAGATTACTTAATTTAAAATGTGGGCCAAAATAATTTTAAATAGAAAAAATATATGACGTGGGTACGGATGGGAGTATCTAAATTCCAACAGCCATTCGAGAGGATTTTTTATATTAGAGTATCTAAAATCTTATGTGCCACCAATTTTTTTAGAGATTCAAACTCTATTGGAGATGCTCTTACGAGAGAGTTATAATATGCTTTTTTACTTTTTGTTAAAAAAAAAATCGATGAACTCAATTAATAGGCATATAATAAGTGACACTGTGTTTTTGGATTGTCTTAGTTGCTGGTAAAACTCAACTAAATGAGTGTTGAAGAAACTGTTCAATTTTAGTTTGTACTCTACGCATCATTGGATGTAGTTAAACGTAAGAATACCAAGCTATTTTTAAAGAATTTCGGGTATATGTCTTGCTTATTTTTAAGAATACCAAGATATTGTCATTTGTTTCCAACTTGATACAACCAATAACAAGATAATCTATTTCTGTATCTCATGTACTTTTGGATCACTGATTTGTATCGGGCTATAAATTATTTAGGTTGGTTGAAGGAAAGGATTTGTATTACATGAACTGATGCAAATGTAAGGGGCAAATTGTACGCATGGATAATCAATTATATTGTGTTGGATGCAAATGTTCGGGGCCGTCAACCAAACCATTATACGTATACGTATATAAAAATACTCACTAATACAGAAAAATAATATGAGTTGCAATTTACCAAGACAAACAGAAAATGGAACTTGCTCTACATCCAATAAAGCGACCATTTCTTATTAGAAAATAATACTAATGACCAGGATATAGAGGATGTGAAAAAATTCTAACAATTTCTTTTTCATTGCGTTGTCTCCCTAGGGACTTATATTTGCTTTAGCCATTTTTTGTTAATTTTATTTTCAAGCAATAACTAAAGTATTATCTTATTTTGTTTTTAAAAAAAATATTATAATTACTGATTTACTACCCATTTTTATAAGAAGCACTTAATATTCCTAAGCGAAAAACAGGCCCGTGCATCGCACGGGTGAGAAACTGGTATACTAGTAATTATCAACACATAGTATGCCTGTTACCGTCAAAAAAATTATACTACGCAGTGGCGGAACTAGACATTTGATATAGGGATGGCTTGAGCTTTTTTTAGGGCTTGCTTAAGCGTAAAACTCATACACCAACTATGGTCCAACTCAAAAAAGGTTTTGAAAAAAATGATTTTTTTTTTCTTGTTGGGGCTGGCTTAAACTAGCCCTAGTCACAAGGTAGTTCCGCCCCTGATACTACGTATAGGATAATCCTAGGCTGGTGGTATAAAAATGTAGCAGTCAACGATTTTAGTTGAAGCTGAGAAGTGGACACAACAGTCAACAAATTTAGTTGAACGAAAAAGTCCAATGTACATTGTGATAAGGGAATATATGGGATTAATGGTTTCTTAAAAACATGTTAACCGAACCTCGAGATAATTGCAATTCCAATGAAACTTATCCAACTCCAATACTACAAAAGGTAAGCTATTAATGATTCTTTAACCTGTATATGGGTATACAAGTTAAAAGGACCCAATTATTCAACCAGAAAAGAATGTCGAAAATACAAAGGTCAAGATAATTGCTGGCATTGTGAACCAGAACTTGTATCTTATGTACGTCTGGGCTCTAGTTCGGATGTGCGCTTCTAATGATGCTATCGATATAAGAGCTTTGGGGTCGGATTTCAATTCTAGGGTACAAAGCCTACTTAGATTATTGTTTTTCCTGCTAAGACATGTTTTCCTCTTGGGGTCTCGTGTAATTAAATTTCTGCGGTTGACATTGGAGATCCGCATGTAGCAGTTTTCCATGAGCAGTGCTATCCCGCACGACCTTGCGGGAAGTTATCCCGCTCAAGCGGCTTCTTTACCGTTAGATCATGCTAAAACCCAGATCTAACAGCCTTGAACCCTTTAGGGGAACTGGTGAGTCCTTACCTGAAAGTGGTGGGTCCTTTCCTGAAAGTGATGGGTCCTTTTCTGAATGTGAATCTAACCGTTGATTTGATCATCCAACGGTAAAGAAGCCGCTTTTGTGGGAAGCCCTCCCGCAAAGTCGTGTGGGATATCATTTGTCGTTTTCCATTTGCCGGGTGATTCCAGTCAAATGTCTCTTTCTCAACCGCTTGAACACGGTGGTCTGACACTGGACTACCTGAACAACTCCTTATCACACTTGTAAGGTTGTTGAATAAGTATCTGTTCTTCCTTTTTGGGAAAATTGGGAATATGTCCCGTTTTCACTAATTCGTTTGGGGATCTATCACATAACGGAAAATATTAATGAATCTATCCCGGAAAGAGAGAAAACCATTAAATGGTTTGATTCTCACGTGTGTGGGTTTACACGCGTGTTAAAGTGACGTTTTACACTCATCAAATGATACTTCGATTCTCCTCACTGTAGAGAAAGAGAAAGAAACCGACGGAAACTTAAGGGGAATATCATTGACAAAGAGAAATCAAGCAACCAAGAAAAAGGAAGAGGTAGATCGTGGCATATCGAGTGAGTTTATGTGTTTTTGGAGATGATTGTGTAGTATTGGATGGAGAAGAACTCGAATATATGTTTGGTTTAATATTGATTACTGCATCCAGATTCCAGACTTTTTTGATCTTCTTTTTTGAAACACAGTGTTGACCCATGTCCGATTAATATCATACTCTATTCATCTCCTTCTCACATGATGCAAGACATGTAGGAAAAAACGGCATGCTCTCGCTAATGTTGGACGTGCCGATACAATTCACAAAATGCAAAATTATTGGATTAATTCACAAAATGAAATACCTTCATTTTACCAACTTCAACATCATTTAGGGTGTTTTCTTTATAATGACCAAAAGCAATTACACCTCAAGTAAAAGTTGACATTGTACTCTGATGTCATTTTCTAGGAAAGAATTAATAATAAGGCATCCTCTAGGAAAGACTTCGTGAACAAAGGATGCATATCGTTTTCTTGCCATGGAATCTTCTAAAATAGCACGACCATGCTGATGTACTTCTGATATCGGTTGCTCCAGTTCCTTATTCACCTTAAAAGTTACCAAAAAGAGAAGTTTGTCACTCCTCACCATCTTCATGGCAGCGATGGACTTCAATAATTCTGCTAGTTAAAGTCGCTAAGGTCAGGGTTGATGTTTTGATGATATTGCGTGTTGCTTGATGCCCATGATTTCCCCAAATCTTCTTACAAAGTGATTCGAAACTTGCAGGAACCGAAAATCAGTTTTAGCAGTCAATTAATAATAAGGCATCCTCTAGGAAAGACTTCGTGAACAAAGGATGCATATCATTTTCTTGCCATGGAATCTTCTAAAATATCACGACCATGCTGATGTACTTCTGATATCGGTTGCTCCAGTTCCTTCTTCACCTTAAAAGTTACCAAAAAGAGAAGTTTGTCCCTCCTCACCATCTTCATGGCAGCGATGGACTTCAATAATTCTACTAATTAAAGTCGCTAAGGTCAGGGTTGATGTTTTGATGATATTGCGTGTTGCTTGATGCCCATGATTTCCCCAAATCTTCTTACACAGTGCTTCGAAACTTGCAGGAACCGAAAATCAGTTTTAGCAGTCGCGATACCAGCAATCTCTCGGCCTATGTTTTTCCCTTCAAGTTTCTCTCTGTTTATATATCTCTCTAGATCATATATTCTCATATAAATGATAAGGGTAAAAGGGAAAATTGCGCACACGTAAACTCCATACAAGTGGAACACCAACAATTTGACGGTTCTTTTATCTCTCTGGGTGTAGGAGCAGAATCTCGCAACAGTTATGTCTTGCGAAGGCCATCGCAGAGTGTTAGAAAAGTGATGTAGCGAATGACGTCAGCCTAATCATGAGGAAAGTGTGAAGATTTTGCGAGATTGAAGTTAACTTGCAAAGAAAACCCTTGTAAGCTTGCGAGAATGACGCAGACCAGATCCGAAAATAAAGGTTGGCTTAGCTGTCATCCACTATGTAATATCCTATATAAATGACCAAGCAGATTTGAGAAGAGAGGGATCTTTTTGGAGAGAGGTTGGAGAGAACAAATAGAAGAGAGAAAGTATAAAGCTATTTTGATTTCTTTGTACTCTTATTATTCTTGTAAGATTCTTAAGAAAAATAAATAAAACTTTGATAATTGATCGTGAAATTGGATTGGATCATTGTGTAATCTTATAGGGGTGTAGTTGTAGGAAATTATGCAACTACATATTGGCGCTAGAAACAGGGACAACAATTTGAAGATTATCTGAAAACAAGATTGAATGAGGATATTATGATTTGACAGAATTTGAAGCAGTTGGTGAAGAATCTGTGTGGTGTATAACAGGTTATTGAAATCAAAAGAGATGATGAAGCAAGTCAGTAAACCGATTAAGGAAAAGATAATCAAAGTCAAAGAAGATGGTAGGAGATTGGAATGTAGCTTAATAACGAAGACAATGATTAATGAGTTTCAAGAAAATCTCAAAGGAAGAATACATAAACGAGATTTTGAAGGAAAGAAAATTATGACAGTAGAAAAGGTGTCACCATTGAAGGAGTGGGAAAAGCAGAAAATTACATTCACATCAGCAGAAATACCGAGAGAAAATTTAAGTCACACAGATCCGTTGGTAATCACAGTAACTGCAGCACGAAAAGAGAAGGACGAACCAACGAAGTTTATAGAAGAATGGGCGATGAACATAACTCTAGTAGATATAGGAAGTTCAGTCGACATAATTTTCTACCATGCATTCAAAGGGATGGGATACAAAGATGAAGAGATGACTTGTTCAACATATCATATCCATGGTTTTGGTAAATTTACAACAAAACCTAAAGGAGAAATAGTGGTGCGAATATTGCTAGGAGAGATTGAAATACAAGTGACATTGTGTGTGGTGGATATGGAGTCACCTTACAACATGCTATTGGGAAGACCATGGATACATACAATTAAAGCGGTAGCATCAACATTGCATTAGTTTCCTATGCCTAGTGGAGTAGGTGAAATCAGAGGAGACGTTAGCGATGCGAAAATGTGTCATCAGGTGGAAGTAGAAAGTTATGAAGGACGTGCAAAGAGGCGAAAAATTCGCTGGAAAATGGCGAAAGAGGAAAGGAAAGAAGAAGAATTTAGAATTTACATGATAAATGCAAAAGAAGGAAAAGGAATACCAAGCGAAATTTCGCAAGGAGGAGACAAATCGATAAAAACAATAAAAGAGCCAACACCAATAGGAGAGTCAAAGGCGGTTTACACTGCAGCGGAACCAACAAAAGAAGTAAATGTTGGAACTGAAAAAGAACCAAAGATGCTAAAGATTGGAACTAAAATGGATGCAGATAAAGAAGAAAGAACAATTAATCTCTTGCGAGAATTCAAGGACGTCTTCGCGTGGAGCATGGATGAAATGCCTGGGATAAATCCTTCGGTTGCGTGTCATCATTTGGAAATTAACAAAAATGCAAGACCATTCAAGCAGAGAATAAGAAAAATAGCAAAAACATACCATCCTCAAATAGAAGAAGAATTGCAGAAGATGCTGGATGCAGGAATTATACGGCAAGCAAAATACCCAGAGTGGATTGCAAACATGGTAGTGGTACCTAAGAAAAATAATGGGATAAGAATTTGCATAGATTTCAGTGATCTAAATAAAGCTTGTCCAAAGGACAATTTTCCTTTACCAGATATCCCACAAATGGTCGAATCAGCGGCAGGGAATGATAGAATGTCTTCTTTAGATGGATATAAAGGTTACAATCAAACTCCTCTCGCTGAAAAAGACCAAGAGCATACTACCTTTTTCGCACCAAGAGGATTATATTGTTACATAAAAATGCCGTTTGGCTTGCGAAATATTTGGAGCGACATATCAGAAAATGGTAGAGAAGGTGTTTGTGAAATGGATTCATAAGACATTATAGGTGTACGTGGATGACATGTTGGTGAAAAGTAAAGAAGCTAAAGATCATGTGCAAGATTTGAATGAAATTTTTGTACAGATGCGGCAGTTCAACATCAAAGTAAATCCTAAAAAATGTATTTTCGGTGTTGCGTCAGGAAAATTTTTAGGATACATTGTGTCAAAAGAAGGAATACAAGTTGATCCAGAGAAGGTACGAGAAGTTCGTGACATGCCAACACCAGCGACGGTGAAGGATGTACAGAAATTAAATGGACTCTTGGCTTCATTGGGAAGATTCATTTCGCGATCATCAGACAAATGCAAGCATTTCTTCAATATACTCAAGAAGGGAACGAAGTTTAGATGGACAAATGAATGAGAGAAAGCACTGCAAGGGATAAAGAATCACTTGATGAATATATCCATCTTACAAAAAGCAGAGCCAGGGGAAGAATTGTTGATTTATCTTGCGACCACTTCGCATGCTTTAAGTGTCGTTTTGTTGCGAATAGACGTAGGAGTAGAAGATCCGATCTATTACATCAGCAAGACATTCAATACAGCAGAGAAGAACTATTCGAAGATTGAAAAACTAATACTGGCATTAGTTTATGCAGCCTTTAAGCTTCGCATATATTTTCAAGCCCATAAAATAAGGGTATTAACAGAGGTGCCAATCGAGTCAGTAATGAAAAATTCAAAAAGATCAGGCAGGGTTGAGATATGGAATGCACAAGTGGGGCATTTTAAGATTAAGTATGAAATATTATCTTCGCCGAAGTCACAAGTTGTTGCGAATTTTTTAGCAGAATTTCCATTAGAAAATGATGAAGCAGTAGAGGAGATGATGGATATAGAAGAAGAACATGGGAACCCAAGAGACTTGCTGACAGAGCCTGATATATGGGAAATATTGGTGGATGGATCATCAAATGGGGAAGGTAAGGGAATTGGAATTGTCTTAATTTCGCCAGAAGGAACAAAGATGGCTTTTTCCTTTAGATTGGAGTTCGCATCTACTAACAATGAAACGGAGTATGAAGCAGTGGTGCATGCTTTAAGACTCGCAATAGAAATGAAATTAGAAAATGCAAGAGTAACTAGTGACTCGCAGCTAGTCATTCGCCAAATAAAAGGAGAATACACTACAAATGAACCCTCATTGAAGAAATACAAAAGACTTGTTGAGGAGTTGTCAGCGAAAATCCCAAAAATAAAGTGGAGGCATATATCAAGGAAGGATAACAGACTAGCATATGCCTTTGATTTTATCCCAAGCATGATGGTAGATCCGACTACGAGATGCATAAAGATACAGACGCTTCTTTCTCCATCAATCAACAAAGAAGATGAGGAAGAAGCAGATGTGATGATAATAGAAGATGTGGAAGATGAAGAGGCGAATAAGGTCGCAGATTGGAAAACTGAACTTCATGCATACCTGGAGAGAGGAGAAGTACCAAGGAATAGATTGGAGGCACATAAGTTAAAGAGTCGTGCGACGAATTACGAACTCAAAGATGGGGTATTGTATCGAAGATCATTTAACGGACCACCGCTTAGATGCTTGACACGAAAAGAATGAGAGGAAATACTGAAAGCATTACATTATGGGGATGCTGATAACCATAGTGGAGGAAGATCTTTGGCATACAAAGCGAAAATGCAAGGATATTATTGGCCGTACATGCATGAAGATGCGAAAGAAGTATCAAAACGTTGCGAAGAGTGCTAGCGGCACGGTAAGAGAATACATGCACCAAGAGCACCTTTATCATCTTCAACAAGTGTGTGGCCCTTTGGAAAGTGGGGTTTAGACATTGTGGGACCATTTTTACCAGGTTCCGGGCAAAGAAGATATTTGATTGTCGCAACAGATTACTTCACAAAGTGGGCAGAAGTAAAGGCAGTACAACATATCCGCGATAAAGACGTTTTCACTTTCATATTCGAAAACATCATTTGTAGATTTGGAATTCCTGCACAGTTGGTGTTTGATAATGGAAAACAATTCGAAGGGAAGAATATAGAAATGTTGCTTAATGCATTTAAGATAAAGTGTGGGAAATCCACACCTTTATATCCGCAAAGTAATGGACAAGCAGAGGCAACAAATAAGACAATTGCAGATACGTTGAAGAAGAAGTTGGAGGGGCATAATAAAGCATGGTGTGAACAGGTGCCTAATGCAGTATGGGCTTATAACACAAATAAGAGAGAAGCTACATGAATGTCACCTTTATGTTTAACATATGGAGTTGAAGCAGTGCTACCAACTGAAGTCATTATTCCCACTACAAAGAGAGAAGCATGGGAGAAAAATCTAAGTGTGGATATGATTTTATCAAAGCTTGATGATTTAGAAGAAAAAGGGAGAAGGCTCTACAACATATGGAGAACTATCAGCGAAGATTAGCTCGAGAATATAATAAGCGAGTTAAGATAAGAGAGTTTCAGCCAGGTGATTTGGTGCTGCGAGAAATACTAGTGTATCAGAGAGGAAATGATGGAAAATTAGAAAAGAAATGGGACAGACCTTACATCATTAAAGAAATAGTTGGAACAGGGGCATATAAATTGATGGATCCTGAGGGAAAAGACATTGGTCATAAGCTTGATAGGTCATGGAATAGATTGTATCTAAAGAAGTATTATCCATAAAACATTTGGCAAAAGTCACTAGGGAGCAGAAAGATAGAAGAAAGTTTACAGTTGCGAAGTTATATTTATTAAAACAGAATGAAAAATGCGATAATTTCGCAGAAATTATTTCTATCGAAATAGAATGCAAATATGCGATAATTTCACATAAAATGTATCAGACAGAACAGATTGAAGATATGCGATAATTTCGCAAGATTTATGACTTTTACAAAAGAAAATAAAAGAAAATACAAGAATAAACAAAAAAGACAGAGGCACCCAACTTTGGCTTACACCTTAGTTCGCGAATAAAATTTTGCAAGAGGCAAATGTAAGACCTAAAGTGTGTCATAGAAGGGAGAACCTATTACATGGCTCAGGGAAAGGTTACACCACTCCGGAACCTGGGTCATGGAGACTTGGGGTTAATAAACCCATCCAGGAGAGGCGCCTTGGATTTTCAACCTAAGCTTATGACTTAGGTTGGACGACTAAGGTGAGAAGGTCTCTCCTAAGGAGTGCAGAACTCGATCAAGGCGCCGAGAGGTACACGGTTGAGCCAAGAGTGCCAGGGCGTCGGAGCGTACCGGCCATTCTTGGCAAGTCTTGGATATGATGCACTCGGCCCGAAGAAAATCCCACTTAGGGTGTGGTCTCGTAACCATGAGCCATATCGGCGAAGGGATAAGAGGCCGCGAAAACAACTGGTTGTTGTTAAGACCGGATGGGAGGAGCCAACCTTGTATGGTAGAGGTACGCCTCCTTGAAGGGGCAACCAGGGGGATGATAAGGGAGGCACCCTCCATTAGGGAGATGATAAGTGTCAAAGACGCAAATGTCATGAGGCTTTTTACTCACGGGAGTATTAAGGCTTGTCATATTTGTGCAATGATCCTGTAGAGGCAATAATACTAGAGAAAGATAAGACGAGATCAATGGGTCAGTGCACGAAAGTGTAAAGACGTCCTGCGATCGCAAGACGGCAATGTCATGGGGCTTTATTTCGCAAGAATATTTAGGCCTGTCATATTGTCGCATGAAAAATATCCTGCTGAGGTAATAATACAAGAAAGTGATAAGACAAGATCAATGGGTCATTACATGAAAATATAAAGACGTCCTGCGATTTTGTCGCAAATACAAAGAGTGGCAAAATAAGACCTTTACTTAGGAAGGCAAAATAAGACCACATAAGAGAATACTATCGAATGGAATCTTGGAAAATTCTAAGATATATCTGATAGCGAATACACAATAGCGAAATTTTGCAGAAAAATACGAACACGACTGCGAAATTGACGCACATGAAATAAAAATGAACTTATACAAACTAATTATTTAAGTGATGTGCAGGAGACAGACTCAATTTTCGCAAGATAGATAATGAGAGGCAAGTATGGGAATTAGTAAAGAAGATGCATTATCTATCTTGCAAATAAGGAGGTACTAAAAAGATAAGTGAATTTCAAGATTCATGAAAGTACATCGTTTGTAAGAGTAGTAAAGCGAAAAATAAACAACTTAAGGAGTTAAAATCTAAGTAACTAGAGGAATTTCAGATTTCCACATTTGATTCGCCAAGAGGGGTTGGTGGATGATTTTCCCAAATCTTCTCGTCTTCGCAAGATTTCTCGATAACGCAAGTTTTTTCTTTCTCTTGGTCCATCCCAGCTTTTTCTCCATCCTGATTATCGCCAGCATTAACTTCTTTGAGGGACTCATTTTCTTCATTATTCTCAAGAGCAGCTTCATCATCACTTTCGAAGTCAAAATCACTGTCAGGTTCGCGAGGAACTTCGTCAGCATCTACGTCAAGAGGCATAACTTTTGTAGGAGGAAGTGCTCTATCTAGTAAGATGCTATTTACAAGAACTTCAGCTTTGAGATGAACTTGGTGAAGAAGTGCTTTCCGGTGATTCCTACTTTCGATATCTTTGAAATGCTGAAGGTAGTCAAATCTTCTTTCTGCATGATCGCGAGAATGAGCAAGAGTAGTAGCAAGCATCGCATTCTCCTTGCGAATCTTGGCTAATTTCGATTCCAAAGAAGAAATAGAAGAATGAAGACTTCTCTCAAACTCTGCGAACAACAAAAACACAAAAGACTGTTATAGCGAAATTCTCGTAAGAAGAATATTGCGAAAATAATTAAGCATGAAAAGGTGGATGAGGCAATCAGATTCTTATGACTACCTTCCTTCTGCGAAATAAGATATTGAGTTAAAGCCAAACTATTATTCTCCAAATGGTTCATTGCATCATCAAAATTATCCCCGTTTAAACCTTTCAAGTGAGATCGAAAGTTCTTCTCATTAGAGATAAGTAAAGCATTTTCCTTCGCTAAGGAAGCATATGAGTCTTCTAATTGAGTATGCTGCTCTTTAAGTTGGTTTGCCTTTATGCTCAAAGCTATTCTACCTTGGATGAGTTTATTCTTCTCAGCAATATACGATTCGGTTACTTCCTTAAGTTCACTCCTTAATGAGCGAAGAGATCGCTCTTGTTCATCACATATTTTTTGACGTATATTAAGTTATTGCGAAGATATCGCTACTTTGTTTAGGAGGAATCGTTTCTCTTGAGACAAGGTTCCATTTTCATCTAATGGAGTTTCAATCTTCAAGTTAGCTTTAGTTAATGAATAAGAGAGTTGGGATAGTTTGCTACTTAATACTTCTTGCTCTTGAACTAGTTGGGCATTCTCGTTAGAAAGGTTGTTAATTTGATCAACAAAATACGAGTAAAGATTATCTAATTGGCTATATTGGTTCAACAAAGCTTCTTTGTCAACACGAGCTTCTTCAGCGGCATATTGAAAGTCGTATCTCTCCATTATTCGTTTTTGAATTAAAACTTAACGTGCGAACAAGAAAAGTGAATACAAACAAGATAAAATTAACAAAGAAGATAAGCTATAAGTGAAAACAAGAAGATCATACCTTTCGGTTCATCATTTTTTCTGCGAAGATTCTCATAATCCAACGAAACGTTCTCAAGCTTCTGATTTTTGAGGCGAAGATCATCACATTCCAAAGTCATAGCCTGGAGATTCTCCTTCAAAGATTCAATTTCTTTCTCTAAAGATGCTTGCGAAGTTTCTTTTTCAGAACTAAAATATTTACCTAGAGTTTCGCAGATATTAAGCTTGAGAGGATCAACAGAAGACCTTCGAGCATCATCAAGAACATCATCCAAAACCTTAAAGGCGATGTCCACTCCTTCCAAAAGTTCCCTCTTAACAGGAAGGATTTCAGATGAAGAAGTAGTGATGATTGAAGTTATGGGAAGTGAATCATCTTTCACAATGGATATATTCTTCCAGGGCGAAAATTGAAAAGGCTCAATAAGTGAGGTTGCGGTGGAATCAATCTTTGCGGCATTTGCAAGGGGAGAAGAAGGGGTTTCATTCGCAGAAGGGTTAGCTGAGGGGATGGCATCTGTAGTGATGTTTTCATGGGAAGAAGCAGTAAGTAATAAAGACCCAGCTAGCGAAGTTGTAAGACAAGATGCTAGAGGTTTGAAATCAGGAAATGAAACGGAAGAAATAACAATCTTTATTTTGCGAGATTTTTTGTTGGATTTATTAACATCTTCATCATCCTGCGAATATCAACTTAGATAAGAAACAGAGGCAACAATATTGTTATTAAAGAAGAGATGTTTCTTATTACCTTGATATTCGCATACTTTCTTTTGCCTACAACAACTTTGTGTTGCGAGCTTTTGGAAACCTTAGGGTTTGGGACTGTGAATTTGGTGGAAGATATGCTTTTCTTCAAAACGAGAATCAAGTATGGGAATTAGACAAAATAATAAAATTAGTTAGGGAAGTCATCAAAATAAGATCGGCCCAAACAAAATCAAAGAAGAAAAAGCAAAACTAACCTTGGTGACTCCATGAAAGCAGTAGCAAGTACATAAACTTGTGAGAAGCAAAGATGAAGAAAATTGTAGAAGATGAAGATTCAAAGAGAGCTTGGAGATGAGGAAGACGAAGTAAAAGAAGAAAATTATATTTCCACTAGTCTTCTCCTTAAATAGACAAAAAGGGATGACCGGTTGAAATTGAATGTGCCGGTAAACAAGGGGAACAATAAACACGTGTAGACGGTTACGCCTAATTCACGGGAGATTGTCGGTGAAGAAGAATATGAAAAGATAAATAGGTGCGGCATTTTGAGGTATAGGTTCTCATATCATTCTCTTCTTCGCAGAGAAGACATGAGAAGAGGCAAGATGTAGGAGCAGAATCTCGCAACAATTATTTCCCAACGAAACTCTAGCTAAAAGGTGTTTGCGAAGGCCATCGCAGAATGTTAGAAAAGTGATGTAGCGAATGACGTCAGCCTAATCATGAGGAAAGTGTGAAGATTTTGCGAGATTGAAGTTAACTTGCGAAGAAAACTCTTGTAAGCTTGCGAGAATGACGCAGACCATATCCGAAAATAAAGGTTGGCTTAGCTGTCATCCACTATGTAATATCCTATATAAAGGACCAAGCAGATTTGAGAAGAGAGGGATCTTTTTGGAGAGAGGTTGGAGAGAACAAATAGGAGAGAGAAAGTATAGAGGCGAGCTATTCTGATTTCTTTGTACTCTTATTATTCTTGTAAGATTCTTAAGAAAAATAAATAAAACTTTGATAATTGATCATGAAATTGGATTGGATCATTGTGTAATCTTGTAGGGGTGTAGTTGTAGGAAATTCTGCAACTACACTGAGATAGATTCCTTAATATTTTCCGTTATGGGATAGATCCCCAAACCAATTAGTGAAAACGGGACATATTCCCAATTTTCCCTTCCGTCATGGTACTGCTGATTAATATGATTGCTGCACTTTGACTCATTTATCCACAACCTGTTAAATGATCAACAGTTGAAAAGTCATTTTCAATAATGAAGCAGAAATCACCAAATTGTTGCACTTTGACTCATTTCCATTCCAGATTGAACAAAAGTAAAGGCAACAGCATTAATAGTCCAACTGGTTAGATGACGTTCCCTTGATAGCAAATTTAAAACAAAAACCATAGGAGGCTAGCCCAGTTGGCCAGGAGTCTGACTCTCAAGTAGGAGGTCAGCGGATCGAGTCTCCGCTCAAGAGTTTGGAGATCTCATGAACTACTTCTCTTATGTAAAATTTAGTTTCAAATCTAGTTTCAATTTAAGTTCTTTATGTAACTTCTTTCCTATAAAAAAAATAAATTTAAAACAGAAATCACTAAATTTATTTATTAATTTACCATCAACGAATCTGCAGTATTTAAAGTTACCAACTGAAAACATACTTGATAAATTATTACGATCAATTATTTTGGACGTAAACAGTTACTCTAACAGCAGAATCAATAAATCTCCGATATGGGAACCACCATTTCAAACAAAGATAAGACCCCAAAATCCAAACCCCGAGGCAACAATAGCATACAACAACAAGTTTTCTTGTGTATCCCCTCGATCGGAAATGGACTCCTTCCTGCCTTGATGGAGTGTAGCTGAAGCGACCGGAAAGCTTAAAGGTGAAAATGGACTTCAATGTTAAATTTAGATTAAAGAATTGGTTTGGGTCTTTGTTACCACGATACAGACACGGTATCGGTATCTTGTATCCAATACGCTACTTCGATATGACAACTTCAAAAACTAAAATACGTGGACACGGCACACACAATATAAATATCAGCTTAACATACATATATAATTAGTGAATTTGCTAGATATAATATGATTAACCTCACTGGAGAGAAAAAGTCTGGATAAGAAGGAAGAAAGTCTAGAGCAATATAGGTGAACAGATTTGGAACTAATATTTTGTCACTATATTTAAAACTTCTCATAGAATCTAGTAAAATATCAAAATTTTCTAATATTAAGGTATTGAGATTTATCTTGACAGCTGTTGATATCTAATATTTTGTCAAAGTTTTCTAACTGAGTTGTATCTTGAAGTATTGGAGTATTAGTACGTATCCGTGTAAATACGTATCAATAAAGCTGATTTTTTTTATAGGCGTATCGTTGTAACACAGGGACTTTGGGTGGATTTTTTGTTTGTTATATCTCTTTGGTAAAATTAAGCTCTAGTGTTTTGGCAATCTTAGAGTTCCCAACAAAATGTGATCAAAACGATTGTCGGAAGGAAAAAAAAATCGAACACTCTGCCATCTTATAAAGAAAGCCTCAAAACTAATCGAACACTCTACCAAAAATAAGAGTATTCCGATATACAAAACTTTACCATCCACAAAATTTAATTTCAACCGTTAATCTTTAACAGTTGATATTCAAAATGGTAGATGGTAGTCTTATACGTCTCGGAATGCTCTCATTTTTGGTAGGAATGTAGAGCTATATAAGAGGAACATATTATCAAAAAATTAGCTTCAAATACATTGTCGTTTAGAATTTGTAGAAAAAATGGCCAAACCATGTCATGATTATGTCAATATAACCATGTCATTGGATCCTAGCCCTTAACTATGGGGTAGGATCAATGACATGGTTATATTGACATAATCATGACATTTAATATTTTCTACAAAATCCAAACGACAACTTGGTTTTTTGAAGCTAATTTTCTGGTGACATGTTCTCTTATATAGCTCTACATTCCTACCAAAAATGAGAGTATTCCGATATACAAAACTTTACCATCCACAAAATTTAATTTCAACCGTTAATCTTTAACGGTTGATATTCAAAATGGTAGATGGTAGTCTTATACGTCTCATAATGCTCTAATTTTTGGTAGGAATGTAGAGCTATATAAGAGGAACATATTATCAAAAAATTAGCTTCAAATACATTGTCGTTTAGATTTTGTAGAAAAAATGGCCAAACCATGTCATGATTATGTCAATATAACCATGTCATTAGATCCTAGCCCTTTAACTAGTGAAAAGGTTAGTGGTCGGAAATATGGTTAAGAGTCAAGCCATGGTTTCCGAGACTTATCTTTGTTTAAACTGTTCATGATTTGCTACTGTATAATAGATATCTCTCCTTGTTAGTATATATTTACAGCTTGCACACCTTTGCATCATGCAAGTAGAATAGAGCGTTATATCTTCTTGAAAGGGTGCCAACCCTTATGCATCAGATAATATGAATGGCACTCCTTTACATTATGGTGCTAGGTCATATAATCTCTCTACTAGATCTTGGTTGGTGTCTTTAAGTCTAAACATGCCGTCCCACCTTAAAAATTTAAATCTACCTTTATATAGACTAGTTTTTCACCCGTGCGATGCACGGGTATGTTTCTCACATATGAGATGTTCAGGGATTCACGTTGTGCAACATTTTTATGTTGCTTAAGTCTTTTTCCGTCTATTATGACATTTTCTTAAAAAAATTAGGAGATAATATTTCTTTTTTTCTCTAATATATTCTTGAGTAGAAGCGTATCTGATCCCAATACATCGTAATATCAAAAAAATTCCTAATTCTCGCTTTGCTTGGTTTTCTTTTTATAAGTTCCCCATCTCAAATATTTTATGTGATTAGATTTATTAACATAAAATGAATATCGAACAATGATATCCTTCTATAGCTTAATGGATTTTTTAAAAGAAAGTTTCTCTACATAAATCTAAAAAAAAGTTACGTGCAAATCATTAAAAACATAAAATAAACACAAGTTTAAAGAACATATAAAGAGAATATAATCAAACAGGAATTCGGAAAAAATATAGAAATAATTATAAAAAAACATACCTAATAACTTGATCGACTATAAAAGGACTTGAATTTTCTTTAAGTTCATTGGAATATCTTTAAGTTCTTCAAGAAATTGAATTTACTTGGGAATATTTTCATCATACACGATAAACTGCATTGATACAAAGTGTTTTCATTGATGAAGTCAATCTTGCGTTTCTAGGGACACACGATATATCTGTTGAAAATCGAAATGTAAAGTTTGTAATGATTATTATATTTTGTTCCTTAAGCTTTTCCTTGTAATTTTTCATACCGACTCTTAAAGATAATCGCATGGTCGAGTATATTACCGGATGTGTACGCGGGGATTATAAGACATAAGCCCGTGAGCTATATGTATTGAGTAAATCTATGCGTACCCGTGAATTATGAGTCACACACGTGATTAATCTATATATACACAAACATTATGCGGTGATTAATATTTTAAGTATATTAAATGTAAATATTATAAAACGCTTATCTTGATCAGGATTCCGTATTTGAAGAGAGTCCATAATTTTACATAACAATGTGTACGTGAACTCCATATATATTGAGTTAATTTAAACTCATGGATTCGTGTGACTTACTTTCTCGCGTGTACTTTAAATCCGTGGATATATTGCATTCATGTCAATTATTTGTACAATATTGTATGTGTATTCAAAATTCTTATATAATAAAGTGACACTACGGGAAAATTAGTAATCTACAACTGTAGATTGACAACTCGTAAATTAAAAGTTGTAAAATGTAGTATGTTTTACAACTTTTTCCAACAAAAGCGTTGTCAAAGTAAAATATGTCCAACTCTTAGGACCAACGAGTTCCTAAGAGTAGTGACGAGAATCAGAACCACAACTTGTTGTGTGAAAAGGGTTGCAGAGAGAAGTGACCACCTTTAGAATTTACAACTCACATCCTAAAGGTAGTGAATGATTTTAAAACAACACTAATAAGAGCCGTTGAAGATAGGAAAAAAAAAATTTGAAAAATGATCTTATAGAGAATCGAACCCAAGCTTACAAGGTGTTAGTACAAGACGTCAACCATCCCGCAGATTCATCATTGGTTGATTTGTGCTTTTCTTTTAATCAACATTCGCAACCTTTATAAGGGTTGTAAAATGAAAATTTACTAGGAAAAAAATTAGGCTAGGGTGAGATTCGAACTCGGGCCTCCTGTGGTAGGACTCGGGATTCTAACCACCATTCCACAGCTTACATGTATGATTATCAAAGGACATCTACGTTAATATTTAACAATAATTTCAATCGAGCCTTAAAAAAATGGCCGGCAAGTGCGCCATTTTGCCCAAACATACAAGGCTTTCTCGAATTATACAAGGACGACCGCAATCTCATTTCAATCAACACTCACAAACACCAAGGTTGTATATCCGAAAATGTAAATGAATGAAACACGTGGAGGTGTATATTTATATGCTCAAAGTAAGCGGATTCATGCAAATTTTGGTAAAGCAAACACAACGGTCATGAAGAAGTCGCAAATGCTAAAAGTTTCGAGATATTATAGGAATGTGTTACCATTTTTCTCGCCAATTGCTGAATTAGAGACCAACTCAATAAATCCCCTTTTCTCTCCTCCTTTATCCGGGCTTGAGGCCCAGAATGAAATTATTCAATGGCGGAGTTAAAAAGGGGGGGTTCTTCTGAAGAGAAACATTCAATTTATCATACAAACAATATTATAAGTCATCAACATAGCATAATTTTAATTATAAAACAAGTCCAGACCAATTCATACTACACGTAAAATGAAATCTTATTACATATGACTTTTTCCTAGATTTGTAATTAGATCGGCTATTTGATTTGCGAAACTCTAACTTTTTCCTTTGCGGCAATGAAGATAGCATCTCGAGGCCCATGTAAAATCTCCACATTCTTCACATACCAGGTAAGCTATGTGCTTATTGTGTTGATTGTTGCATATTTTTAGGTTGAGTTTGTTATTGCGGGTTGAAGAGAAGCACAACCGATCGTGTAGCGGACAATTTTTAAAAGAGTGATCATCTTCTCCACAAGCATCACATGACTTTTCACCGATGGTAACAACAACAACTTGGCTTTGCAAGGGGTCAAGCATCAATAAACCATTCAAAATAGGTGCGGTAGGTATGGTGCACTTGAAAACATTTTTCCATAGGTTTCAGGTTGTTTTAGATTGCGAAATGCCCTCACACCATTACAAGGAACATGCTTACACCTAGAATAGAGCCAAGGACACACTTTTGTCTCATGAAACCCTTGTTCACACATAGCACACTCGGTTAGGTTTTTTTTTCATTCTCATGTTTCATTCCGCTACTACTTGCTACCTGGAGAATCTTTCACACCTCCACCCATGACTAATTCAGTGTTTTTAAAGCCTAATTGAAGAAAATTTCTCCACAGGCCTAATTTCCGAAAATTTATGAACCCTAAGTGTTTTTAAAGCCTAATTGAGTGATGGCTAATTTACACATGATTGATTAGTGTTGATTAATAGATATATTGAAGCTAGGACTAATTTTAACCGTATCATCATTCTCGGATCAATAGCGGTTAAACGAACGGAAATCAAAAAAATAATAAAACCCTAAAATGGGTTATAGAATCAAACCTTTTTTTCCTTAACACATATCGAGAAGGTGTTGGTGGTGAAGAAATCTTGACTCAATCTATTGATGGGTTTTAAATTTTCGTGGTTAAGGAGATGAAGGAGGAGGTTGCGGGAGATGGAGGAGAAAAAGAAAAAACGACGGAAAAGAAGATAAGTGGAGGAGAATAAGTGATGGGGAGATTGAATAGATAAGAAGAAAAAGATAAATAGATCTTCCGCAACCCTTAGAAGAGTTGTAAAATGAAAAATAACTATGAAAAAAAAAAAAAGCTCGGTGAGAGTCGAACATGAGTCTCCGTTGCCAATATGACATTCCAACCATCCCGCCACATTTATACATGTAATTATATTTACATTCTTTTATATATTAGACCAAATTTTTAAATTAGCCTTAAAAAAAAATGCCAAAGAAATGCACCATTTTTCCCGAAGCATATAAGAAAGTCTCGTCCAATGCCTCGCAATCACATATCAATCAACAATCACGGGTGCATTCATGGAAGTTTTAGTGAATTGTACAAGGCACAATCACATTTCAAATTCCATTAAGAAGCTGCAAATGCTTAAAGTTGTGAAGTATATTAACGGAATAAAAGTAAGACATTGATCGCAAAATAAGTAAAGACATTCCGTAAAAGCAAACCGCAAACAATGTCATTTTAAAAGCAAAAATACAATCAAGCAAAATGAAAGAAACAAAATAGGTTGAGCATCCGTGGAAACGAAAAGAGTAATTAAACCCACCATCGCGGCACTTCTTTTTCTTTTTCTTATTCTTCTTGTTTTTCTTCTTTGTCGGAACCACTAAGATAGGTTCAAAGATCGGTTCTTGCATAAATCTCGGTATCATCATTCATTTGTAAGCCAAGAGTTGAAGGTTCCACTGGATGGCAACTTGTGTCTTCCCTGTTCATTGTATTCCTCTAATTCATGGAAACCCCTTGGTGGTGGTTTTAACATCACAAACCAATTCGATGTATCTGACTCTCGAGAATAGAAAACTTGTCGGGCTTGTGACGCTAAAATGAATGGATCATTTTGATATTGGTTCTTATCTTTGACGTAAGTTGACCAATGTAAAACCTTTTTCTATCTTGACACCAAAATAGGTGTGAGCCCGGTCACATTTGAATAAGGGAATTTGAAACATATGTTGGTAGTCCAACACGAGAATTTGTTCTAAAACGCCATAGAAACCACTACTTATTTGTGATGATGCAACTAAAGATTTTGATTCAATTGAAACACCAAAGTGTTTTGCGTGACTCTTTGAATATCCTTAGTAACAAACCTTGACCCATTTATTTGCAAGCCTTTATATGATACACATTTTTCTAAAGGACCATGTGACAACCAAATCTTGTATTTGATCTTGACATGCCTTGACCAATTTGCATTTTAACCTATCAATAAAATTTAGTTAGCAGAACACAAGTGACCACAGTAATGGGCGCAAGCTCTATGTTTTGGCTTGGTAAGATCTAATTAAGAAGTGAATGACAGATTCATCTCTAATTAAGCTCTATGGGGGTAATGCTAAAAAGAGGTACTACGTACTCAGGAAAAATGAATCTAATAAATTGAAAACATATATAACAAATAACCAAGTGGCGTTGCACGTACCTTTTGCTTTAACCAATCTGCAAATGTTTCCGATCTGTATGGAAAGGAGTTGGTCTTCACTGAAGTATCGGAAGATCTTAACTCATCCATATGCATTCTAATAAGAAAAATTTTAATGTGGACAAGATTCGTAAAACACAAGTGCTTATACGCTAACAATTTTAAATGAACATATAACAGTCATACTTACGTTATATATGGTTCAATTGCTGCGTGTTAAAAAGCACATATCTATGAGCAATCTTTAGCATATCACTACCAATATACACTTGAACGCCTCTAGAAAGAGGACGCCTGCCGGTGTGGAATCATGTTGAATGTCTTCATTATGGCTTTGATTTACTCCTCCTTGAAATGTTTGTCCCCATGAACATCAAAATACCCGACGCACTCCATTCCTGTGTAACACTCTGCTATACATGCTTCGGGTTGTGCGTAATTATTTACGTATTCTTTGAATGTCTTCATATACCCGTGACAAACCAAACTTCTAATTATTAGCACCAAACTCCCATTTACACGTAACAAAACTATAACATTGTACTTAAAATAACTAAAAAAATATTCATACTAATGAAACAATTACCTTTCAAATGGATACATCCAACGATATTGTACGGGTCCACCTAACCGCACTTCTCGAGCTACGTGAATTGTCAAGTGTACCATCACATCAAAAAATGATGGAGGGAAGTACATCTCCAACATACACAAAGTCTCAGCAATTTCATCTTCAAGTTCTAACAATCTAGTGAGATCAACTCGCCCTTTGGCATATTTCGTTAAAATAAGAACATAACCGATTTATGGCATTACTTGGCCCATCGTAAAAGTCCTTTCAAAGCTACGGGTAATATTTGTTGCATCATAACATGGTAATCATGAGCCTTAAAGACACCCAAGCAACCATCTTTCGAGAAATGCCTCCTAAGATCGTAACTATACCCATATGGAACCTTGATTTCTCATCCTATTATAGAATACGACCTTTCCCTTATCGCTTAAGTTACATGGTGCTGGAGGAAGCCAAGTTTTGCCATTTTTGACTATTAAATGCAATTCTTCTTTGATTCCCATTCTTTTCAGTCTTACATTCCCATCTTTTGTTTTGTTCTTTATATTCAATAGAGTACCAATGACACTCTCACAGACGTTTTTTTTCCGTATGCATAACATCAATATTGTGTCGTAGTAATAATTCCTAAGAAGGAAGGAATAACATAAAAAGTATGAGCAAGTCACTTGAGTTGTACATTTCATAAATGAGATTTAACATGCAAGATGGGAATGTAAGACCAAAAGAAGATAATCTGAGGTTATAAGTTACCTTCCAAGAAGGCAAGTCGAAAAATATTGACCGTTTGTTGAATATCGGATGGTCATCATCAGGCACCGAGAACTAGGACTAAGCACTCATACAGGCATCGTAGCAACTTGCCTTTTCCGCTTCCCCCAGATTAGATTTACCGTCATTTGCACTTCGTTGCCGCACTACTCCGACCCTTTTTCTCGCTTCTTCTTATTCTTCTTCTTTTCCTCTTTCTCTTTCCTTTTCTCCACCTCGTTCTCGCTTCGCTTTTCCAAAGTCATTTACACACGCTCGACGTTCAAAAGCCTCAAGACTAGACATAGTAGGTGGCTTTTCCTTTGTCTCAATCTCTCCATTGAAACATGCTTTCTTCTTAGTCGATCGAAGAGGATGATTATGAGGTAGAAATCTCCTATGATTCATGTAAACAGTTTTACGACTAAATGGCAACCGAGTTGAAAGAGTATTATCACCACACGAGGGCGGCTGACTTCCCTTTATATGTACATCCAGATAGGTTACCATAAGCGGAAAATCATTTATCGTCCACATTAATAATGCCTTCAAATTGAACATTGTCTTACTAAATGCATCATAAACCTCCACGCCGTTTTCCCATAACTTAATCGGATCATCAATCGGTGGTTGCAAGTATATATCGATGTCTCTACACTGGTTGTTTCTTTCCTGGAATCGCAAGCTTAAAATAATATTGTCGCCTTGCATACACCGTTGAGGGGGAAGATTATATACCACAATCATCACCGCCAACAATCGTGGGTTGGGGAAAGATCGCCAAACGGATTAAATCCATCCAGCAAGCCCAAGACGCAAATTACGCGACTCAAGCAAACTCGGGAACTTTGTGTCTATGTGCTTCAAGCCAAAGAATCCAGTTGGATGACGCATCTTACCATCTTTACTCTTATGAGTCGCGTGCCATATCAATCTGCCGAGCTAGCTCACGATTTATACATTCTCCTTAATCTCGGCACAATGGGGAAGTATCTAAGCACCTTCTTGGTATCTTCTTTTTGGGCTTGTCTACCATGTCAAAGATCATCCATGTTAGATGTGTCTTCCTTCCACCTAGAATAGTGACATTTAGGACATTCATCCTCGTCTTTCAACTCATTTCTAAACAAGCAACAATCATTCGACATGCGTGTATTTTTCTCATAAGTGAGTTGGAAAGCTTTCAAGCAACTTCTTCACTTCATAAGTTGATTTAGGAAGACAATGACCTGGGGCAACACAGTAACCAATTGTCTTGAGAAGATCATCAAAAGCCCTTCGAGATAAACCATTTCTTGTCTTGTGCCTATACAACTCGGTAGTCATGCTTAGCTTTTGTGTGTGTAGTACAACCCGGGGTATAAAGGGAAGTCGGCCTCTTCAATCTCGTTTATCGACAACTCTTCGTCGTGGTTTGGAAACCCTTCGTCCCGCCTAGGTTCACAAACCCCTTGCCTTGGTTCGACATCACCTTCAACATTAGCATCCGTCACATCCGGTAGAAAGTACGTTGACGTGTTGCTCCCTCTTCATGAACATTATTAAAATTGCTAATCTTCTCCCCGTGAAGAACCCACTCGGTGTAAGTAGGATCCATACCCCGTTTTAGCAAGTGCATATGTATTGTACCGGAGGAAGTGGCGCAGCAAGATTCTTACAATCCACACAAGGACAACTAAACTTAGAAGGATTTCCAAGTTTCTCATGAGCCAACTCTACGAACTTCTTTACCGCATCCCGGTATGGAACTTCCCCCTACATTAAAACTCCAATGGTTAGACGTACTAAGATCGATTAATCTCATTATGAGACATATATACCCCGTAGAGACAGTTATGACTTGGCTTTACCTTGGCCAACGAACCCAATCCTTATTCATCATTTTACAAGTCAAGAGTCACCCGGTGTCATAGTTCAATATGAATCTTTATTTCCTTCCCACCATCAATGAAAAACATTCTCATATTAAAACATGTATAAACTTTTTCCTTTGTTATTTTCTTGCCGGGAAGGATTGAGCAATCTCGCAATTATTAGGCATCCGAATGACAACAAATGGACGCAAATGATGGTACAAACAATGACACAATTTTGCGGGATGCCCTATCAAAAATATAAGTCATAAAACCTATGCAGCATCTCATTTTGGAGCCATCACCACCAATAACGAATAATTTTATCAAAGATTCAAAATGGGCACCAAGTTGACATTATACGGGACGAGAAAACTATACCAAATTACACACATAAATATAATCCCGCATAGTTGCGGGGGTGGCATTTGGTCGAACGGTACATATAATGGCCAACTAGTGCGTACATACCATCGCTTAGCTAGACTTATTTTCTCGCAAAATTTGTACTTCACCCGCTCCCCTATACAAGCTTAGCTAATCTGCAAAAAATCAAACAACACCAAAAACTTAATTTCAACCATTTGCAGAATTGAATGCATCTAAACATGAATTAAATTCGAACAACACCCAAAAAAAAATTAATGTAACGGTTTGAAATGATTGAAATTAAATGCAACCCTAAAAATTTGATCCAGGCCAATCATCAAAATTTAATGCTACCAAATCATCAAACAAATTAAATGCAATGATTGATTTTTTTTATTAAAACGAATTTAATGCAACCCAATCATGAAACCCTAAATTTAATGCAAATTGAGATGAAACTATTACAAAAAAAAAAATTAAAGCAATCAGTTACAGACCCAATTACAAGATCGATCGGTAGATGGAGAAGCTCGATTTGTTGATGGAGAAGCTCGATTTGTTAACAGAGGTTAAGAAACTCGATCTGTTGATGGAGAAAAAAACGATATGTTGATGAAAAAACTCCTTTTCATAGATCTGTTCGCTCGATTTGTTGATGATCTTGACTTGTAATGGTTTGATTGATTGTGTTTCGGCAGATGAGGAGCTGGTTTTCTGTGGTTCGAAGAAAGATAAAAGAAGAAACGAAAGACGAAAAAGAAAAGAAGTGGTGGAGGAAAGAAAAACAAACGGATAAAAAAGGAAAAAAATAAAACAATGGACGGTTAGAGATCGATGTAAGGTTGAAATAGATTTTGGAGATTGAAATGGAAGTTGTGATGCGAAATTTTTTTCTTGGCCCTTTCACAATCGTTAGAAATAGTCGTCATAGGGGTTTTTTCGTCTTTCAAACTTTTTAAATTCTCGCTAAATTTTTTTCACTTCGCTAAGTCATACCGTTGGACTCGTCGTTCTTTACGAAGGAATCTTATCTATATTGGCCTGGATTTTCGATCTCCGAGCAAGATTCTTTCTCGAACCTGGTGAAATCTAGGGTTTGGTTACGGTATCGGCGAGTATCTACATGGAATCTTACAGTCATACTGTTGGACTCGTCGTTCTTACGAAGGAATCTTATCTATATTGGCCCAGTTTTCGATCTCCGAGCAAGATTCTTTCTCGAACTCCGGTGAAATCTAGGGTTTGGTTACGGTATCGGCGAGTATCTACATGGAATCTTACAAATCATCTTTGTTGGACTCGTCGTTCTTACGAAGGAATCTTATCTATATTGGATTTTTCGATCTCCGAGCAAGATTCTTTTCGTACCTGGTGAAATCTAGGGTTTGGTTACGGTATCGGCGAGTATCTACATGGAATCTTACAGTCATACTGTTGGACTCGTCGTTCTTACGAAGGAATCTTATCTATATTGGCCCAGTTTTCGATCTCCGAGCAAGATTCTTTCTCGAACCTGGTGAAATCTAGGGTTTGCTTACGGTATCGGCGAGTATCTACATGGAATCTTACAGTCATACTGTTGGACTCGTCGTTCTTACGAAGGAATCTTATCTATATTGGCCCAGTTTTCGATCTCCGAGCAAGATTCTTTCTCGAACCTGGTGAAATCTAGGGTTTTGGTTACGGTATCGAGTATCTACATGGAATCTTACGGTCATCTTTGTTGGACTCGTCGTTCTTACGAAGGAATCTTATCTATATTGGTGATTTTCGATCTCCGAGCAAGATTCTTTTCGAACTGGTGAAATCTAGGGTTTGGTTACGGTATCGGCGAGTATCTACATGGAATCTTACAAGTCATACTTGTTGGACTCGTCTGTTCTTACGAAGGAATCTTATCTATATTGGCCTGGGGCGATCTCCGAGCAAGATTCTTTCGAACCTCGGTGAAATCTAGGTTTGCTTACGGTATCGGCGAGTATCTACATGGAATCTTACGGTCATCTTGTTGGACTCGTCGTTCTTACGAAGGAATCTTATCTATATTGGCCCGATTTTCGATCTCCGAGCAAGATTCTTTCGAACCTCGGTGAAATCTAGGGTTTGGTTACGGTATCGGCGAGTATCTACATGGAATCTTACAGTCATCTTTTGTTGGACTCGTCGTTCATTTACGAAGGAATCTTATCTATATTGGCCCGATTTTCGATCTCCGAGCAAGATTCTTTCGAACCTCGGTGAAATCTAGGGTTTGGTTACGGTATCGGCGAGTATCTACATGGAATCTTACGGTCATCTTTGTTGGACTCGTCGTTCTTACGAAGGAATCTTATCTATATTGGCCCAGTTTCGATCTCCGAGCAAGATTCTTTCTCGAACCTGATGAAATCTAGGGTTTGGTTACGGTATCGGCGAGTATCTACATGGAATCTTACGATCATCTTGTTGGACTCGCTGTTCTTACGAAGGAATCTTATCTATATTGGCCTGGATTTTTCGATCTCCGAGCAAGATTCTTTCTCGAACCTCGGTGAAATCTAGGGTTTGGTTACGGTATCGGCAGTATCTACATGGAATCTTGGGTCATCTTTGTTGGACTCGTCGTTCTTACGAAGGAATCTTATCTATATTGGCCCCGATTTTCGATCTCAAGAGCAAGATTCTTTCTCGAACACGGTGAAATCTAGGGTTTGCTTATGGTATCGGCGAGTATCTACATGGAATCTTACGGTCATCTTGTTGGACTCGTCGTTCTTACGAAGGAATCTTATCTATATTGGCCAGTTTTTCGATCTCCGAGCAAGATTCTTTCGAACCCGGTGAAATCTAGGGTTTGGTTACGGTATCGGCGAGTATCTACATGGAATCTTACGGTCATCTTGTTGGACTCGTCGTTCTTACGAAGGAATCTTATCTATATTGGCCCGGTTTTCGATCTCCGAGCAAGATTCTTTCTCGAACTGGTGAAATCTAGGGTTTGCTTACGGTATCGCTGAGTATCTACATGGAATCTTACGGTCATATTGTTGGACTCGCTGTTCTTACGAAGGAATCTTATCTATATTGGCCTGGGGTTTTCGATCTCCGAGCAAGATTCCTTCGAACCTGGTGAAATCTAGGGTTTGGTTACGGTATCGCGAGTATCTACATGGAATCTTACAGGTCATACTTGTTGACTCGTACGTTCTTACAAATGGTTTTATTGTAATTGTTTGTAATCCAACGAACCAAATTTAAGGAAATCAAATCACAAGCCAATCTAACGGTGAGGAAGCCTTGTTTGGTTTACCAAATTGTGTGTTTTCTTCTCAATCCGTATGCTTTGTTTCAACCAATGGGATTGTCCGTGATTTTAATCTAACGGCTACAAAAAGTACCATGCGGATTGTGTGTTTCCACCCAAACAGCCCGCCTAAATTTGGGCACATCCTTCTAGATTTTGAACCAAATTTGGTTTCCCACCCAAACAACCCCTAAAGAAAAGAATTTTGACCAAAAATTTCTTCTCATTTCTCTCATTTTTTCTCTCTCTCTTTCTCGTTTCTTCTCCCTGTCTCTGAGAAGATTTTCTCTCATCAAACCCTAACTAGATTTTGAAACCCAACTTCACCTCAAACCCAAACTTCATCTCACACTCTAATCGATCTCAAGAAACACAACTTCACCCCAATCTCTGATATTAAACCGTAGCTTCAACTGCGCCGATTTACATCTCAGGTATAAATCTCACCTGTAAAGATGTATTTGTCATTTTCTATTGGTTTGATTTCTGATTTGAATTTTTTTTTCATTATCTTCGTGATTTCCTGATTAGGGTTTTATTTTCTGAACCGAGTTAGGGTTTATATTTTGAACCGATTCATATGATTTCTTTCGTTTTGTTTGGTTATAGCAAATACCCTTTGTAATAGGTTGTATAATCGTCAGAGAAAATTTGATTTATTCCTGAAAACATCTCTAAATTCTGTGACTCAGTTGACGAGTCGTAACCAATTCATGCTTGTTCTTCAATCTTGTTTACTTGATTGTTATGTTTTCTCGAATTCGATTCTTGATATGCAATATGTAAGTTTTCAATTAAATTTAATTTTCATAACATGTAGTAGTTTCATTTTTGAATAAATTACCAAAATTGTGTTTTCTTCTAACTCTATAAACATGATGCTTGTTTTTGAAACCATCAAGTGAATCTGTAATTGCCGCTGGTTGGAGTACCGAACTCCTGGCTCATTCTCAACCGAGAATTGCGCAGGGCTTCGGTATCCCAACCAATGGTTGTCAGTTGCTTGGTGGTTATTTTAAGTTTGATTTATAACATTATAGTTTGTTTTTGATACCTTGATTCAAATGTGGATTGCTAAAGTCTTATATATTTTTGCAAGGTTTGATGAGAGCTACAACACTCTCTTTCGTATGAGCAAAGCAATTGCTTAAGTTCTCAAGCAATGGATTTGCTCATAAGAAAGAGAGTGCACCAGCTCTTAAAGCCTCAGTGATTCACATGTGGTGATTTGTCATGTACAATGGTGATTTCTTATCCGATGAGATATGGTGCAATATTTAGAGTTTAACTTTTTGGTTAAGTTTTTGTTGTAGATGCGTAGTGTGGAAGGAGGTGAAGATCCAATTTGTCTGCAATGGTGAAGAATAATAAGGTGAAGACTTATATATCTTATGGTTCAGTTTAATTTTACGTATTTAGTGTCAATGATGTTCTTTCAATCCTTTTGATTAACTTATTTTACTCTATGTTACAGGTTAACGATGAAGCAAAGAGCAAGATTCCAGTCCCATCTCCCAAAAAGGTAGTAAGCAAGAATTTGGTAGTATCTCCCAAAAAGGTAGCAAGTAAGCAAGCAAAAAGCGTCCGAGCCAAAACTCATCGGGCTGTCGCGGCTGCTATGAGGGTACGTAGTAATAAATCTCTTATGATTCGGTTTATTTTTTACTTGTTTCAATCACTTTATTTACCATCTCCTTTTGATTAACATAGTTCAGTTTATTTTGCAGATCATTTTGAAAGATAAGAGTAAAAAGTCTCATGGCAAACAAACTCCTAAGAAGAAGAATAAGAGTTCGAGCTTCTTGAAAGTGAAAAGCTTCCAAGGCGATCATCCCCAGGTTTAAGAACAACTCGAGGAGGATTCACAGATCGCTGAAAAGACTACTCCATCACAATCACCAATAAAGAAAACTCAAAGTGCAGTTGAACCACCCGCTGAAAAGCCTACTCCAACACGATCATCACCGAGGAAAAGGAAAAGTTCGGTTGAATGGAACAATCTCAACCAGGAGCATCTCAAGCTGCACCTTCTACCGAACCCTCTCGTTGAACAGTCCCAGCCATTAGAATCTCCAACTGCACCCTTAATCGAGGAAGTCGTTCCCAAGCGAAGAGTTGCAAAGCGGAAATTGTACATGTGGCCATGTCCGAATGTGAAACTCGGGAATGCGATGATACTTTATCAGATTTTGAAGAGGAAGAAGAAGAAGATGAAGAACTTGAACAAGAGAGAGATGTTGAGGTGGAAAAAGAAAACACAGAAAATGATAATGATGTTGACGTGAATGATGCAAGAACCGAAAATGAAACGAAGCTCATCGGGTATATGACTCTTTTGCTTAAGTTACTTTTCCATCCTTAAGTATTTTCACTCAATTATCTCGATAAAATATGAGCAAGTCACCTAAGTTGTATCCTTATTTAGTTTTTCCATCCTTAACTCTTTTGTAGGCAAAACCCAAAAGAAAGTACGTTCCTCGCGGCCCCACAAGGATGACAGCACTAGGTCTAACAGCTAATAAGAATGGCAAGGAAGCTGTGAGCTTTAACAATAAGGATCAGCCTGTTGGTGATCCTTCGGTGCAGCTTGCTAGTGTGTTGGGTGTTTTAGTTAGGCGTAACATCCCATTAAAGCACAAGGACCGGGAGACTTGTCCCTAGAGAGGCCAAAGATAACATATGGGCGATTATCATGGTAATTTCTTGACTCTTCAACTCTTTTACTTTTATAATGTATTTAGAAGTTTTATACACCATCCATTATCTCTTTAACTCTTGTAACTATTTTGCTTGTATTTGCAAGCAAAGGTTTATTGTCGATGATTTTTACAAAGACTATTATCTTGGGAAGATGGGAAGTTATCCGAAAGAGGCTAGGTCTAGGAAAGTCGGTAAAATCCTCGCCTTGGATGGGCTAGAGGAAGAAGAAAGACAGATGAAGGGGCAGCAAGACGAAACCGAGAGAATGATACGTGAATGAGTGGGAAGAGTTTGTGGCACATGTTTGCTCGGAGGGATTCGAGTAAGTGTTCATATCGCAATAAGTTAAATTATTTTTGTGTTCGGCCCTTGTACATTCACCGTTGTTTAGTTAATGATATTCGTTACTTCATCGTGCAAAAAGATTGCAGATGCAACAAGTTAGAGAGAAATACACCACTCCACACACTCTCAGTAGAGGTGGTTATGCGAGACTCGAGGCTAAAATGGTAAGTTGTGTATTTTTATTCCTATGTTCATTATAGGGTAATTGTATTGAAATTATATGCTAACTAGCTGGATAACATATTGTTTGCAGCAAAAGCGATTTTGAATACAAAAGAAGACATTGATAGAGTCGAACTTTGGATAACAGTCACAAACCGAAGGAAGGGAAGGAACCTAATCCTGGAAATATGGAGGCTTTAGTGAGAACTCAACTCATATTTCTCTTATATTTTTTGTTAATTTATTTGCTTAATATATATGTGTTCGAATGATGCAAAAATGTGACTAATTGGGTTGCTTTTGCACTAATGCGGGAAAGAATTGATAGAGCCGCACAAGAGCATGGTGCCGATGTTGGATCATCGTGACGTACGATCTTCTCTCCAAAGCTCTTGGTGACGACAAACCGGGAGAGGCGAGAGGTATTGGCTATGGAGCGACAAAGACAAAGATGGTTGTCAAGAGCCATTACAAAAAGATCATCAAAGAGTGCAAGGATAGTATGAGTGAAATGAATGCGAGACTTGCACTTTGTTAGGAGGTGAGATTATAATAATCGCTTTTGTTTCTTTTAGTTGAAAATTTTAAACTCGCGTCTCATACCTTTGGTTTGATGTTGGTATAGGAAAAAACCTCGAGATGCGTCTGTCGCCATGATGGCTCACACTTGAACAAGGCCAGTCCAATTGTAAGTGTGTTTATGTTTCTATAAAACTCTTTGGTTAGTCTCTATTGCTCCCATTATGAGTTTCGATGTTCGTTGTATTTTTCCCGTAGTCTGGAAATGCTAGCAACACCCATGGTTTTGCTAGCTCAAGTAGGACCATTCCCCGAGTTTGCAAATGACAGTCCAGTTAACGAGACCAAGGGTGGAGGAAGCGCTAGGGAAGGGTAAAGCTTGCGGATTGCTCGGTTGGTACAATGAGAACGAGGTTGTTGCCGACGCAATTATTCTTGAAACAGATCCAAAGATGGAGTGCCATGGAGTGCCAATAGGTTTCGGCGCGTACAAAGTGATCGTGACTACTTCTCGTGTTGATGATGCTCATCTCTACAAGCCATCGGGTGACTTGAAGCGTGTTATACATGTTGTAGGAACTTATGTCACATGGTCCAAGGATCTAATAATGCCCGCCATCCGATAACTGTTACTTTGTTTGGGGTGTGTTTCATGAGACAATGGTTATTTTTGTGTTGCTTTCATCGGTTTAAAACAATGACAATGACAATGAGTGTTTCAGAAACAATGATGATCTCGTTAACTTGTTTATATGTTGATCTGTTACATTTTAATGGTTTTTATCTCGAATGAATGGAAGTATATTTATATATATTTGTGTGAATCGAAAAGCAATTTTATATATTTTTTTTTCTAAAATGTAAAAGAATCACAACTGCTAAACATGGTTGGAAAAAAGGTGATCACTACACGGGATATGGGTTGTGAAATATTTTTATGCTACGGGATATGGGTTGTGAAACAAGATAATTATACAACATAAAAAACATTGTGATACATTTTTATGCTACACGAGAGTAAGGGTTGTGATATGAAAATAATGGTTGTCATACTTGTTTTCGCTACACATCGTATTTGTTGTGAAACAATGCAATCGGATTGTGGAAACAAACTTCTACTACACATACAAAGGTTGTCATACACGTTTCGCTACACAAGTAAAGGGTTGTGAATAACATGTCTTACTACTATAATCTTGGTTGTCATACGAGTTTCGCTACACAAGTAAACTGTTGTGAATATGATGTCATACTACTATGAACTTGGTTGTGATACGAGTTTCTCCTATACATATTTTTGTTGTGTAAGAAGTACTTACAACCCAAGTAATAATTGTGAAACACTTCTTAGACTACGCTTCCATAAGTTGTGATATGGGTTTCTCGCTACACTACCCTCTTGTTGTGAAACACTTGGTTGGGAAAGTCCTACAACCATAATAATAGTTGGGAGAATGGTATATACACAACCATTATATTAGTTGTGTTAGATATTTCTAAGACTTATAACTTTGTTGTGAAACAAATTATTACAACCTCTTGATGAGTTGTGTGAGATGTTGCCCAAGTAATTTGGATTAAGTATCACAACCGAAGCAAGTGTTGTATAATATTAAACCACAACCAAGTTTACGACTCTAGCTTACGAGTTGCAAACAATTGAAGTCTTTCTACAACCCCCCTTGTGCAACCTATCAATAAACGTCGTCTTATGTGGTACCACAACTGATTTCCGGGGTAGTTAATCGCTGTTTTTCCCGTAGTGTGATTGTGTGTTTCATTTATATCAAACAACACTTTTTGCCGTAGTCTAATTGGTTTATTTATTTTCGTGTTCTCTACACACTTCTAAAAATAATTTTACATGGATATCCTTAAGATATTGAGATAAATTTCTAAGCCCGATACAAAAAGAAACTAATTATTAATCCTTAAGCTATATACGGGTATATAATTTAAGTTATGGGCCTCAAGAGTGAATGATCAAGCATGGAAATTTGGAGAGGAGGAAATAAAGGAAGAAAGTTATGGCCTCTAATCATTTTCGCAGAGTGTGTTGGTCACTTTGGAATGAGAGAAATCAAGAGTAATGGCTCACAAGAGACCCAAGAGTGTAGCAGAGACAATCATTGAGATTAAGAATCTCATATATATATGGGGGAACATCAAAAATAGTTCTTTGCAATCTCTTTTAGAGACTTGATCATTCACTGGAAAGTCATTCTTGATTCCAGATAACAGAAAGATTTTGTAACAGAAAGAACTGGTTATGTGCCTAGAGCCTAACCATTTGTACAAACTAAAATGGGCCCTTGTGCCTTATTACATTTTTTCTTTTATATATCAACCTTTTCGGTCAAAAAATAATAATTTAGCACATATATGCGAGCGTATGCCGAGCACATTTACACCTTTAAGTTTCCGTGAATATAATGTTGCGCATTTTTAAAACCAGTAAACTATGGAGTATTATTATTTCTTTGGTACTCGATTTGAAGTATGTTGTGTATTTTTAAAATCCGTAAACTATATGAGCTCATGTTAATTATATAACATCAACAGTTCCATGTATTTCTGATTATAAATTATAAATTTTAGTCATTATTATTATTTCTTTGGTACTCGGTTTGTATTTGTATTTCTTTGGTACTCGGTTTGAATTTGATTTGTATCAAAAACGGATTCCCGCGCAATGGGTGCATTTTTTGCGTGGCATAATAAAATCAACGCAGTACATAAAAGAGCGGGGCAATACTTTAGTGTTGCCAAAGCCGTTCCGATCAATTTTGGATAAATTGTCAAACATCTTTATAAGAAAACATTACCAGTACCAAACCAAATTTCCCATTTTCAAGAAAAAAACAACCAAATTCCCCACTTCCCTGACCATGGTTGAAAATATATTTAAAATTAGTAAGATATTTCACTAATATTTAGTAGTGGTGCCGCAGTTCGCAACGTTACAGTAGAAGGAATATCCCATGGATGATCCATCGCACCACACCTAAATATTTACAATGCCGTAAATACCAAAATCTGACCAAGAACACAAATGGTAAAATATAATTCCTTATATATATGTATCTTGTAATTGCAACATATGATGTGATGACTTGTAATGGCCTACTACTAAGAAGAGCATTGGGTTGGATGACTTTTCCATGCGGCCCATGCCTAGATGATTAATGGATATGAAGGTAAAATTTAAATAAATCATTGTCCAAAGGATTAGTGTATGCAGGACTGCAACCTAATAATCCACATACCCATTTTATCAAGCGGTTCCATGGTTGTGGATATTCCTGGAAATCACAAAACAATTGCAATTTATTGCATCTATATCATTTTCTCTGACTAAATTCAAAAATTTGTGAATAGTCTGGAATTTACAAAGTCTGTAAATATGATATCAACAAAAACCGTAAAATGAGCAACTATTACATTTGTTTTAAGGGACACTGCAATTCCAGTGTAGTTGTCTGGAATACTAAACAACAAAGAGTATCTTGTTGATTGCGTACCTTCATCGTCCATTATTTACTAAGTTGCTGAGCTTTAAAATTTAACAGTGGAATGAACAACGGTGTGTGGCTTCCAATGATAGCAAAGTGAACAATCAACGGCTTCGAATCTGGTCCTTGAACAAAAATAAAAAAAGAAGCGAAGTTACTCAAGCATAATAACAAAATAAAAATACATGAACATGTATATCACAATACTGAAAAGTGACGTGCCTAATTCATGTTTTTTGGTTTTGCTATAAATAATCATATATGTTTAAGCTATGACCAGCACATGGAAGAAAAAGCTTAGCACGTATCATTCTCTCACAACCCTTTGTGATAAGAATTTGGTCGATCGGAAAAGTTTTTGCCCTTAATTTTCAATAAGGAAAGCCGATTAATGGTTGGTCTTGTGCTGCAACTTTGTCCAAGCAATTATAAATCTAGTGAAACAAAAGAAACTTTAAATTTATACCACGATGAGTTGTATATAACTGAGTTGGGTTCACATAAGTTGTGGGGAAGAAAAAATTAAACAGTTAAATACTAAAATTCAACCACACGTGCCATAACCATTTTCCCATCGGTGTCGTTTATAGTAACTCGCAATTGCAGTTCACACCAATTTTCAGATCCACGGTTAGATAAAAGAGGTTTTTCCAAATTAAAGAATCCCATGCAAGAAAAAGCATAGACGGTTTCAAAAAAAAAAAACGTATACACAAAGCTCCACCACTACCGTCTACCCATTATACGAAATAAGAAAAGCAAAAACCACTGCTGGTATGCACCCCATAACCTAAGATTTGTGTCAAATTAAAAATAACTTCAATTCAGAAAGAAAAAAAATAAAAGACGAAAAGAAAAAAGACTCACTTCTAAGATATCTTTCCTTTTGCGGCGTAATTTTTTGATTTAACAAATGCAACAAAACCATAGAAAAATACAACAAAACCAGAAAATGTAGATTTATATATATAAGATCGAGAAAAAGGAATGAAAACTCAAAATATAGAAGGATGAAGTTTGAACTAACCCTGAATTCACTACACCAGTAGTAGTAGTAGTACAGTCTGTTTAGAGCACCACATGCTTTTATCAATGAAAAGTCTCGATCCATCTTATCTATCAAGAAAACTACCTACCTACCTACCTACCTACCTACCTACCTACATCACTATCTCTTTTTTCTTTAGCCCTGCAATTCCATAGTTTTCTCGCTCAGTAAAAGATGTGAAAAACAAAAGAAAAAGAAGGGAAACAACTTTCAATCGGGTAAAATCTATCAGAGACTCTTATATACGAAGATTTTGAAGAGATGTTGATTCGCCGATTTCTTTCATGCTAAAATCTATCAGAGACTCCCATTGAAATAACATTCAACGGCTTGAGAATACCTGCAAATAAACAACATCCCGTGAATCAAATAACAAAATAACAAATCGGAGAAAAGAAGAAGAAAAAAAATGCCGCCATTAGAAGAGAAAAGCGACGTCGAAAGATGAGGCTTGGCTTATGGTCAATGCTTTATATAAAGACAAATTACCCATAAATAAAATGATTTATTTCGAAAAATTATTACATAATATCTAAAAGATCATCTAAGATTTTTATATTTTTTGCTTGTGTATTTACCTACCATGTTAATTTTAGAAAGCTCAAGCAATGAAAATCACGGGATCACCTATTTTGTTAGTTTTTTACTAATGTTATTTTACCTTAAATTGGACTCCCTTCTTTTGGAACACAAACCAAATTTGCCATATTTACCTAAAAGAAAAAGGGAAAAGAATTATATTTTGATGGAACGAACATTAAGTTAACACAAATAATATTGAAAGCTCATCCATTTTTGTCGGCTACACTTTTTACTGAATTTTTTTTTCCATCGTTCTTAGCTTTATTCTTAGGTTTTCTTTAGTCATGTACTAACACCTCCACGATTTTATATTAATGATTTTGTATTTTGAATATTGGGCAGGATTATTAAAAAAAATAGGACAGAAGAAGAAGCACGTTTCTACCTGCAGGTTAGTATCCACCTTTTTTTCATTATGTATTTTATTTGTAAATTTTGATTATTAATTTTTTAGTTGCAATTGAATTTTAATTAGAGTTAGTTTAAATATCAACAGTTTAATTATACAATATTGTAACCGGACATTGGACATTATTATTATTGTTTTTTATTATTTTTTTTTCTGTGAATGATTTAATTTTATGATAAAATCATGATGAACAATACATGTTTCTTTTGATGAAATCGTGATGATGATTTTTTTTTTTATGATTGAATATAGCAGATAGCAGATTTTTTTATTTATTTTCGGAATGTTATAAGATTTCTATCATATTTAGTTATTTTTGGTATTTATTTTTTTTGTTGTGATTGGTCGAGAAAATATATTGTGGGTAAAATATTTTTGTTGGATATTGTTGGCTAAAATATTACTCCCTCCGTTTCACAAAGACAGTCCGCTTTGACTTTCTCAAAATATTAAGGAGACCATATTATTTTACTTGACTACCCTTAGTTACTTACCTGTTTTATTTTAATAAAAATGTTAGCAATAAAGACCATCCAAAATTGTTGTGAGAATTATAAATACGAAATTTAAAAGGAAAATTTAAAAGATATCGAATTTATGAAGTATAAATTTTATAAGGAATTTAATTTTTAGAGTTAAATGTATATTTTCTTAAAAGGAATGAATGATATATTTGTTTCCTCAATTATAATAATTTCTTTAATATTTTAGATTGGGTCACGTTAAAAATGGATTTATGATTATAAAGAATTCAAGGGTATATTAGCGAGTTCATTGAAAAAGTATGACTATAAACAGAAGCTGGACATAATTTTGAAACTGACGAAAAAGGAATAGAGGACGGTCTTTCAAAACGAGAGGAGTATAATTTTACCAAAATAAAAAAGTAAGGTGGGGCCAGAATCAACCAGAAGCTCTGATTAACCATGTCGCTCGAAAAAACTCTATTTTTATATAGAGAATGTACATTACACCTAACATTTATTAATTGGAAAAAGTTGTGACTATTTTAAAAACTTTACTTAATAAGTAAATAAGTCTCCTATGTAATCGAGACTTGATTGGTAGCTCTGCAAATCGGGATTAATTGAGTCAACTCAGTAACTTCTAAATTCTTACTTTTTTCAATGTTTGATTAGTTTTCCTTCTTTCTCATGCATTTGCTTATGATTGTCTGCCTGTTTTATCACATTATCTATACTTTTATGCTAACCTCGCATTAATCATTTTGGTTTTTCTGTTCTCTTTTTAATTCTTCAACTCGGTTAATGGCTTTCTAATTATCTTTTTCCTCTTACTGCTTTTGCTGATGGATTTTTCTCTAATGTCTTTTGCCACTTTTGTGATCATAGCTTTTGCTGAGTATAACTACAAGCTTTTGCTTCAAGGTTCAAGATGGATTGGATTCAAAGCTTTTGCTCATGGTGTTCTAAGGAAGATGTTTCAAATAGGTATCAACTCACAGAGGCTCAGTCAGTCTTCATCGCGCCAATCAAGGAATTCAAAAAAATTCAAAATTAGTGCAGTCAGCTGTATGTGGTCATTCAGTAACCTTTTATTGTTATTTACGTTCAATGTGGACAGCTATACACCTTCTCAACATAGAAAACATTCATCCAAATTCTGTTAACTCATTAATAGGCACAAAGATTATCTGCAGTTAATTCACAACTTATTTTTAGCCAACTCTTATTTGCAAAACCCAAATAAAAGTTATTCTGTTTCTTATCACTTTTATCATCTCAACTTTCACCAAAACAATCTCGGAGTTGCTCTATTTTTCTTAAATCATGTTTCTCACTATCAAGCAATTACTAAGATGGAAGAAGGCAGTTCTAGTCAAGTTGTAGATTTGGCCAATAAGTTTAAGAAGGCCACATTGGAACTGGGTGATGTTAATGAAATAGAAGTTATCAAGAACAACAACAAGGATGTTGAATCAGAAGATACTTGGGAAGCTAGTGCTATTGGGAAGGTCATCATAGAAGGAAGAATGGGTTATGACATGGTGGAAAAAGGTATTACTTTCACATGGCCTTTCTTAACATTGGAAAACTTAAGAATCATTGAAGTAGAACCAAATGTGTTCATCTTCAAATTTAATCAATGGGAGTTACTGAACAAGGTAATTGATAAAAGACCATGGGGCATTAATAGACATCTCCTTGTTGCTCATGATTATATTCCAACATTGATTTACAATGAATAACATTGGAGTTTCCAGCTTTTTTGGATTCAACTCAAATATTTGCCGCGTAACACATTAATGTCTCCTCTTCAATAAAAATAGGTCAAGTTATGGGAGAAGTCATTGCCATTGAACCAAAGGATGCAATCCCCATTGGTAGTGACCCTGTCAAAGTATGTGTTAATGTTGATCTCTCTATGCCCATGAGAAGAGGTGTCAAATGTTCCACCAATGCTGGAGTCACAAAATGGCAGCAATTCTTCTATGAACGTCAACCAAAAAGCATCTGCACAAAGTGTTACATCATCAATCATTCAAAGTCTGTGTGCAAGGATGCTGCCAATTTCTTGAAGAAAGCACATGAAAAGCCGTACTTTGTTAGTAATATTAACAACATTCGCAAGAATATCAACATTGTTCCTGTCAACACTGAAACCTCTTCTACAAAAGCCCCAACAGTGAAGAAATCGCAGAAAAAGTTTGTCAAATCAACTGTGTTTGTACCTCCGAAAGATGGCGAAATAATTAATTTAGTATCCTTGCTCAAAGACGAAGGAGTTAATATGGAAGAAGACAGCAGACTTGGCAAAAGGCATAGAATGGGTGAAGCTACAACTAATGTTTCTTCGTCAAATGGAAACTGTTCCCAGAACACCATCCTGAATCCAATCTAAACCTCTATGAATACTCATATGATCTCAACTGGAGATAATCTAAAAGTGCAAGCACAAAAAGAGGATCAGGTACGAAAAAACTCCATTACTTTTCATTTAATCTTTCTTCTTTCAAACGTGTTTCTTTTAATTGTGCATTTAATTTTTTCTAGGGTTATCATTTATTATAAATCATTTCATGCAAATTATTTAGTTCATTACCTTATCATTGTTACATTCCTTTGTTTATTTGCCTACAAGTCATATTTAACTGTGCATTCCTATTCTCTTAGTATTCATCTTGTTCCAATAAAGATTCTATCATGGAACGTTCAAGGTTTTAAAACCCAGCAACCAGAAATCATCTTAGTGATCTAGTTAGTGCTCAAAATCCTGATATTGTTTTCCTTTGTGAAACCAAAATTTCTCAAGTTAAAAGTAAACCCCTTTTGAACCAATACCACTATCCTAATAGTGCTTTCATTGAGCCTCTTGGATTATCAGGAGGTTTAGTCCTGTTATGGAAAATGGTTTTACCTGTGAGTTACTGAGTGATGAACAAAACATGTTCAACATTGTTGTTCAAAGTGACCCAAGCAAACCAGAATTCTTGCTCACTTGTATGTATGGTTTTTCTCCTTACACTAAGAAAAAAGAGCAATGGTCCTATATTAAGCAAACTAGTGTAACAGGTAACTACCGTTGGATTCTTTTAGGGGATTTGAATCTTCATCTCCTTTATGACAACAATAGAACCTCTTCCTCATTAGATGGATGGGTAAATAAAATAGTTGCTGAAAGTGGGCTTGAAGATATAGGATATGTAGGAAAAAACTACACTTGGACTAGCAATAATCTTGAAACTGTCTCTAGAAGATCCATAATTGACTTAGCTCTAGGAAATAGTGAGTGGAGTAGACACTTCCCTAGAACCAAACTTTTACATCTTAATCAAGTAGGTAGTGACCATACTCCTATTCTTCTTGTTACTGATACTAAAAGTGAGCCATGCTGGAAACCTTTTAAATTTTTTCTAACTTGGCTCAATGATGAAACATGCTCTCTTACTATAACTAATGCTTGGAATATCAGTGTTAGTGGTTCTCATGGTTTTCAGTTAGTCAATAAACTTCAGTCAGCAAGGAAAGAACTTTCCATATGGAACAAGCAGCATTTTGGTAACATCAACCAAAATATTGATCATCTTCAACATGAGCTTAACTTTGCTCAAAATCAGTTGCCAAGTGTAGTTGCGGGAAATCCCACACTACACCCCTCACTATATTTTGTAGATCTAAATCATATTAATCACCTAAATTTTAAATATAAGTGCTAGAAATTTAAATAGACACATAAGATTTTTTACGTGGTTCGATCAATATGATCTACATCCACGATTCTTCACTATGATTGTTGAGGTTACATTGGTATTACATTGAGAATCTCCATTAATGGATATTTTCTAGAGCTCTAGATCTAATTATTTGGGGAAGAAGATGATAAAGAAAATAAAGTTTTTTTCTCTCTAAATTGTCTAACCTCTCTCAAGTGTATCCCCCCCTTTTCTATCTCCTACTCTCTTCTTTATATAGGTGTTTACATAGTGGATGACAGCTCATATACTGACTCATGCTCTCGAGAGCTCTTTGATAATTTCGCAGGCTCTTGCTATGGGTCTCGCGAGACATTCTCGCGAGCCCTTTAATAATTTCGCAGTCTCTTGCTACCTTCTCTCGAGACATTCTCTCGAGTCTTGTTACCTCTCTCGAGACACTCTCTCGAGCCTTGCTACCTTCTCTCGAGACATTCTCTCGAGTCTTGTTACCTTCTCTCGAGACACTCTCTCGAGTCTTGCTACCTTCTCTCGAGACACTCTCGCGAGTTAAGAAAATAATTGAATCTCGCACGCTAAGAGAATATGTTGTGCGATATTTGAATCCTACATCTTGCCTCTTTTTCCTTGAATATTGCTTGAAGAGCGATCTTTAAGGAAAATCTGTTGTTGTAGTAATCTTTGATCTTTGTTGATGAAGGAACGAGCGGAAGAATACTGGACTTGAAAAGTACGTACTTGCCTCTATTCTTTTGCGAAGTTCCGAAGCTTTGAGAAGTATATATGAAGTATCGTTTCTTGAATTATGCGAAGTATGAAGTATCCTTGAAGAAGTATATGAAGTACTTAATCCTCGAAATATATATAAGAAGTATGAAGTATCCTTTGAGAAGTATAAGAAGTACTTAATCCTCTAAATATAAGAAGTATTGCGAATCCATCATGCGAAACTCTCGCTCCATGTTCTTTCCCCATGCTATGCTCTATTCTTTCGCGAAGTTCCGAAACTTTAAGAAATATTAATCCTTGAAGTATAAGAAGTATTGCCTCTGTTCATGCGAAGTCATTATTCCATTTTTGGTGAGGATTCTTGTTGTTCATTGGTAAACATCTTCCTTGGAAATGATTCTTGCCGAGAAAATAAAGAACATTGCCGAGAAAATAAAGAACATAAAATGTTTTTTCGGTAATCCATTGTTGCCTCTGTTCTTTATCTACGAAGGTAGAATCGTTGAAAAAGTGTTGAATGAGTGAGTTATTTCTTCATTCTTATCTTTCCTCTATCTCCTGCGTTGTGCTCATGCGATAGTATAATCTCTTCATTGCTTTATGTTGAATTTTATCATTGCGACAAGATCGCAGGACGTCTTTACATTTTCATGCAATGACCCATTGACCTTTCCTTATCATTTTTGTGTGGACTTCCAAGTTAGACCTCCCTAATTAGAGGTCCTCCTCCCCACCTTTCATCGCGACAAAATCGCAGGACGTCTTTACACTTGCATGTAAAGACCCATTGATCTTGCCTTATCATTTTTCAAGTATTTTTGCCTCTGCAGGATGTTTTGTTTGCGACAATATGACAGGCCTAAATATTCTTGCGAACATGGAGCCCCATGACATTGCCGTCTTGCGACGAAATCGCAGGACGTCCGTACACTTTCGTGTAAAGACCCATTGATCTCGTCTTACCCTCACGTTAGTATTATTGCCTCTTCAGATCATTGCACAAATATGACAAGCCTAAGTCTCCTTGCGAAAACAAAGCCTCATGACATTTGCGTCTGCTTTGACACTCCCCCTAATGGAGAGCGTCGCCCTTATCATCTCCCTGGTTGCCCCTTCAAGGAGGCGAAACATCGGCCATACAAGACTAGCTCCTCCCATCCGGTCTTAACAACAACTGCTTGTTTTCGCAGCCTCTTATCCCTTATACCTATAGGGTTTATGGTTACGAGACCGCACCCTAAGTGGAGTTTTCTTCGGCGAGTGCAACATATGCCAAGACTTGCCAAGAATGGCCAGGGTAGGTTCATCCATCCCGGCACTCGGCTCAACCGTGTACCTCGGCGCCTTGAGCATACACTCGACTCCTAGGAAGAGACCCTGGCCGCCCAACCAGGGTATAACCTTATATATATAGTTGAGAATCCAAGGTACCTCTTAGGATAGGCTTTCATGGGCCCCAAATCGCATGACCTGTGTTTCAGGAGCGGTGTAACCTTCCACCGAGCCATGTTAAGAGTTACCCCTTATATGACGCACTTTAGGTCTTACATTTGCCTCTTACGAAATATAATTCGCGAACTAGGGTGTACGCCATAAAGGTTCGCCCCATTCATTTACTCATTCATTTTTGTCAATTCATTCAATCATTCATTTTTGATTATCTCTTCTCATTATCTTTGCGAAATTATCGCATGTCTTCATTCTTTCATTCATTTCTTCATTTCTCATCACTTCTTTCATTCATTCTCATAATATCATATCATTTGCGATTTTCTTGTTGTTGTCTCTTGCGAAGTATATGATTTGCTATAAGCTATCATCCTTGAAATGTATGAACGTCGCATAAAATATAAATATCTCGCAGCAAAAAGAATTGTGGGAAATGAGATTTGAACCCTTGACCTGCCTCTTGCATATTCTCGCACCATACCAACTGTTCTAACCTCATTTGCGAAATTAACTTGTAGATAATCATCAACTTTCTTCTTTGCGAGATAAGCAATGTTCGTGTGAAATTTTGCATAACAAAAATAAATGTGCGAGAGCAAGAATTGATCTGCGACCTTCTCGCTTCGCGTTCATGCCTCCCGACCAAACCGTGCTAGCCAAGCCTCTGCGAAATGTTTTCGCGAAATAATCACTTACTTTCTTCTTGCGAAATATACTTGCGAAAAACCCATGCGAAAAATACACGTTCGTTGAGATTTGAACTCGCGACCATGAACTCATTAATTTCGCAGGTGACCAACTGTGCTGCCTCTTGTTTGCGAAAGAATGAAACAACCTTGCGAAATTATCCATTTTTTCCCTTCTTTGCGAAGCAAAAATTTTTTTGCGAGGAGGGAGATTCGAACCCGCGACCTTAAGCTCCTCATGTTCGCTCGTGACCAATTGTGCTACTCCTCCTGTGCGAAAGGATCGTAGAATGCTAATACATGACTTATATTCACCCTTTGATATTCAAGGAAAAAGATGACAAAAATTCTTCGCGAAGGGTAAGACTCGAACTCGCAACCTTATGTTTATACTCTTCGCTGACCAATTGTGCTAGTCTTGTTTTGTGAAAAGAAACACACAATACTATAGCTTTATTCACTTCTTCGCTCTCGGAAGTTCAAAAATATGTAAAAGGTGGGATTCGAACTCGCAACCCCAAGCTTATTCTCTTCGCGAATGACCATCTGGGCTGCTTGCTGCTTGCGAAGGAAACACACAATGCTATAGCTTTATTCCATTTTTTCCCTTCTTGAAAGTTCAAAAATATTTGAAAAAGTATGACTGTGGCGAGATTTGATCTTGCGACATCAAGCTTCTTCGCTCCAACTCAAACCATCTGTGCGAGCTTCTTTTTGTGATAAAAATCACGCGTTTTGTTCTTATCCTTTTCTTCGTTCTTCCTTAATTTCCTTCAACAATTTTCCTCTTTTCTTTTTCTCCCGAATATGAAATCTTCCATTAAAAATTAGCTTTCTTCCTTGAATTTTATCACATCAACCTTTTTTTTTTTTTTTTTTTTTTTTTTTTACGTTCTTGAATTGTTGACGGTATTTTCTCCCTGAAAGTGTGATTTCTTCCATAAAACTTCCATTTTTGAACCTAAATTTTATAGATCTAAATAAAAAGTATGAACAAAGTAACTACTTTTCATGGAAATTTCTCTTAAAGTTTATAGATCCAATTGAATTCATCACCAACAATGAGTAGTTTTTTTCTAAACTTTCTTGAACCAACAAGATTAGGTCCCCTGTTTCTAGCGCATATGTAGTTGCGGGAAATCCCACACTACACCCCTCACTATATTTTGTAGATCTAAATCATATTAATCACCTAAATTTTAAATATAAGTGCTAGAAATTTAAATAGACACATAAGATTTTTTACGTGGTTCGATCAATATGATCTACATCCACGATTCTTCACTATGATTGTTGAGGTTACATTGGTATTACATTGAGAATCTCCATTAATGGATATTTTCTAGAGCCCTAGATCTAATTATTTGGGGAAGAAGATGATAAAGAAAATAAAGTTTTTCTCTCTCTAAATTGTCTAACCTCTCTCAAGTGTATCCTCCCCTTTTCTCTCTCCTGCTCTCTTCTTTATATAGGTGTTTACATAGTGGATGACAGCTCATATACTGACTCATGCTCTCGAGAGCTCTTTGATAATTTCGCGGCTCTTGCTACCGTCTCGCGAGACATTCTCGCGAGCCCTTTAATAATTTCGTAGTCTCTTGCTACCTTCTCTCGAGACATTCTCTCGAGTCTTGTTACCTTCTCTCGAGACACTCTCTCGAGCCTTGCTACCTTCTCTCGAGACATTCTCTCGAGTCTTGTTACCTTCTCTCGAGACACTCTCTCGAGTCTTGCTACCTTCTCTCGAGACACTCTCGCGAGTTAAGAAAATAATTGAATCTCGCACGCTAAGAGAATATGTTGTGCGATATTTGAATCCTACACCAAGTATTGAGACTAATGAGCACATTTTGAGAATCAACAAAGATCTAAATAAGTGGCACAAGATCCAAGATGAATTCCTACAGCAAAAAGCAAGAGACAACTTCATCAAGGATATGGATAACTATACAAAATACTTGCACACCGAAATCAACGGGGAAAAGATCTAGGAATAACATTGATTCCATTCAAGATCACAATGGCAATTGGCTCCATTCTTGAGAAGAAATTGGCTCACACTTGACAAAGCATTTTCAAGATATCAGTACTTCATCCTCTCATCAGATTGAAGAAAGTCTTTACTCAATTCTTCCAACAATTATTTCTTATGAAGATAATCTTAATCTTACAAGAAAACCAGCTAATGGGGAAATTTTCAACACTCTCAAAAGCATGGAGAATTGGAGTGCTCCAGGGCCTGAAGGCTTTCAGGCTGGTTTCTACAAAATTCAGTGGAGTGTAGTTAGTGATGATGTGTGTCTTATGGTCTCCGGATTCTTTCAAACTAGACACATATTTAAGCAAATCAACAAGACCTATGTTTCTTTAATTCCAAATAAGAAGAAACCTCTTTGTGCTGCAGATTATTGGCCTATAGGACTACGCAATACTTCTTATAAAGTCATCTCTAAAATTCTTGTCAACAGAATGAAGCCATTAATGGAAAAGCTTATTTCTCCATATCAAGCATCTTATGTTTCAGGAAGACTAATCAGTGACAATACAGTGATTTCACAAGAGATAATTCACTCTATAAAGAAAAAAAGAGGTCAAATTGGATGGCTAGCTCTCAAACTCGATATGTCCAAAGCGTTTGATAGATTAGAGCGGGATTTTCTTATTAAAGTCTTAAGATATTTTGGATTCAGTGAGGAGTTCTGTGAGCTCATTCATCAATGTAGTTGCAGGAAATCCCACAATACACCCCTCACTATATTTTGTTAAGCTAATCCATTCAAAAGATAATAGATGAACAATTATGAATGTTTATTAATAACTTTCTTCAATCTTTACACAGAAAATGGAATTACACTTAAGAACTTACAAAAATTCTCTCTCTTTCTCTCTCCTAATGACTTGCTCTCCAATCCCAAAAGACCTCTCCCACGACTGCATCAACTCATCCCTTTATATAGGGTAGTACATAGTGAATGACATTAAGCTATCCTTTATTTTCGGAAATGTCTTGCGAAGTGTCGCAGACGTACAAACATTCGTATTCGCGACACTTCTTAACTTTCGCCAGGTTTCATATCCTCCTATCGTCATCCAATGCGTCATTTATATTTAACCTTCTGCGACTGACTCGCAATGTTGTTCTCCGTTGTCTTCGCGAGTTGTTGTTGTGGTGATATTATGATCCTACATCTTGCCTCTTCTCATGTCTTCTCTGCGAAGGAGAGGATGTCATGAGAATCGATATTTTGAACCGCCGCAATCGTTTATTTGTACTTGTTTGATTCCTTTTTCCATACGGACTTTATTCGGATGTCTACTCCTCCATTCGTTCCCCGACACGTTTCTTCCAATCGTTTATTCTTAACCATTCACGTCCTTCTCACATTAAATGCTCTCGTTTCCCAGAGGATGTTTCTCTCTATATATATTTTTCATATCTTTCTCTTCTCCTCTTTCGTCTTCTCTCTGCAATTTTTCTTTTATCTTCTTCTTCTGCAAGTTGCGCTTCTATTACTGTAAATCTTCAATCTTTTTTATCATACCTTAATCTTCGATTCTTTATCCATTCCCATATTGATAATGGCTCCACTTAGTCGTATGTACAAACCTCGCTTTATTGAGATTCAGAAAAAGTTGCAAGATGAAGGTTTCACCCTTTCTACCATTCCTAATCAAGGAGGTTCATCTATCTTGTAGTTGCAGGAAATCCCACACTACACCCCTTACTCAGTTTTGCTTGACTAATCCATTGAAAGACGTGTGATCAAGAATATTTATTAATTGATTCCATGAAATGTTTACACAGTACAATAGAATTACACTTGGAAATTAAAGCGCTCTTAAACTTCTCTCTCCTAATGACTTGCTTCACAATTCAAAAAGATCTCTCCTTCAACAGACTCATTTAGCCCTTTATATAGGGTAATACATAGTGGATGACAGCTAAGCTATCCTTTATTTTCGGGAATGTCTCGCGAAGTGTCGCAAGTGCACGAATATTCATTCTCGCGACACTTCTTAACCCTCGCCTGGGTTTCATGTCTTCCAATTGTTTTGTTTGTCGTTATTCATCGCGTCGTTTATTTTAGCTCCCTGCGACTCCCTCGCGACACCGTCGTTTATTAATCCCGCGAACCTTATCCGTTGCGATATTATGATCCTACATCTTGCCTCTTTTTCCTTAAATATTGCTTGAAGAGCGATTTGAAGGAAAAATTCGTTGTTGTAATAATCCTTGGTTTCAATCGGTGAAGGAACGAGCGAAAGAATATTTTTCTTGAAAAGTACGTACTTGCCTCTATTCTTTTAGCGAAGTTCCGAAGCTTCTTTTGTAGTATATATATGAAGTTCCGTCTCCCTGTCTCTCCTTACATCTCCTCTCGCGAGGGAGAGAATATCATGAGAATCAATATTTTGATTTGCCGCAACTACTTATCTTTATGAGACTCCGTACTATTACACAGATTTTGACTATTAAAGTCTTTTCTTGACACGTCTCTTCCACCCGTTTATTCTCGTCCGTTCGTGTCTCTTCTCGCATTAAATGCCCTCGTTTTCCTCAAGAATCTTTTTTTGATTTTTCTATATATAGCTTTCTTTTCCTCCTCTTTTCTTCCTTTAGTTTCTCTCTGCAACTTTTCTTGACTCTCTCCTTCCGCAATTTGCGCTCCTGCTACTGTAATTCTTTTCTTCATCCCTTCTAACGCTGATCCTAATCTCCAACCTCCCATCCATTCCCATACTGATAATGGCTTTCATTAGTCGTGCATACAAATCTTCTTTTGATGAAGTGCAATGTGGTTGCTCGAGAAGGGTTTTACTCTATCAACCATTCCCGATCAAGAATCTTCATCTATTCTTTCGCAAAGTTGTTTTCCGATCATCAATGTGATGATCAAAAAATTATAGTCTCGCTAGGTCGACTTCTCGTTGCAGACTTCCCATTCCCTTATACAATCCCGAGATGCCTTTATTTTATGAAATCTTGGCCCATGAAAAATTCTCTCTGGCTGTTTATCAATTATGTGGCGATTGCATTCGCCTAATGCTTGAGTTCGCGAACCGTGGTGCTGGCAAAGGATCTTTATACCCTAATACTGTTAGAAACCCCGATTTCGCAAACTTGGAAATAGATGTTGAGAAATACACTGTAGAGAACTTTTTGAAAATTATTCGAGTGATAAAGATGAGGAATGCGAAATCTCATTTGGGGCATTCGCTCGAAAAAGAAGGATAATGTCCCCGAGGATAAATTACTCATGCAAGATATTGGCGCACCGAGGCAATAATACTACTCCTCGCCACTCCAAGGATGAGAAGTGGTGGGTTGTACCCTTGATTTTAAATGGCCCTTACATCGCGGGCTCACATATTCTTCCTGCGAATCTCGCAGGATATCATCCTTGGGAATTCAAATGGCCTGATAAGGCAAAAGAGGTATGTTTTCCACTTCAAATCTTGCCCTCGCAACTTTCTTTTTTTATATTTCTTGAGTTTGTGGAATTTTTGGATCGCCAAATTGAGAAGAAGTTACAAGGATAATCCGTTGGAGAGTACTGACGATACTTCGATCGCTTACGGGTGAAGTAAGAAACATTTCCTTTGTTATTTGAAACAATATTGTTGCCAGTTTTCTTATCTTTAACCGTATGCGAAGGTTGCCTCTGTTTCTTATCTTTAACCGTATGCGAAGGTTGGAGTTGAAGAAGTCAGAGCCGCGAAGATTAGAAGTAAGGGTAAACCGTCGTTCGCAAAGATAGATCTTCCGCTCCATTAACTAAGAAGCGAAAGACTCGGTCTTCTTCTCGCCTTAGCTCAAGCTCCGAATCTTCGACGAGGATAACCATGATTCGAATCCCTCTCTCACTAAAGAGATTCCATTGGCCGGTTCTTCTATGGATCAGTTATCTAGCATCTTCTCAGACTCTTTCCAAGGAATGGGAGATGCTCCCCTAGCTTCCCTTGCGGGGTTCTCGCAAATGTGTGTAATCTTTGCTTTACTAGAGGGCAATAATTCTTTCAATGGAGCCTCTAGAATTGTGTCTCTGACTTCTTGAACGCACTTGGGTCTTTGGTATGCATGTAGTCATATTTCCTGTTAATTTTAAATTTTTAAATATATATGTATTAACGGTTTTTCTATCTTCTTTCATAGGTTGGAAAAACTTCTTTGTAGTTGCCTCGGATCTCGAGAGAAGACGCAATAATCTTGAAAAGAGAAATTTACAATTGAACAAGAAGACCCAAGAGCCGGAAGTTGAAGCCGCGTCATCTCGCGATAAGATTCAAAAATTAGAAGGCGATCTGGACTCCCAAAAGGAGAGAGTAATCACTCTTCGAATTCAAATCAACAACTTTATGGTATAGTAATTTTCAATTCTCAAATCCTTTTCATGCTATCTTTTATTTTTCTTTGTCGACTATTATTCTCGCAGTCGTATACAATCTCTCCGAAGAATCCATTCTTCTCCATTCATTTCCCGAGCCTATGAATGATGATGTCCTTCTTACTCACCTCAATCAATCTCTAAGTAGTTTCTCAAATAAAATTAACCTCCTTTCATTAAAGGATCTTCAATCCAAATATCATCTCTTAGAGATCGAACATAGATCTAGTTTAAATTTAACTAATCGCTTTAAACGAATGTACCTTGATTCCGAGAAGAAAATCAAGACTTTAAGGAAGAAAATTAGTGATCTCATAGATGAGAACGACCGCATTACTAACAGAGAGGTGCATTAATTCCACAAATCTCTTCTTAGTGTGCAAGTTGAACGAGATGAACTCCTTCATCAGAATACCATACTTAAGCAGCGAGAAGAGCAAGTTCGTTCTCTTCTTGTTATTAATAGTGATGATGAATTCGCCTGGGCTGCGAAAGTTTTAGATAATGCCAGGAATAACCTAGGTGTTGATGTTAGTCTTCATGCCGAGCATACTTCCTTGATTAAAGATATGATATCTGATAGAGAAGGTTACTTATTATACCTTACTACTTCTTACTTTTGTAGTATTGCTTGTAAATTATTAACTTGTTGTTACTTATTTGTAGAATCCGAGAAGAGACTTCAAGTTAGAATTAGAGAGCTTGAATCTGAAAAAGAACAACTCGCCAGGAATTTTCCAGCGAGAATTGAAGAACTTGAAACTGAAAAGAACAAACGAAAGAGTCTCTCCTTCGCGAGAATAAATATTTCAAGTTGAAGAAACAATTTCTAACGATAAGTGGCGAATTTTAATAATGATGCCGTTCGTTTTCGCAATGGAGCCATGGAGTACGTTTGTAAGGACCACAATATCCCTCCGCATTCATATCCCCGGCTTTCGAAAAGGTTCCCGAGAATCGCACTGTCTCGGACGTTTCGATAGTGAGGCTAGCGAAGAATAAAATTCTGGCGATGAGAATAATAGGACTGAAGAATCAGATGGAGAAGAATCACCAAAGAGATAATTCTTTTTGTTTTCTTTCGCTGCCTCTAATATCTCGTACATTTCGTATCTCTTTATTATAGTGTACTTCTTGGATTGTCCCCCCCTAAATTCAATCTTCACTCCCCTTTTTTTGGTAGTTCTTCTTTGTAATATAATTGGCTAACATTATTGATGTATAACTCTTTCATCAGAAGATGAATAACAATATTCCATCTTTTCCATTCCCATACTTGCCTCTGTTATTTATCTTCAGATGGAAGATTTTAGTTGTCATCATGTATTTGGTTGGATAATAATTTTATTGTTATTGAAACGTATCGTTGCGACGAGATCGCGGGTATCTTCATAAATCAAGAATCCTACTTGTCTCGCCTTATCGTTTCGGTAGTCTTTATTTTATCTCTTCTTGTTGCGACAAGGTCGCAGGCCGCCTTTACGTTTTCAAGCAAGGGCCCATTGACCTTGCCTTATCATTTTCGTGTGGTCTTCCAAGTTAGACCTCCCTAATTAGAGGTCTTCCCCCTGCCACCTTTCATTGCGACAAAATCGCAGGACGTCGTTACACTTGCATGTAAAGACCCATTGATCTTGCCTTATCATTTTCCAAGTATTTTTGCCTCTGCAGGATGTTTTAGTTGCGACAATATGACAGGTCTAGATATCCTTGCGAACATAAAGTCCCATGACATTGCCGTCTTGCGACGAAATCGCAGGACGTCCGTACACTGTCGTGCAAAGACCCATTGATCTCGTCTTACCCTCGCGTTAGTATTATTGCCTCTGCAGGATCATTGCACAAATATGACAAGCCTAAATTCTCTTGCGAAAACATAGCCTTATGACATTTGCGTCTGTTTTGACACTCCCCCTAATGGAGAGCATCGCCCTTATCATCTCCCCGGTTGCCCCTTCAAGGAGGCGAAACATCGGCCATACAAGACTAGCTCCTACCATCCGGTCTTAACAACAACCAGTTGTTTTCGCAGCCTCTTATCCCTTATACCTATAGAGTTTATGGTTACAAGGCTGCACCCTAAGTGGAGTTTTCTTGGGCGAGTGCAACATATGCCAAGACTTGCCAAGAATGGCGGGGTAGGTTCATCCATCCGGGCACTCTGGCTCAACCGTGTACCTCGGCGCCTTGAGCATACACTGACTCCTTGGAAGAGACCCTCGGTCGCCCAACCAGGGTATAACCTTATATATATAGTTGGGAATCCAAGGTACCTCTTCCGGTTAGGCTTTCATGGGCCCCAAATTTTCATGACTCAGGCTTCAGGAGCGGTGTAACCTTCCCCCTGAGTCATGTCGAGAGATACCCCCTTATATGACGCACTTTAGGTCTTACATTTGCCTCTTACGAAATGTTATTCGCGAACTAGGGTGTACGCCATAAAGGTTCGTCCCATTCTTTTACTCATTCATCTTTGTTAAGTCATTCAATCGTTCATGTTTCATTATTTGCCGATATTTGTTTACGAAGTATTCGCAAAATTCCATTTCATTTGTTGTATTTTCATTTTTCTTTCTTAACCGAATTCTCATATACTCTTGGCTGCGAGATTCTCGCACATCATTGCTTCAATTGCTACTTTTTCTCCTGTTTTTGTTGATTATTCATTTCTTATGCCTTTTGTTCTTCATATCCTTCGCTTCTTTATTATCATAATATTCGTCTGGTCTCTCTAGGCATTCACCTCGCGAGGTATGTTCAGATCCTTACTTCTATAGCATCCACCATCAGTTTTTCCTTTCTCTGCTCATCTCTCACATGTTGCTTCCAACCCTTTCTTTTGGCATTTCTTTCTTCGCAGCTTTCTACATCAACCTCGTGACATTGTTGCGACTCCTTCCAATCTCCCTGTATAATACCAATGCCGTTTGGATGTGGAAATTTTATACATTGGTGGTATGTTGATGCGACCCCCCAAGATTTCATGAAGCCATGGCCTCCCAATCAGCGCATTATACGGAGATTCCACGTCAACCATCGGGAATAAAACATCGATTGATAATCCTTGTAGAGGTATTCTCATGTGAACCTCTCCCTTTGGCTTGTTTTAGGTGCCATTAAAGCCATATATCTTGTATGTCGAGGGGATCAAATCCTCATCCTTTCCTCCCATCGTCTTGTAAGTATGGTAAAAAAGAATATTCACCGAACTTAGGTGTCGATTAGGATTCGGTTGATCGCCTTGACAATCTTCGCTTCATCATCTTCCCCATCAATCTGGTTTTGGGTTAATCTCTAGTTTCACAACCAACGGGCTATCATGTGTTTCTCTTCCTTTTGGCACTTCATCACAGAAAGAAATAGTCTTCACTGCCACTTTTCTAATTACGTCGTTCTCGCTTGAGACTCATTATTTCTTTATCGTTAGCATCTCTCGCAAAGACTCTGCGAGCACGTTGTCATGAAAATCTTCGATTGTGCGATAGAGTGGACGATAGAGTTGCAATTCAAATTTTTAGCTTTTGTTCCAACTTCTATCACAAATGTTTCCTTTCCTTTTCTTGACACTATTCTCAGTGCATCTCGTGGTGGGGTGGTAATGTCGGCCTTTTTCTTCTCCCTTTAGAAAATGATTGACTTCCACGATCAATCATCCCGAGAATAATTCTCTTTATGTTTCTACAATCGTTTGTTTGATGCCCATGGAAGCGATGGTAAGAACAAAACTCATGGCTACCATCGCCGGTGGTGGTTCCATTCCCACGTTCCAAGGTCTTTGGTACATCTTCCATTACAAGTATAGCTTCCCGGATCTTTTCCACACTAGCATTCGGTGGAGGCATCTTAATCTCTTCCCATACTATCTCGCGACTTCTCTCGCTTGCATGATTATTTTGCCTCCGTCCACCATAAGTTTCTTGTACATGATCTAGCCTCTGAATCTTATTATTGTTGTTTCGGTTGTAGTAGTTCCTTTCTCGTTCAAACTCTTCTTGGTCGTGGCTTCCCATGGCTACTATCTTTCCACTGTCCCTCATCGGCCTTCCACCTTCTTTGTCCTTGCGAAGTGCTCGCCACTTTGTATTTATGAATTGAGGCAACAAGCTTGCGTTGCACATTCGAGCTTGTGTTCGCGATTGGATAAGAATTCATTTCATTTTGTCTTTCTTCTAAGGCAATATACTCTTCCCGTAACTCTCGCAGGTTCCGCCATCGTGATTGTATTTTGATTCTAAAAATTTGAATGTATAACAAGTTAGTCGCGAAGAGAGCATTCACAAATGAGAGGATGAGATATCTTTCCTCAACCCGTCCCCGCCATTTCGCTACACATGGTCCTCCATCTTATTGTCAACTGCCTTAAGCTCTCGCCAACCCTTTGTTTCAACCCGAATACATCTTCAATGCCCGGGTCGTGAAGAGTTGTTACTTATGTATGCCCCCGGGAATGTGGCTTGTAAATGGTTAAATGATGTGATTGTGTTCCTTGCAGACCTTCAAACCATTTTAGTGCTTCTCCTATTAGGCTTGATGCGAAATATTTGCACGTATAGCATCATGATTCTCCCACCGCAACATACATCTCATATAAGCCTTGATATGTTGTACCGCACGAGTTGTTCCATCAAAGATGTTGGTTAATGCGGGTAGATTGCACTTAGGAGGTATTCCTCCCATCTGTACTTCTAGCGTGAAGGGATTCTTCGCGGCTCTGCGATGGCTTCGTCCCAATTGTTTCCTTCCTCCTTCCCTTCTATTGTTCGGTAATCCTCTCATTTGGCCCGAGTTCTCTTAAGATTTGTTCATTTGCCTCGAATTTGATTCTACCGGTCTTTTTAGCTCTGCCTCTCTCCTTCTACGCTCGTGCTTTTTGTTTTGACCTTCTTGCTCGTTATTTTCTTCTCTCCTTTCCCCTGCGACGCTCTTCTTCGTTTCTTTCTTCAATTCGCACGCCATTATATCGGTTGTTCTCTCTTCTTGGCTGTCTCTCAGCTCTCATCTGCACCCTCTCATATTCTTCATTAATATTTCTATTAGTACGATTTTGTTCCCTCCTTCTTTCTCGGTTGTCATGGTTATTCTGCCGGATTGCCTCTTCCATCTCTTGATTTTCCATTTCTGCTCTTATCCTTTTCTCTCGCGAGCTAACCGTGCTTGTTCAATGTAGTGCCTCTCAATGTCATCCTCAATCTCTCGGTTTCTTCTCAATTCTTCTCTCCCAGTGCAAGATTATTCTTCCTTCAAAGAAATTGGGTCATTCGGCCCTTGGAGTTGCATGTTTCCTTGATTTTCCCTATTCCGCTCATCTCGAAGATTTTCGGGCTGAGGAATATAATGATCTTCCATTTCCCCTCTTCTCTCGCCATGCTCTGTGCTTGGATTTTGTGTTTCTTGTTGGTTTTCTTCTTCGGTACTTTCTGTTGGTAAAACTCTCCTTCTTTCTTCCCTAATCGATCTTGAACTTGATCTCACACTACTTCTTGATCTCCTATTTTGCAATCTCATATTTTCCATCCTCAATTCATGATTCCGTCTTGTCAAGTTTGCTCGTTCCTCCGCCTCTAGTCGTCTCTCTTCATGTATTGTTTGTCTCAATCTTTCTATTTGCGATTTCTTCGTTTCTGGATTCATTTCTCCATTCATTCCTTGCTCTCCTCCTCCTTGTCCATTGTTCACCATCTCGCTCCTCTTCCCTCTCGTCTTCAGAATCAGACCTCCAAGTATGTACACTTACTCTATCATAATCCACAGCCGCGTTTGCTACTGGGGAGATCGGTGGCTGATTTTGATTTTCTCTATCATTTCTCATATTCATCCTTGACGATTCTCTGTTTCATTCCTCCTTTCTCCAAAGCAAGTCTCCCACTTCTTCTTACAATCGTTGGTTGCCCTTGTACGTTTCTTCTTCTAGACATTTTTCTTTTTCAATGAATTCTTGAGTATCTCTCCAAACCTTTTTTCTGTTAATCCAAATTCTTTCCAATTTCTACGCCAATCTCTGTTCAATCCCTGTTTCTAGCGCATATGTAGTTGCTAGAAATCCCACACTACACCCCTTACTCAGTTTTGCTTGACTAATCCATTGAAAGACGTGTGATCAAGAATATTTATTAATTGATTCCATGAAATGTTTACACAAGACAATAGAATTACACTTGGAAATTAAAGCGCTCTTAAACTTTCTCTCTCCTAATGACTTGCTTCACAATTCAAAAAGATCTCTCCCTTCAATGAGACTCATTTAGCCCTTTATATAGGGTAATACATAGTGGATGATGACTAAGCTATCCTTTATTTTCTGGGAATGTCTCGCGAAGTGTCGCAAGTGCACGAATATTCATTCTCGCGACACTTCTTAACCCTCGCCGGGGTTTCATGTCTTCCAATTGTTTTGTTTGTCGTTATTCATCGCGTCGTTTATTTTAGCTCCCTGCGACTCCCTCGCGACACCGTCGTTTATTAATCCCGCGAACCTTATCCGTTGCGATATTATGATCCTACATATACTCACTGCCAAGCTTTTTTCTGATCATCAATGTGATGATCAAAAGATTATTGTTTCGCTAGGTCAACTTCTCGCAGGACTTCCCATTCCTTTATATGATCCTGAGATGCCACTCTTTTATGAAATCCTTTCTCATCCGGACTTCTCGCGAGCTGTCTATCAACTATGCGGCGATTGTATCCGCCTAATGCTCGAGTTTGCCAGTCGTGGTGCTGGCAAAGGATCTCTATACCCTAACGATGCGAGAGATCCCGAATATGTAAATTTAGAAATAATCCCCGAGAAATACACCGTGGAAAACTTCTTTGAAAATTATGAAGTAATAGGCATGAGAAATAAGAAATCTCATTTGGGCGCCTCGGTTGAAAAGAAAAGATAATATCCCCGAGGATAAATTACTTATGCAAGATATCGACCGGCATTCGGGTAAGAACACTACTCCTCGCCACTCTAAAGATGAGAGGTGGTGGGTTGTTCCTTTACTCTTGAGTGGACCTTACATAGCAGGTTCGCATGTACTCCCTGCAAATCTCGCAGGCTATCATCCTTGGGAATTTAAGTGGCCCGGGGAGGCGAAAGAAGTATGTCTCCATAGTTTGCTTTTGCAATCCCTCTTCCCTCTTGTATTCATGGAGTTTGTAAATTTTCCAGATTGCCAAACTGAGGAAAAGTTACAAGGCAAATCCACTGGCAAGCACCTTGGCAATACTTCGATCGCTTACGGATGAAGTAAGAAATATCCTTTCTGTATTACTTAACAATATTGTTGCCTCTATTTCTTATCTTCATTTGTATGCGAAGGTTGGCGCTGAGGAAACAATAGCTGCGAAGGTTAAAGGCAAAACTAAAGCCAATGCACGCAAGGATAAGTCTTCTGCTCCACCATCTAAGAAGCGAAAGGCTCAGCCTTCCTCTCATCTTAGCTCAAATTCTGAGTCTTCCGATGAAGATGATAATGATAATGTTTTGGATTCAACTTTCCAAAATGAAGCTCAATCAGCCAATTCTCCTATGGATCAATTGTTCAGCATCTTCTCGGATTCTCTTCAAGGAATGGGAGATACTCACCTGACTTCTATATGCGAAAGCCTCGCTACTGTATGCAATGCTACACTACTGGATGTCAATGACTCTTTCAAAGGAGTTTCTAGATCTGTATCCCCTAGTTTCTTAAATGCACTTAATTCGTTGGTATGTTCGACCTCATGTTTCCCTTCCAACTTCATTTTTTAATTTATATCTTAATAGCCTTTTTATCTTTCTTCGCAATTTGGAAAAACTTCTTTTGTGGTTGCCTCGGATCTTGAGAGGAGGTATAATATTCAATTGAAAAGAATACCCAATCTTGCACAAAGATCAAAGAATTAGAAGTTGAGTCTGCGAAATATCGCGAAAAGACCCAACAATTGGAGACTGAGTTTTACGCGTAAAGACAAAGTTACCACTCTCCGAATGCTAATCAAAGCAACTTTATGGTATAAAAATTTCTTCCCCTTATTATTTTATTTTATCAACTCCTGTTGCTACCTGACTTATCACTTTCGCAGATGTATATAACCTCTCCGAAGAAGCTATTCTTCTCCATTCATTTCCTGAGCCTATGGATAATGATACTCTTCTCGCTCATCTCAACAACTCTTTAAGTAGTTCGTCGAGCAGAATTAATACTCTTTCATTAAATGAACTCCAAACCAAGTACCGCCTCTTAGAAATTGAGCATAGATCTAGTTTAAGTACAGCCAACCAGTTTAAACAAATGTACCTCGAGTCTCATGAGGAAACCAAAATTTTAAGGAAGAAAATTAGTGACCATATAGATGACAAAGATCGCATTGCTAATAATGGTGCCCGAGCATTAGCAACATTTCAAAAGTCCCTTCTCGAAGTGCAAATGGAGCGAGATGAATTGCTTCGATCGAATTCCTTACTTACCGAGCGAGAAAACCAAATTCGTTCACTTCTTATTATAAATAATAATGATGAATTCGCTTGGGCCGCGAAAATCTTAGATAATGCCGGGAATAATTTAGGTGTTGATGTTAGTCTTCATACCGAGCACACCTCCTTGGTTAAAGATATAATATCTCGAGAGAAGGTTACTTATTATACCTTACTGTTTCTTACCTCTGTAATATTGTTGTTGAGTTGTTAACTTATCGTTGTCTACTTGCAGAGTCCGAAAAAAGATTTCAAGCAAGGATTGAAGAACTTGAATTTGAGAAAGCACAGCTCGCCAAGAATCTCAACCTTCGCGAGAATAAATATTCCAAGTTGAAGAATCAATTTCAAACTACAGTAGCGAATTTTAATAATGATGTTCGTTTCGCTTAATGAAGCCATGGAGTATGTTTGTAAAGATCATAAAATCCCTCTTTCTTCATATCCTTGGCTTTCCGAAGAAGTTCCCGAGAATTTTCCTGTCTCGGACATTTCGCCAGTGAAACAAGCGAAGAAGAAAATTAGCGTAGAATAATAGAATTGAAGGATCAGATATAGGAGAAGAATCGCCAAAGAGATAATTCTTTTTGTTTCTTTCGCTGCGTGTAATATCTCGTGCGGTTCTGTGTCTTTTTGTAAACTTCTTGGGTTTGTTGTCCATAAATTCCATTTTCATCCCCTTTCTTGACAGTTTTTTCCTTGTAATACAATTGGCTAACATTATTAATGTATAACTCTTTCATTGGAAGATGGATAACAATATTTCATCTTTTCCATCCCCATATTTGCCTCTGTTATGCATCTTCAGATGAAAGAATGAAATTTCTGAGATTCACACTTTCTTCTTCTGATCAGGAATGATGTTTGAATTATAATTGCGATGAAATCGCAAGAACCTTTCATTAAAGAAGAGATTTGTTGGTCTCGCCTTATCATTTTTTGATGGACTTCTAAGCTTGACCTTCCTAAGTAAAGGTCTTACTCTGCCACTCTTTATTGCGACAAGATCGCAGGACGTCTTTACAGTTGCGTGTAAAAACCCATTGACCTTGTCTTATCATTATTCAAGTATTTTTGCCTCTGCAGGATATTTGGCTTGCGACAATATGACAGGCCTAAATTCTCTTGCGAAAGTAAAGCCCCATGACATTGTCGTCTTGCGACGAAATCGCAGGACGTCTTTACACTTGCATGTAAGGACCCATTGATCTCGCCTTACCCTCGCGTTAGTATTATTGCCTCTGCAGGATCATTGCACAAATATGACAAGCCTAAGTTTCCTTGCGGAAACAAAGCCTCGTGACATTTGCGTCTTTGGCACTTATCAGCTCCCTAATGGAGGGTGCCGCCCTTATCACCTCCCCGGTTGCCCCTTCAAGGAGGCGTACATCGGCCATACAAGGCTAGCTCCTCCCATCCGGTCTTAACAACAACCAGTTATTTTCGCAGCCTCTTATCCCTTATACCTATAGAGTTTATGGTTACAAGGCTGCACCCTAAGTGGAGTTTTCTTCGGGCCGAGTGCAGCGTTCGCCAAGACTTGTCAAGAGTGGTAAGGAAGTTCCATGATCCCCGCACTCTTGACTCAACCGGGTACCTCGGCGCCTTGATCATACGCGACTCCTTGAAAGAGACCTCGGTCGCCCAACCGGTATAACCTACATATATAGTTGGGAATCCAAGGTATCTCCTCCGGATAGGCTTTCATGGGCCCCAATTTTGCATGACCCAGGTTCCAGGGGCGGTGTAACCTTTTCCCTGAGCCATGTTAAGAGATACCCCCTTATATGACGCACTTTAGGTCTTACATTTGCCTCTTACGAAATTTTGATTCGCGAACTAGGGTGTACGCCATAAAGGTTCGTCCCATTCATTTATTCATTGTTGTTAAATCATTCAATCATTCGTATTTAATCGCTGTCTGATATTTAATTTGCGAAGACATCGCACAATGTTGTTCATTCATTTTTGCCTCGGATTCTTGTACATATTCTTTGTCGAAATTCTCACATATCATTTCTTCTTAGTCTTGCCTTTGATATATCTTTGTCGATTACTTATCGCAGATCATTCAACCTACTTTTTATGCTTTTTGTTCATTGTACTCTTTCCGTAGTGTTATCCTGATCCTTGAATGACTCCTTTCCATCGTAACGTTCGCCTGCTTCCATGCATTCATCTGCGGCACTTCGCAATGTTTCTACGGCACTTCGCGACAAACTACAACCAATTATCTTTGCAGCATCGTAACATTCGCCTATTCTTGCGGCACTTCGCGATGCTTCTTCATTTCTTATTTCTACAGTATCCACCATCAGCTTCTCTTTTCTCTGTTCATCTTTGATATTCTGTTTCCAACTTTGTCTTTTAGCATTTCTCTCTTCGCAGCTCTCTACGTCAACCTCATAACATTTCTGCCCTTCCTTCCAATCTCCCTTTATAATTCCAATACCATTTGGATGTGGAAATTTTATGCATTGATGGTATGTTGATGCTACTCCCAAGATTTCGTGCAGCCATGGTCGCCCGATTAATGCGTTATAAGGAGATTCCACGTCAACCACGCAAAATAAAATGTCAGCTGATAATCCTTGTAAAGGTATCCTCATGTGAACCTCTCCTTTAGGTTTGTTCATTTTGTGCTTAGTTAAAACCGTAGATTTTGTATGTTGAAGGAATCAAATCTTCATCCTCTCCACCCATAGTCTTATATGTATGGTAAAACAGAATATTCACCGAACTTCCAGTATCAATGAGGATTCTATTGATTGCCCAACAATTTTCTGCTTCATCATCTTCTCCATCAACTGGTCTCGGATTAATGTCCAGTCGTACCACCAGCGGGCTATCATGTGCTTCTCTTCCTTTGGGTACTTCGTCTGCGGAGAAGGAAATAATTTTTAGCTACCACTCTTTCAATTGCGACTTTCTCGCCAGGTTCATCACTTCTTTGTTATGAAAATCTCTTGCATATACTCTACTAAGCACGTTATCGTGAAAATCTTCAATTATACGATATGAATGAACTATAGAGTTGCAAAATAGATTTTTGGCTTTTGTTCCCACTTCTATTACAAATGCTTCTTTTCCCTTTTTTTGAAACTGTTCTTTGCACTTCCGATGATGATGTTGTTAGTACTTGCTTCCCTTCTCTTCATTTTTTAGAAAATGAGCCAATTTCCCCGATCAATCATTCTGAGGATGATTCTCTTTATGTTTTCGCAATCATTTGTTAGATGTCCATGAAAGCGATGGTAAGAACAATATTCATGACTTCTCGTCACTTGGTGGTGGTTCACTCCCGCATTCCATGGTGGTGGTACGTCCTCCATCACAAGTATAGCTTCCCAAATTTTTTCCACACTAGCATTTAGTGGTGGCATTCTGATCTCTTCCCATACTACTCTGCGATTTCTTGGCCCTCCATAATTATTCTGCCTTCGCCCTCCATAAGTTTCTTGCATATGATCCAATCTCTGAATTTTATTATTACTGCCGCGGTTGTAATAGTTCCTTTCTCTATCAAACTCCTCCTGATCTCGGCTTCCCATAGCCACTATTTTCTGTTGTCCATCATCAACTCTGTTTTCCGGTTGTCCTTGCGAAGTGGTCGCCATTGAGTTTAAGAATTTTGGTAACAAACTTGCATTTGCAGCGTTCGAACTTGTATTCGCCACTGGGTACGATTCCATTTGATTTTGTCTTTCTTCTAAAGCAATGTATTCTTCTTGGAGTTCTCGCAGCTCAGCCATCGTAATCGTATTTTTAATTCTAAATATTTGAATGTATAACAAACTTGTTGCGAACAGAGCATTTACAAATGATAAAATGAGATATCTTTCTTCTACCCTTCCGGCCATTTCACTGCACATTGTTCTCCATCTCACTGTTAGATGTCTTAAACTCTCGCCAACTCTTTGTTTCAATCCGAATACATCTTCAATTCCTGGTCGCGTGGAGTTGTTACTTATATATGCTCCTAAGAAAATAGCTTGTAAATGGTTGAATGATGAGATTGTGTTTCTGGGTAATCCTTCAAACCATTTCAGTGTTTCTCCAATTAAGCTTGATGCAAAGTATTTGCACAATATGGCATCATGATTCTCCCATTGTAACATACATCTCATGTAAGCCTTGATGTGTTGTACCGCACAGGTTGTTCCATCGAAAATGTTGGTTAATGCAGGCAGATTGCATTTAGGTGGTATTCCTCCCATTTGTATTTCTATTGTGAAAGGAGTCTTCGCACTACTGCGATGGCTTCATCCAACCGTCTTCTTCCTCCTTCCTTCCTACTTGTTTAACAATTCTCTCATTTCTGCTAGTTCTTTCAAGATTTGCTCATTTTCCTCAGGATTTGATTCTGCTGGTCTTTTTAGCTCTGCCTCTCGCCTCCTGCGTTCATGCCTGTTTTGACCTTCTTGTTCACTATTTTCTTCTCTTCTTTCTCTGCGATTTTCTTCTTCGTTTCTTTCATCAATTCGCACACCATTATATCTATCGTTCTCTCTTCTTGGTTCTCTATCAACTCTTCTCTGCATCCTCTCGTATTCTCCATTGGTATTTCTATTGACACGATTTTGTGCTCGTCTCCTTTCTCTGTTGTCGTGATTATTTTGTCGGATTGCTTCTTCTAATTCTTGGTTTTCCACTTCTGCTCTTACTCTCTCTCTCTCGCGGGCTAAGCGTGCTTGTTCGGCATAATGTTTCTCAATGTCGTCTACGATCTCTTGTTGCCTTCTCAATGCTTCTCTTCCATGCAGTATTGCTCTTCCTTCAGCGACCGGATCATTTGGCCCCTGAAATCGTCTAGTTCCCTGATTTTCTTCGTTTTGCTCGGGTTGGAAATTCTCGGGATGGGGAATATAACGATCTTCTGCGTCCTCTCTTCTTTCATGATGTTCTAAGCTGAGATTTTGTGCTTCCCGTTGGTTTTCTACCTCTATAATTTCAGTTGGTAAGGCTCTCCTTCTTTCTTCCCTAGTCGATCTTGAACTTGATCTCGTAAGTACTTCTCGATCTTCTATTTTGCAATCTTATATTTTCCATTCTTAATTCATGATTCTGTCTTGTCAAGTTTGCTCGTTCCTCTGCCTCTAGTCGCCTCTCTTCATGTATCGTTTGTCTCAATGTTTCCAATGCTGTGAGTTCTTCATTTCCTGGATTCATTTCTGCATTCATTCTTAGATCTTCTTCTCCTTGTCCATTGTTTACCAATTGTTGCTCTTCTTCCCTTTCATCTTCAGAATCCGTCATCCAAGTGTGCACACTTACTCTATCGTAATCCACAGTTTCATTTGCTACCGGTGGAATTAAAGTTTGGATATGATTCTCTTCATCATTCCTCATATTCATCCTTGACGATTCTCCTCTTTCATTTCTCCTTTCTCCAGCAAGTCTTCCACTTCTTCTCACCGGTTGTTCAAGTACATTTCTTCTTCTAGCCATTTCTCTTTTGGTAAATTCTTTGAAAATTATCTCAAATTTCTTTCTTGTTAATTCTCTTCTTTTAATGCTGTTCAAAGCCTGTTTCTAGCGCCAATATGTAGTTGCAGGAAATCCCACAATACACCCCTCACTATATTTTGTTTAGCTAATCCATTCAAAAGATAATAGATGAACAATTATGAATGTTTATTAATAACTTTCTTCAATCTTTACACAGGAAAATGGAATTACACTTAAGAACTTACAAAAATTCTATCTCTTTCTCTCTCCTAATGACTTGCTCTCCAATCCCAAAAGACCTCTCCCACGACAGATCCACTCATCCCTTTATATAGGGTAGTACATAGTGAATGACAGCTAAGCTATCCTTTATTTTCGGAAATGTCTTGCGAAGTGTCGCAGTCGTACAAACATTCGTATTCGCGACACTTCTTAACTTTCGCCAGGTTTCATATCCTCCTATCGTCATCCAATGCGTCATTTATATTTAACCTTCTGCGACTGACTCGCAATGTTGTTATCCGTTGTCTTCGCGAGTTGTTGTTGTGGTGATATTATGATCCTACAATCAATGCATTAGCAAAACTACATTATCAGTTATTCTCAATGGCTCTCCATGTGAAGAATTTCATCCTTTTAGGGGCATTAGGCAAGGTGATCCACTTTCTCTTTATTTGTTCATTCTAGCTATGGAGTTTTTGTCTAGGCATCTCATTGCTGCTCAACAAAACAACAACATCAAAGGCATTAAAGTGGCTGCACACTCTCCATCCATTAATCATCTGTTATTTGCAGATGACTGCTTGATTTTCACTCAAGCAAATTTGGTTTCAGTTAACAACCTCCTTGAACTTCTTAACAATTTCAGCAGTCAATCAGGTCAGGTAATAAATTTTGAAATCAGATGTGCATTTGAGCAAACATACTAAACCAAAAGTTGCAGCAACACTCACTCAAATTCTGGGAGTTAAGACTATGAACTCAAAAGAAAGGTATCTAGGTTCTCCACCCATTCTTGGGCATTCTAAACAAGAATCTTTCAAGTCTATAGAAGATAATTTCAATAGTAGACTATCTACTTGGTCTTCTACCTCTCTCTCTCAATCAGGCCTACAATGATTAAACATGTTCTTAATTCTCTACCTGTCTATCAAATGGGTTCTTTCAAGTTGCCTGATCAGCTCATGAAGAAATTAACTACTATCCAGAGAAAATTCTTTTGGGTTCATTCTTCTAATAGGGGTTTTAACCCTGTGTCTTACTCTAAACTGTGCAAATCAAAGGAGCATAGAGGCATGTCTTTCAGAGACATGGAAAAACTAAATCTTGCATTACTCACAAAACTTGCTTGGAGGGTATGCACTGAAGAAGATCAACTTTGGGACAGATTCTTGGGAGTTAATACTTCAAATATGGTAATATTCTTCATCAAAATATTGAAGCTAAGAACTGCTCTTACATGTGGAATGGCATCACCAAAGGTCTGCAGATCATTCAAGATAATGATTTCATGGAAATTAATAATGGCAGAAAAACCAAAATCTGGAAGGACAAGTGGGTTCCAAGCTTGCATCATCCACCCATCCCATTGAATGATATGCATAGGTTCTACGAGACTGTAGATGAAATAATCATCTAAGACACATCAACATGGAATATACCTCTCCTAGATAGCTTGTTTGATACCATTACTTCCAAGAAAATCCAGGAAATCTTCATTGACAATTCCAAAGAAGATTTAATGATTTGGACTCCAGCAAAAGATGGTAAATTCTCAGTTAAGAGCGCTTACAATCACATCACTAGAAGTACCAATGATACTCAAGTTAATGGTTCTTGTATCCAGCCTGAAGTTTGGAAAGCCTTGTGGAGTTGCAGTGTTGCTCATAGAATTAAGCTTTTCTCCTGGAAATGCTTACATGAATGCCATCGAACTAGATATAAACTTGCAGCACATAACCCTGATATGGAAACTCAATGTGGAATCTGTGGAAGAGAAGAGGAGACAATAGGACATTTACTTTTTGATTGCAGATACGCCAGAGCTGTCTGGAGGAACGTTAATATAGATATTGATGCAGTCAAAACTAATTGTAGCAGCGTCTCCGAATGGGTCTTAAGCTAGTTTAATGGAAGTAACTCAGCTCTGAATGAACGACTGTTATTCACATGTATGATTGGTGCCTGGATCATATGTAAAGACAGATGTGAAAAGATTTTCTAGGGAGTTAAACTAAACCCTATTTCCACAGCCAACAGGATACAATACCATTTAAGTTCTCATCTGCATGAAAATTTAAATAGTAGTCCGTACTGCATTAATGATAATAAGTCTAATTGATGTCCTCCTGTATAAGGCATAGCTAAATTTAATGTTGATACATCCTTTGATCACAATACTAATCAGAATGGTATTGGTGTTTTTCTACGTGATTATACAGGTAACTGTGACGGGATCAGAGGGAGTTTCAATTATGGAGTATTATCCAGAGCAAGGGGAGTGTCTAGAAGTACGTGAAACACTATCGTGGGCTAAATAAATGAAGCTGGATGATATTCAAATTGAGGCTGACGCTCAAGTGGTGATAAAAGCTATTACTGAGGATCCATGGCTAGTGCATTGGGAAAACAGAAACTTAATCAGAGAAATAAAGCATCTGAGTTCTTTTTTTAATTCCTGCAATTTTACTTTTGTTAGAAGAGAGGATAATCAAGTTGCTGACTCTATCGCCAAAAATGTTAGAGTTTCAGCAGATGATATGCATAAGTTTGATAATTTCGGGCAAGACATTTGTGATCTTTTATCCCAAGATCAAAACAATACTCCTGGTTAATCAATGAATTTCTATTTTATCAAAAAAAAAGTCCCCTATGTATAATCGCTTATTTACTTGTAGTCCTAGCTACATGCTAGGATTAGATTACCTGTTAACGAGGCCCAGCCCTGGCCAGTTTGTTGGATCCGTTAATTCATATCCAACCAAAAAATATCATAGTTAAATATGACCTCCTTTCTGCCTTGATGGTTGGCCTACTAGTGACTAGTGAAAAATCTTTATTTGGCTGTCTGAAAATATCCTAGTCCCAACTTTACGCCCGTGATATAGATGTTCAGGTCAATGTGAAAAGAATTGAACTTCCTTTCAGTGGTTCATGAAGCCTGGAAAAATACTCCATTTGGGTATAGTTCTCACTAGTCCTGTCTAAAGAGTAGACTTCCTCAAACTAGGTTATGAAGTCATAACAAAAATCTTTATTTGTTTGTTTGGACATATTATTAAGCATGCAATTCTTACGAGGTATTATGTGCAGGTGATACAAAGATAACAAACTTGTTACTTTCAAGGGGTGTTCACGTAGATGTTTCAACAAGGTCTGAAGGCGCCTGCGGTTTGCGGGCGTGGTCATGAGATGTTGTTAAAGTGTTGTTGGATCATGGTGCAAATTTAAATTGGGCCCTTCTCCGTGTATTGAACAGTTGTTTGTCTGTAAAGTAGTCGTTCAAAAAGAAGTTCTAGCGTGTCCTTATAATGTCAGCTTCAACTCTTACAACATACCAAGTCCAACCTTCTCATTTATGCAACTTTATGCAGTTTATTTTAATTGTAAAGATTATCCGAACAGTTATCTCTAATTGAGGATGTACCTGCTTATTCAATTTTTGTCAAACTTAATTGATTTTCTTTTACCATGCAGCCTAATGATATTGATAGTCAGCGCATGTTGAAACCATTAATTTCGGCAGTTCTTGTCAAGTCATGAGAACGTATGAAACTTTTATTACAGGTAACAAAATTTCTTAACTTTCTGGTGGCACAATTTTGTTTTTATTTTTTTGTACTCGGACTAAGGCGTGTTTTGGAAGTTGTATATGTTCCTTCATAACTGTAAGCAGGCAATTACTATTAGTAATATATATATACTGCTGAGAATTTTCGGTATTTTCTTCTTTGGACTACCATCTAATAGGGTTTACATCATGACATTTGCTTAACATTTGTTTTGGTTATTACCGGTGAATTAAATATCTTAAATATTAGAGTTGACTAAAGAACTTCTGTCTGCAAAATTTTATTCAAAAGTATTCCAGTTCCCAAAATTCGTTTTCTGAAATGGTGTGGCGGTTGCTTTATACTGTATCTTTTATTTCTTAATTAGTTGGTCTTCGTTGCTTAATTATTTTTGAACTATATGAGACCTGTCATTAGTTGCGCTTTTCGTATTTGACCTTGTAGAAACCCTGTCAATCTGGTTCATTTGGGTTTGGTTATAGTCATCCAAATGCCGTTAATTCGCTGAATGTGGTGAATTACTTTGTTTCTCCAGTTTGGCCTTGTGCCGACTGCCGAGCCATAAACCTGTCCGCTTACCAAAAATTGTGTTCAGCGAGTCATTTTCTTTTCTTTTTTCTTATTATTTGATTTTTTCTGTCATGTTCTTCAATTATTAATGCTGGTTTGGATTGCTCGTTGAAACTAATATTTCTAGTATTTTCTTATGCTTGATCATTCATTTCTCTTATAATATATTTTCTCGTTGTGTAAGCTCTCACTCTCAGAATTAATAGTGAAATTCTGAACAAAAACCAAAAGGTTAGCGTGGGGCCTCATAATGTAATATTTATGGATGTGACAATGCTTAATATTTCTTGGCAATCACGAAAGCAAATGCTTATGTAACTTACATCCCATTATATGCGCCTTTCATAACTTTTCTGTGCTAAAGCATGTCATAACTTCTTCCAATTCGCATATATATAGGCAGGCGCCGACCTCAATGATGTATTCAACGGAGATACACCTCTGACATATGCCGCAAGGGATGGATGCGTAGATGACATCACGTGCTTACTGGAAGCTGGTGCAGATCCAACTTATAAAAGAAATATTGTACGGCTTTATTAAACTTCGCCACTTGCTCCTTGTTATATTTATTTTAGAGGAGGGTAGTGGTTGGAAATATGGTTAAGAATTGTCCGAGAGTTTTTTTCGTTGCACACCCTTGTATCATGTATGTGCAGAAGGGCATTTTGACATGGTTAGACAAATGATATGGATCACACTCCTTTACATCAAGCTGCTAAGTCAGGTACTCTATTTTTAGATGAATTTTATAGTATTCAGTTAGATAATTGATCTTTCAATGGTGCATTTGATTGTAAACATGCCGTCACATCTTTTAATTGAAATCTACGTTTATATAGATGTTAACTACAGATTTACACCTAATATTTACTTATTGGAAAAGTTGTGACTGCGTATAAAACTCAACTTATCTGGAAACACTGAAGGATGTACCTCATTAAGTAAATTAGTGCCTCTATGTGATCACTTATTTACTAGTAGTCCTAACCTTTTTTTTTTTTGCTAGGAAACACACCATGGGATTAACAAATGAGAGAATTACAAACAGTGTTTAAGGTCTCCTTCATAACAAGAGAGTCCAAAAAACAAGGATAGAAGACCTAAAGACCTTTGAGACTAAGTTTTCTAGCCCGACGTGCAAGCCGGACATCTAGATAGTTTTTTACACGCTTAATATACATAATCTTAAAAGAACAAGAACTATAAATTAAACTCCGACTATGTTCAAGAAGGTCACTACTTCTCCACCCTGATTATATTACCTGTTTACGAGGCCCAGATCTGGCTAAAATTTTGGATCAGTTAAATCATAGTCAACCACAAAGATATCATAGTTATACGTGACCTCCTTGCCTGCCTTGATGGTCGTACTAGTCACTAGTGAGCCACCTTGATTTGGCTGTCCAAAAATATCCTAGTCTCAAATTTACACCGCGATCAATGTGAAAACAATTAAACTTCCTTTCAGTGGTTCACAAAACATGGCAAAATACTCCATTTCGGTGTAGTTCTTGTTAGACCTGTTGTTTATGGGTGAAAACTACTCCTGCAGAATTTGGTAATTTGGGGTGTGGATGAGGAATGAATTTAAACCTTAAACAAATGCACTGCGCGGTAAGTGCTTGTAGATTCAAGATCAATCTGTGCAAGTCCGGCCTAAACCAAGAAATGGCCGTTCCAGACTTGTTGCGGTCACAAAGTGAAGGAGATGGGGTTGATCTTAGAGAGGGAAGCGAAGAAGGTGTTGAGATTGTGAAGGTGTTGGCTTGCTTATGACTTGTAACGAAAGATGAGCAGGCTTGTGATTGATGCAAGCAAGCTCGGGTGTTGGAATACGTTTTTGTATTAACACTTGGTTTTCGTCTCGTCTGGACTTGTGTTGTTGTTTGAAATAGGGCAGAGAACCTATTTATACAAGTCATTGAGCCTTATTCACGTCTTTCGTGGGAAGTGGAGGAAGTGGAGTGATGGAGTAGTGGAGTTGTGCGTTGGTGATACACGACCAGCCTTGCCCACTTCTCCTATTCATCTCTAATCGTCCATGACTTCCTAACACGTTCTTGTGATGGCGCGTTGCACTCTGCACGCTGTAAACTGCCAGACCAATACCCCAGTATGTATCCCCCCAGTTTGTGACATGATTGATGTATGAAATGTGTGGATTTTGGATCCACGAAAGATAGCATGTAATGCTGAATTGAATAACTGCGTTATTCAGGGAGTCGATACTTGTGAAGTATCGTGTGTATTTTATGCAGGTACTGCATTATGGTGTGGTAAAGTGATGGGCAATGACGCCTCACTAACCAAATAACTCTGACCGGGGTTGTATAACCAAGTTTGGTGAAGTTGAACGGATGAGATGATCTTTGAGACACTCATCTCTGCGGACCGTTAATGAATATTAGGGTTTTTTTGAAGAGGTGCGCAAGCATTACTCTTGACTTGGTCGAAACCGAGCATAGAAAGGGATTTGGAGAGGACCGACCGGGCATGTGTGTAGACGGCATGCCGGTGTGCACGTCCATACCTCACTTTGTCCCATGAAGGCGCGATCTAGGCCACTCAATTTGACCAGAGTAAGTTGAGTGGTTGAGATTGGTTTGCTGACGTAAATCCATTTCCGCAAAGGAGTTAGAAACCGCGTGACATCCCTAGTTCGGGCACGCGTTTCAAGACGACCCATCTTGGTCTGTCTTGGTCGATCATACCAGCGTGTAGGTAGTAGGCTGGTGTTCACACCTATACCTGATTATCCCATGAAAACGTGATCCGAGCCATCCAAATCGTCCGGCGAAATTGAGCGGTCGAGATCAGTTTGTGGTTTGGGAGGCGTGGCCATGATAGTTTGGACGCACGTTTTGGATTAACCAGGCATGATATGCCTTGGCCGAACACATGAGGAGGTAGATGGGCCCACGGTGGTCATGCTGGTATGACCGGCCCTGCTTAATCTAATCTGTGACCCTCCATTCGTGTAGGAGAAGATGAACGCGCGTGATGGCTTGAAACCCTAATTTTGGCTTTCAAAGCCGTGCGCCATCTCTTGAGGAGGTAGATGGGCCCACGGTGGTCATCTTTGGGTATGACCGGCCCGCTTAATCTAATCGTGACCCTCCATTCGTGTCGGAGAAGATGGACGCGCGTGATGGCTTGAAACCCTAATTTTGGCTTTCAAAGCCGTGCGCCATCTCTTGTTTGGGTGACAATTTTGTCACGACCAACCATGGTTGGTTTTGACCGATTGGTCAAGTATGTAGGCGGGCCCACACTGATCGTGTTGATATGCTCTGGGCCCTTTGAGTCTACATCTACACCCTCCATCTATACCTGCGAGGATGGATGGTTGAGACCGCTTTGCAACACATGTAATATGCCGCAAACCCTAATTTAGGGTTTTCCGTCCATAATGCTTGGTATGAACGGTTTCTTGGCAAGCCAATGGCCCGACCATGCGGGGTCGGCCGTGGGTATTCCATACCGCTTGGGGGTGATGGAATTGATCCGGGGTCATCCAATCATGCTTATGGAGTTCGATGATCGCGATCGAGATCATATCCGACCGATACGGCCAGTCAGGATGCTCAATCGGGCTAGTATAACACACCGAGAGGGCTCAATCGGGCTAGTATAACACACCGAGAGTCACCCGTACGGGTATTTCGTACATGGTTTCATTATAGTGCTTGGAGGTTCGTGTTACTCGTAAGAGTAACACTCGATCGTCATGCCACACCGATAATGAGTACCGGAAATACAAGGCTGATATGAAATTCATAGGAAGGGATTGTTGCCACATGCTCCAACCACGGAGGAATTTCATGTATTCACGTAATGGGATTGTTGCCACATGCTCCATTCTTGGTGAATTAAGTGAGGGAGTATCCAACATCGATAAATGGCTTTATCTTTTACAAGATGTCGCCGCATGATTTTTCTCGGTTTTTTACAAATTTAACCTTGAATAAAAATCCACCATCAACATTAAGTCCCCTCGCCTAGCACACAATGGTTACACTATTGTGGGGTAGGCATAAGATGGTGACAGGTTAAAGATAAAACTTATGAGACAAAGTTAGATGTTACGGGGAGAGACGGGTCATCTGTCCTTGGAGTATGTCACGTTCAAAAGGCATCTAGGAGAGCATTCCCCTAGTATGATGTCGGTCTTGCTCGCTTCCGGTCGACCTTGCTATGTCCGCCGGCCGAGGGCCCACTCCGTGCTTGCTCCGTTTGAATATCGGTCTTGCGGATCGACCTTGTTATGCCTGATTAGGTCGAGGGGCTATTGCGCCTTCTTCGCTCGATCGTGGGGTTGTGCCTAATCGACGGACCGCTGTGCCTGCTTCATTTGTGGGGCTACTGCGCCTGTTTGATCGAACGTGGACTTGAATTTCGTGAACATGATTCCCATGACATAAGAGAACCGTGTTGTGCAAATAAATATGGTCCCGCCATATATGCTTGATTGAACGTGGGTCCCATATCGTGTATGCCTGACTGAATGTCACCTTTATACCAGCCTCGTGCCCTTGACCAACACCGGTCTTGAAACTTAAGCAATACCGGACTTGTGACTTGATCAATACCAGACTTGAAGCTTGAGCAATACCGGACTTGTGACTTGATCAACACCGGACTTGAAACTTGAGTGATACCTGTGACTTGATCAATACCGGTCTTGAGACTTGATCAACACCGGACTTGTGACTTGATCAACACCGGTGTTTGGACCCAATACCATCCTTGTGTACTCCAAAGTGAATGTGTGTTATGTCGTGTGTGACTACACATCTCACGCGTTTTTTATAAGTCTTGCTCCTGTCTTTTATTGTAGAATGAAGAAAAGAACTCTGTTGAGATGTCTTCTCGGGGATAATCTTTGGTGCCAAGTCGGGAGGTGTTGAAAGCTTCAAAGATATGCCGAACATTGATGATGAGTTGTTCATCGCGCCCTTGAAAATATCCGTACCACGGGATAACCCTCCTCCTATCGACTTCAGGGTTTTTCATGCTCCGCTGGGTCCTCATGAAGGATGGATGAGACGTATGTTGAGCAATGAGTACATCAAAGATAACTTGACCATAGCGCAGATTATTGATGTAGCTTGAGTGTTGAAACGACTCGAGAGGATGTTAAAGTGGCTTCTGGTGCGAACATTGAGGTAGATCCTTGAGAGAGTGTTGAAGCAGGATTTTGAAGCGAACGTGGGTCCCGGAGAGAGCGTTGAGGCGGCTCTTGAATAGACCATTGAAGCAGCTTCTGCTAGAGGGAGCGTTGAAGTGTTTCCCTTTTCAGTTCGATTTACCCTTGCGAATTCCATGCTTCTTGACTGACCATCTCTATCATGTTGAAGAATTCCTTGACCGACGGTGAAGTAACTTCATCCGAGCCTCGGTCCCCAAGCGTGGTTTACATGGTTTGTTCGTAGTGGTTGTTGTCGAGCCAGATATGGAATATCTTGGACATTGTTTCATCATTGTGGGAGTCGTGCATGTGGTACCGGAGTTGGAGTTGACGGACGCGCAGGATGTTGTATCTCGGTGGTTTTCCTCTTGCCGCTTGTGGAATCAAGCTTACAAAAGGTCAAGGTTGTATCGCCTGTTGGTGAGATATATGTCCCTACCAACATTATGAGGCTCTCCATTACCGGCATGCCTGTTTCTTTCTATCAGGGCATATATTGTTATAGATGAGCGTTCAACAGCTCTAGAGGATGACCAAAGGCGCGGATTCTCCAACATAGCATGATAGACATGTACCACTGTCTGATAAAGTGACTCGCCCGGATCTTGCTCGATATGACGCGTGGAAATCGTTATCTTCTTGAGGCTGCCCCCTTGAGGTATTGGCTCCAGTGGAAGATTGCCGTCATAGAGCGTTGATACGTTGCACCGGTATTCTTTAAACCAAATGGCAGTATGGTATAATAAAAATTTCCGAGAGGAGTTCGAAAAGCTATCTTACTTGTGTCATGCTCGTACATCCTTATCTGGTTATAGCCGCTACATCCATCCATGGAGGAGAACATGCCGTGTCATTTGGTTGCATCTACTAACATGTCGATGTTAGGTAGAGGAGGATCGTTTTGGAGCAAAGACTGTTCAAGTATCTCGAAGTCTATGCAAAGCACCCGATCCGAACTACAATTTCGTTTAACCGACTTGGATATAGGTATGACATGTAGATGATGGGTGACCAATTTTCATCTAAATCCGGCATTTCTTCATATCTCCAAGCGAATATGTCTTGGTACTCTTTGAGAAGTTCCACGAGCTTCGTGCGTTTATCCGTACTCAAGGTTGAGCCGATGGAGATAGGCCTAGGAGATTCCCCAACGATTTCAATCTCATCGGTTGTGAAGTTGGTGCCATCTTGCGTTTGTTGTGGAGCATCTAGCACTTGTTCTTTTGGTTCGTTCTTTGTTGTAGCATTCCATTGGGTGGAGAGACTGTAACAGTCTCCCTTCTAATTGATAATGGCAAAGTGTTGGTATACCGTTTTCCCTTTTCGGTCACGACTCGCCACAAAAGTTCGTTCCCTCTTCGTGTGAACGTGGGTCGTGGTTTCACGGGATGGAGAAGAATGCTTCGTCAAGCAAAGATGCATCGTGGGTTTTAGCTCTCAATGATGCAAGCCAGTCTTCTTCCGAAATTGACACCCACGTGGGGAGTGGGATGCAACGAACTTGTCTGATTCTTTCGGCGGAGCTTCTCCCGTATGTGCTGGTTTGGTTTCCCTCGAAGTCCGTCATTGTGAAAGGCTTATGTACGACCTTGCTTGGGAGAACCTTGGATGTTCTGAGAGTCTTGAGAGTAATCACATTCGAAGACGCTCCAGTGTCGATAAGGGCCATCTTGAACTCTGAATCCTTGATGCGTGCGGTGACATGTAGGGAACGGTTGTGAACTTCCTCTGGTTGATTGCAGCAAAATGTCTCTGTGCGCTGATTCTTCGAGAGGTGTGAAAGTTCGCATAAACTTTCCTAGAGAAAACGCTTCCCGATCCACCGGCCTCTGGGTTCATAGTGAAACTATTGACTTGACTTGAGGAGGATCGTTGTGAGGATCAGTCCCGGTGTAGGAGTCTCCATGACATGACCGCTCATATCCGATGTCGCTTCTTTGATCGGGTCCATGGAGGTCCGCGCCGCTGAAGTACCTTCTCCGGTGCGTTGAATGCGTTCCCTTTTTGCTCCAGGGGCTGTCACGGCTCTTGTGGAAATCGATCAGTTAATGTCTTAAGAAAAGTGAGTACCTCTTTCTGAGTTGCGGCCATATCCGTTTGAGTCTTAGAAAGAACTTCCTGCTTCTCCATCAAGTCTGCAATGGTAATGGGGATGGTCCTCCTCTCGTCCCTCCGGCTCCTCGTCCTGAGGAAGTGGAAGTTGTTGCTCTGGTGACTACCAGAGGTGTTACACTTGATGAGATGCCGGGATTTGCGCTGCTCCGGCTCGGTAATGGGAGGTGTTGTAATATCACTGCTAAGTGATAGAATTGAACGTTCCCATCCTCTGTACTCACGTGTTCCTTGATTGATCTCTCCTTCCTCAAGCATTTCTTCACGGCTTCGACTATGGTCTTGAGATATAAATCTTCCAGCACGGATCCGTAAGCTGCAGGCTCCATTTCTTTATCCGGTAGACGTTGTAGTACTCCGGACAAGTCCTTTCCTCTGTAGAGTTGCCTCGGTTCTTCATTGTTGACTGGACCGTGTTGTTCGTCTCTCCTGAGTCCCCTGTGATTACGCGCTCTTTCTGCATCTCCACTGGTAAAGGTGTGACTCCTGACTAAGGATCCAGCGTTTCTTGCACTGTTTGAGCAGAGACGCCTGCCAACCCTTCTTATAATTGCGCTGTTATATCATTTAAAAGGCGGAATGTCTCGCTCTGCCTTCTAGTGATACCGGCTTGATTTGCCAAGACATCCTCCAGCATTCTAGCTACACTTCCCACGATATCTGAACCACCTGTGGTTTCCAGATACATTGCGAGATGGAAACCAAAAAATTGAGAATTTATTTTGTGCAACCGAGAGATCAACCTCCCACTGTGGTCGCCAATTGTTTATGGGTGAAACTACTCCTGCAGAATTTGGTAATTTGGGGTGTGGATGAGGAATGAATTTAAACCTTAAACAAATGCACTACACGGTGAGTGCTTGTAGATTCGAGAGATCAATTTGTGCAAGTCCGGCCTAAACCAAGAAATGGCCGTTCCAGACTTGTTTCGGTCACAAAGTGAAGGAGATGGGGTTGATCTTAGGGAGGGAAGCGAAGAAGGTGTTGAGATTGTGAAGGTGTTGGCTTGCTTATGACTTGTAACAGAAAGATAAGCAGGCTTGTGATTGATGCAAGCAAGCTCTGGGTGTTGGAATACGTTTTTTATATTAACACTTGGTTTTCTGTCTCTTCTGGACTTGTGTTGTTGTTTGAAATAGGGCGGAGAACCTATTTATACAATTCATTGAGCCTTATTCACGTCTCTCATGGGAAGTGGAGGAAGTGGAGTGATGGAGTAGTGGAGTTGTGCGTTGGTGATACACGACCAGCCTTGCCCACTTCTCCTGTTCATCTCTAACCGTCCATGACTTCCTAACACGTTCTTGTGATGGCGCGTTGCACGCTGCACGCTGTAAACCGCCAGACCAATACCCCAGTATGTATCCCCCAGTTTGTGACATGATTGATGTCTGGAATGTGTGGATCCACGAAAGATAGCATGTAATGTTGAATTGAATAACTGCGTTATTCAGGAAGTCGATACTTGTGAAGTATCGTGTGTATTTTATGCAGTCTTGCATTATGGTGTGGTAAAGTGATGGGTAATGACGCCTCACTAACCAAATAACTCCCGACTGGGGTTGTATAACCAAGTTTGGTGTAGTTGGACGGATGAGATGATCTTTGAGACACTCATCTGCGACCGTTAATAAATATTAGGATTTTTTGAAGAGGTGCGCAAGCATTACTCTTCAGCTTGGTCAAAACCGAGCATAGAAAGGGATTTGGAGAGGACCGATCGGGCATGTGTGTAGACACGAGCATGCCGTATGCACGTCCATACCTCTTTGTCCCATGAAGGCGCGATCTAGGCCACTCAATTTGACCGGTAAAGTTGAGTGGTTGAGATCGGTTTGCGGCAGAAATCCATTGCCGCAAAGGAGTTGGAAACCGCGTGGCATCCCTAGTTCGGGCACGCGTTTCAAGACGACCCATCTTGATCGGTCTTGGTCGATCATACCAGCGTGTAGGTGGTAGGCTGGTGTTCACACCTTTACCTGATTATCCCATGAAAACGTGATCCGAGCCATCCAAATCGTCCGTGCGAAGTTGAGCGGTCGAGACTGGATTTGTGGTTTGGGAGGCGTGGCCATGCTAGTTTGGACGCACGTTTTGGATTAACCAGGCATGATATGCCTTGGCCGAACACATGAGGAGGTAGATGGGCCCACGGTGGTCATGCTGGTATGACCGTCCTGCTTAATCTAATCTCGTGACCCTCTATTCGTGCCGGAGAAGATGGACGCGCGTGATGGCTTGAAACCCTAATTTTGGCTTTCAAAGCCGTGCGCCATCTCTTGTTTGGGTGACAATTTTGTCACGACCAACCATGGTTGGTTTTGACCGATTGGTCAAGTGTGTAGGCGGGCCCACGGTGATCGTGTTGACATGCTCTGGGCCCTTTGAGTCTACATCTACACCCTCCATCTATACCTGCGAAGATGGATGGTTGAGACTGCTTTGCAACACATGTAATATGCCGCAAACCCTAATTTAGGGTTTTTCGTCCATAATGCTTGGTATGAACGGTTTCTTGGCAAGCTAGGCCAATGACCGACCATGCGGGGTCGGCCGTGGGTATTCCATACCCGCTTGGGGGTGATGGAATTGATCTTGGGTCATCCAATCATGCTTATGGAGTTCGATGATCGCGATCGGATCATATCCGGACCGATACGGTCATTCCGGATGCTCAATCGGGCTAGTATAACACACCGATAGGGGCTCAATCGGGCTAGTATAACACACCGAGAGGGGCTCAATCGGGCTAGTATAACACACCGAGAGTCAGCCTGTACGGGTATTTCGTACATGATTTCATTATAGTGCTTGGAGGTTCGTGTTACTCGTAAGAATAACACTCGGTCGTCATGCCACACCGATAATGAGTACCGGAAATACAAGGCCGATATGAAATTCACGGGAAGGGATTGTTGCCACATGCTCCAACCTGGAGGAATTTCATGTATTCACGAGAATGGGATTGTTGCCACATGCTCCATTCTTGGTGAATTAAGTGAGGGAGTATCCAACACTTATAAATGGCTTTATCTTTTACAAGATGTCGCCGCATGATTTTTCTCGGTTTTTACAAATTTAACCTTGAATGAAAATCCACCATTAACACCTGTATAGAGCCTAAACTTCCCCGAAGTAGGTTATGAAGTCTGAATATCACTATGATGTTTCTTAACTTCGTACCCAAAATCTTTCTCTGTTTGAACATATAATGGAGCATGCAATTCTTATGAGGTATTATGTTCAGGTGATACAAAGATAACCTTGTTACTTTCAAAGGGTGTTCACGTAGATGTTGTAAGTAGTTCAGGGAAATGCCCTTCAGTTTGCTGTTGCTGCTCTTGGTCACCCAGATGGGGTTAAACTGTTGTTGGATCATGGTGCAGTTGTATTTATTTATTTTTTTTTGGTTTCGAAATAGCATGCTGGGTTAAGGAGACCCAAACCAACAAGAAGCAAAAGAAAAAAAAAACTAATATTCAACAACTAATCCTTATAATAAGTCTTCAAAGATCTATCATCCTCAATAATTTGCTTCAACTCAGGACTGAACTCGTTGACGTCTAACTCCAAGAAAGAGTGAGAAGGGTGTAAATCAGCCAAAGCATCAGCAACACGATTTTTTCCCTATAAATGTACTCAATTCTGAACCTGTGAAACCATTTATGAAGTTGACAAATTCTCCTCCAGAGATGCAAGATAGCCCAACCAGGTTTAGGGTCTTTGTTCTTCAACAGATTGCAAACAGCCATAGAGTCACTATTAATCTGAATTTTCCTCTAATTTTTCAATATAACACACTTCATAGCAATCTCCGCACCTTGTAATTCTAGAGATAAAACTGAATCAGGTCCAGAACCTCCAATAGCAGCAGCAAGAGGTTGACCAAGATTGTCTCTCATAATAACAGCAAACCCCCCAGAATCGTCTCGCCTAGATCCATCAATATTGAGCATGACTTCATCAGCATCCGGGAATCGCCATCTACAAGCAATACGCTTCTTCTTCTTCAAACTACAAGTAACTCCCCATCTGGGCAAGAAAGATCTAACAAACACAGAATCCATATCAGAGAAATCACCATATTCGATCTTCAATCTCACATCATTTATAATGAAATAGCTGACAAAAGCTTCAGAATTTGACTTGGCAGAATGAAACCTTCGATTCCGTTCCTTCCAAATATGATAAATAAAACTGTTGAGAGTAAGTTTCTTAATATAATTAACAGCGCCCTCCCAAGTAAAATGTTCACTGCACCACTTCAATTCTTGTTCCCAATTTGGAATGCAAGATCTATAATACCCAAGTTTTAACGTTAGCCCTTGCCAAATGACAGAAGAATAAGTGCATTTACTAAAAAGATGATCAACATCTTCAGGGGCCTCATTATAAAGCAAACAAACTGGGTCAGAGATTACTCCCCATTGCATAAGTCTACACCTAGTTTTGAGTTTGTTGTGCATTGCTAACCAACTGATAAAAGAATGGCGAGGGATGAGACCCTTAAACCAAACCAAACGATTCCATTCCATGTCAGGCCTGGATAAAGTAATAGCATCATATGTACATTTCGCGGAAAAGATACCAGAGTAGCTAGCTTTTCACACCTTGACATCATCTTCCAAATAATTAAATTCCACTTCCCTAATCTGACGACAAAAGTATTCATCAAACCCAGTCTCGTTCGGAAAAACCCAGCCATTAGCATTTATAAAATCAGCAACAAAGTGCTTTCCAGACTGACTAACATAATGAATAAACCCAACCACTAGCATTTATAAACCCAGTCTCATGGTGCAGATATAAGTTGGGTTCTTATGCTGGAATTGAACAGTTGTTCATTGTAAAATAGTCGATCAAGAAAAAACTCAACATGTCCTTAGAATGTCATCTTCATCTCTTAAAACATACTAATTTACCAACCATCTCTTTGTATAGCTTCATGCAATTTATTTGATTTGTACAAATGTCTAGGACAACTATCTCTACTGAGAGCAATTATTGGTACCTGCTTGTTCAATTGTTGTCAATCTTAATTGATTTTCTTCTACTGTGCAGCCTAATTGTGATAATAGTTAGGGCATGCTCAGACCACTAATTTTGGCAATGTTTACCAATTCAGGGGAATGCATGGGTTCATTAAAAGAAAAGGAAAAAAAAAAAGAATGCATGAAACTTTTACTACATGTAACAAATTTCCTGAACCTCTGGTGGCATGATGTTTTTTTGTTTACTCAGACTAATGCATGTTTGGGAATTTATAACTGTAATTTCCTTCGTAAACCAGAAGGCAATTATCATTATTATATATATATGTATATATATTGTTGAGAATCTTCAATATTTTTCACAGCATTTGATTAATATTTTTTTTGGGTATATCGGGCGGTCTTAAATTTTAAAGTTGGGTAATGAATTTCATGATCGCCAATTTTCAAAATTCTTTTTCGTTTTCTGAAATGGCGTGGAAGATACTTTATATCTTTCGTTTCAGATAACTCCTGTTTTCAGTGTCAGTTGGTCATCATTGTTGATTTTTTTTAACTATACGAGGCATGTCTCTAGTCGTGTTTTTCTTACTTAACTTTGTAGAAATCCTTGCCTACATGGTCCATCTGGATTTATTTATAGTCATTCAAATTTCGTTCCAACTGAATGGGGTGAATTAAGTTCATCATTTCTCTGGTGTGCCGAGCCATTAACCTGTCTGCTTTTTGTGAATAAAGCTGTGAGGTCCACCTTAAATGTTACTCTTATATCTTGTTATGAGTTGCTAACAAGATTAGTTAACAAAAATTTAAGTCAATCAGTCATTGACATATTTTGTAAAATTCTTCATGTACACACACACACACACAAAAAAAAAAAAAAAAAAAAAAAAAAATCGTAATATTATATTTATGGATGTGACAAAACGTAATTTTTATGGACCGTAATAATGGGAGTATGGAGGTTTTGAAACACACTTATTACTTGCCCTTCACAAAACCACATACTTTTGTAATTTTTACCTCCCATTATAATGCACCTTTTACAGCTTTTCTGTGCTTGAGCATTTTAATAAATTCTTTCGATTCTATTATATATAGGCAGGAGCTGACCCAAAGTTCCATCATATGGAAAGAAACCTCTGATATTTGCAGCAATGGAAGGACGCCTAAAAGAAATTACACGCTTACTGGAAGCTGGTGCAGATCCAAATTATAAGTCGAATATACGGCTATATTAAACTTTGCTACCTGCTCCATGTTTGTCCAAATATTGATATCTTTTGTGAGTATGTGTTAATCTCCACACAGATGATTATGCAGGTCCATACAACTTTATCATAAATTTGTACCCTAATGACTAGTCTGGTTATCAGCTCTCAGCCTATATTTGATATATTTGATAGTTGATGTTCATAGTATTACTTATGTATGACACGTCTACCGGGATTTTTTTTTCTAAGATTTCCCAACCGCTTTAAACCTTATTGCATTATAACTATAAGTAACATGTTTTTTCAGTACTAAAACGTCTTGCTGTGTCATTCATTTTCTTATCTACATTTGTTTTTGGTTACCATCACAGGAAGGTTTGACAGTATTGGAAGTTGCCGCTATTGACCGCAATTATCAAATTGTTGGGAGTCTTTTTCCCGTGACGTCTCGCATTCCAAGTTATCCCGATTGGAGCATCACTGGCCTAATGAGGCATGTAAATTCTGATGCAAATAAAATGCAGGTATGGAGTTTATATTGTACGTGCCCTATGTTTTGTCTAAACTTGGTTTCATTTCCTTATTTGACGGTAACTTAGCAAATGAGTTCTTCTGCCTCCTTATTTCATATATAAAAATCATTGAAAACTTCAACTTTCTCCAACATCAGTTCCTCAACCTCTTGCGGGATTTCCTCCTGGTCTATGCCTTCTTTTACGCCTCCACTATGATTCATCAAGTTTGTAATACTACTTCCTAAAAACCTACCTTAGTGCTGTCAGGTAATTAAAAATCTAAATAAGTCGTCTTACCTGTTAAGATACTACGATATCTTGACAGCCTGGTGTTCATATATATGCAGTTATAGATTATATATTCTTGTTATCTAGGTGTTGTATAATCAGTTATGGCCATATATCTTTGTATATTTTCCTTCCTCTTTTATCTGTTGTACTCTTGTATAAGTAAGGCGCTTTTGCCCATCTAGTAAATACAGAAAGAGTTTAACTCATACATAGTTGTTGTCTTCCTCTATGCTCATGTTTATCATGGGATTAGAGCCAGCAACGATCTGAGAATCCATTCTTCTGCTGCATAACCTTTAAATCAATCCTTGCCTTAGTTATTCAGAGAAACTGATCTTTCAATCCCCGTGGTTCTCAGTCCTTTTCCATAAAACCCCAAAATTAGATAATCAAACTACTCCTTCAAATCTGTTAACATGTCTCGAGAAGATTTCCAACCTATAACTGTGAGATTAGATGGAACAAACTATACTCATTGGTCTTTTCTTATGAAGAGTTTTATCAAAGGCAAAAGTATGTGGAAATACATTGATGGTACAGAGAAATGTCCTAAAACCAGTAGCACCACCAGCAAAGACAAAGAAAAGGAACCAGCAGTTGATTCACAAAATCTTAACTTGGATAGGAAACACTGTAATCACCTCAATCAGTATGCAGCTTACCAGTTTTGAAGTTGCAAAAGATGCATGGGATTTTCTCTCAAAAAGTTATACACAAATAAACTTTGCTCAAAGATATAAACTTGAACAATATATTCGTTCCATGAAACAATCACATGATCAGTCTATCTCTGATTTTCATTCTGAAATGTCCTTAATCTGGAATCAACTGGATCTTATGGAACCAAAATGGACAACTGATCTACAATTGTGGGAGAAGTATAGAGAAGAAACAAGAGTTGTGCAACTCTTGATGGCAATACAAGATGAGTATGAGTCATTTAGGGGTGATATTCTTCATCGTTCACCTCTTCCATTTGTTGAGTCCGCATTATCAGAGCTTATTGCCGAGGAAACACGGAAACGTATTAAGCCAGAGCCTTCAGGAGTGTTTTCCATGCCTTCTTCTCGACCAACTTTCAACTTCCAGAGAAGTAATTCATCAAATAATCCAACACAACGTGACTTGTCTCAAGTTCAATGTAATAATTGCAAGAAGTTTGGTCACTTAGCAAGAAATTGTACTTCTCCACCAGCTGCAGTGCTGCAAGACACACCTACAACTCAATGCAACTACTGCAAGGAACTAGGACACTCCACAAGGAATTGTACATCTTCATCATCCTGAAACATGAGGAGGCAGAATTCATATGGTGGACAAATAAGATTTGGTGAGCAAACCAGATTCACTGCCACACCAGCTTCATATATTACATCAGTTCCATTTGTATCAACTCAAACTGCACAACCAACATCTAATACAAACTGTGATTCAGCAACTCAGGTGTCAAATCTTGCTGAGATACAGGAAATGATCAAACAAGCACTTTCAATTGGTAACAACTCTGCTGCTGCATCTGTTTTCTCAGCTCCATCAGGTATTTTCTCAACTGATTGGTATCTAGACTCTGGAGCATCAAATTACATGACTTATGACTCGAAAGTCTTTGATAATTTGCATCCTATTATAGCTCCTAAGATACATACTGCGGATGGATCAGTTGTTACTGCAAGGCATATTGGTGTGATAAAAGCCTCGAATAACATATGTGTGCCAGATATTTTACTTGTTCCTAAGATCACAATGAATCTTATTTCCATTGGACAACTATGTGATCAAGGATTTAATCTTTTTATCTCCTATTGGTTGTACTATCCAGGATCTCAAAACAGGGAAGCTAGTTGGGATATGTCGTAGAGTTGGTCGATTATATCTACTCCAGTCTTTAGTCATTCCTTCAAAGGTGCAGAACCATGTCATTGCTGCAACTACTACTCCATCTCACACCACCATATCTCAGTTCATGTCTTGGCACTCTAGGTTAGGTCATGTTTCCTTTTCTCGTCTTTCATATATGATCAATAAGGAGATACTAGGAGATACTCAGTTAGATAAAGAACCAAATTTCATCTCTTGTAAACTGGCAAAAAACCAGCTCTTTCTTTTAATCCTAGTACTTCTATGTCAACTGAACCATTTGCTCTTATATACTCTGATGTCTGGGGTAAATCTCCAATTATGTCAAAAAGAGGTGCTTTGTATTATGTCAGATTTATTGATGATTATTCACGTTATACATGGGTATATCTATTCAGCTCTAGAGCAGATTTCCTAAAGTTATATGTTGATTTCTCAACCATGATAAAAACTCAGTTTGGTAAAGTGATCAAAGTCTTTTGTGCTGATCAGGGTGGGGAGTATATTTCCAATCCATTCAAAGAATTTCTTAAAACCCAAGGCATAATTCTCCAACTGTCATGTACTGAAACTCCAGAACAAAATGGAGTTGCAGAACGTAAACACCGTCATATTATAGAGACATCTAGAACCCAGTTAATTTCTGGTTCAGTCCCTTATAATTTTTTGGGAGAATCGGCCTCCTACTGCAGTCTACACTATCAATAGATTCCCAATAGCTGTCATAGGAGGAATATCACCTTATGAATGTATATATGGTAAGAAACCAAACTATTCTGAGCTTCGAGTCTTTGGTTCAACTTGTTTTGTGCTCCTTCCAGAACGTGAATGTCATAAACTTGGTCAAAATGATGTCTTGTATGTCTTTCTTGGTTATGGTATAGACAACAAGGGTATCTTTGTTATGATCCAGTTAATAGAAAGCTTCGTGTCTCTCGTCATGTCACATTCTGGGAGAAAGTTCCATTCGGTTCACTTCCAAGCAGCAAATCATCGTCTTTTGAGTCTTTCACTTACTCTGATCCATTTCCTAGTGAATCCAATCCTAGTACTGAAATCCCATCTCCTCTATTTGTTGATCCACCAAATACTGATGATCAAGACCACTCTATAACTCAGCCCAATAGTGTAGACCTAGCAAGAGATACCGAAGGTGATGTTTTGCCACCTAGAAATCGAAGATCGCCAGCTAAGTACTCAGATTATCATTGTTCCTTGTCATCTATTATGTCATTTTATGAACCAAGAACTTACAGAGAAGCTGCAGCTATCCCTGAATGGAAAGATTCAATCAAAGAGGGATTGACATCACACACAGAAGCTGGTACATGGGACATGGTAGATCTCCCACCTGGAAAATAAGTTGTAGGAAGTAGATGGGTTTTCAAGGTTAAAACCAAATCAGATGGCACTATAGACAGGCACAAGTCTCGTGTGGTTGCTCAAGGTTATACTCAGGAATATGAGATTGACTATGAGGAGATATTTGCTCATGTTGCTCGTATGGTCACTGTTTGTACGCTTATTGATGTTGCTGCTGTTAGACAATGGAAACTTCATTAGATGGACGTCAAAAATGCTTTTCTTCATGGAGAATTACAAGAAGAGGTATACATGCAACCTCCTCCTGGTCTACCTCATGCTCCGAATCAGGTGTGTAAACTTCGTAAATCCCTTTATGAACTTAAACAAGCACCTCGTGCATGGTTTGAGAAGTTTAGCAGTGCAATTCTTGAGTATGGTTTTACACAAAGTTTTTACGACTCTGCAATGTTAACTCGTTCATCGCCTAAAGGGATAGTAATTCTTCTTCTGTATGTAGATGACATGGTTATTACTGGCAATGATCTTGAAGAAATTGATAATCTCAAAACATATCTCAGTTCTTGTTTTCAGATGAAAGACCTTGGTTTCTTGAGTTACTTTCTGGGCATTGAAGTAGACAAATCCAACAATGGGTACTTTGTATCTCAGGTTAAGTATGCATCTGAAATTATTCAACGAGTCGACATCACTGATACTAAGATTGTGGATACTCCTCTTGAAGTCAATGTAAGACATAGTCCAACAGATGGAACTCTATTATCCAATCCCACAATGTATCGGCAACTGGTAAGAAGTTGTAGATGGTGGATTTTCGACAAAGGCTAAAATCGTAAAACTATAATTGTACATGCTCCTGATCCAGCAATCAGATAAGTATTGAGGCTCATGTCTCTCATCGAAGCACGAAAGCTCATGCCACAAGGATCTCAGACTGAGAATATTGTCTCTCATGGTTGTTGATGGTGGATTTTCATTTAAGGTTAAAATTGTAAAAAAACCAGAAAATTATGCGCTGACATCTTGTAAAAGATAAGGCCATCAATAAGTGTTGGATACTCCCTCACTTAATTCACCTAGAATGGAGCATGTGGCAACAATCCCATTCTGTGAATATACGAAATTCATCCAGGTTGGAGCATGTAGCAACAATCCCATATACCCCGTGAATTTCTAGCATTATTAATTAATGCGCAATCGCCTTGTATTTCCCGTACTCATTATCGCTGCGGCATGACGACGGATTGTTGCTCTTACTGAGCAACACGAACCTCCAAGCATTATAATGAAACCATGTACGAAATACCCGTACATGTGCCGACTTCTCGGTGTGTTATACTAGCCCGATTGAGCCCCTCTCGGTGTGTTATACTAGCCGATTGAGCATCCGGACTGACCATATCGGTCCGGATATGATCACGATCATCCAACTCCACAAGCATGATTGGATGACCCGGATCAATTCCATCACCCTGCGGTATGGAATATCCACTCGCCGAACCAACGCGGACCCCGCATGGTCGGCCTCCCTCCCAATTGGCCTAGCTTGCCAAAACGTCCAAACCATATCGGATGGGCGGAAAACCCTAAAATTAGGGTTTGCGGCATATTACATGTGTCGCAAAACAATCTCAACCATCCATCTTCGCAGGTATAGATGGAGGGTGCAGATGTAGATTCAAAGGGCCCGAGCATGTCAACACAATCACCGTGGGCCGCCACATACCCGACCAATCGGTCGGGACCAACCATGGTTGGTTATCCCAATTCGTACACCGAATGAAGCATTGACGCACGGCCTTGAAACCCAAAATTAGTGTTTTGAGCATCACGAGCGTCCATCTTCTCCGCATGCGAATGGAGGGTCCAAGATTAGATTAGCTGTGTCCGGTCATACCAAAGATGACCACCGTGGACCCATCTATCCCCTCACCCGATCGTCCAAGGCATATCACGCCCGGTCATTTCCAAGACGCGCGCCCAAACTAGCGTGGTCGCACCTCCCAAACCGCAACCGATCTCGATCGCTCAACTTCGCGCACGATTTGGATGGCTCGAGATCACGTTTTCATGGGATATTCGTATAGGCGTGAACACCAGCCTACCACTTACACGCTGCACGGCCAAAGTCGGCCAAGACCGACCAAGTTAGGTCATCTTGGAACGCGCCGGAAGTGAGCATGGAGCGGCTTTTTGTACCAAATTCCCATTACAAAATCGATCTCCACCACTCCTCTTGCTTCTGGTCAAATTGAGTGGCCTAGATCGCACCTTCATGGGACAGTGAGATATGGACGTGTACACCGGTATGTGATAGGTGTAGAAAACACCTAATTTACTATCTAGTAGTTACGCTTTCTTTGCTATTTTTCTTGTGAATTATGTACTTTACGCGTGTTTCTGAGTTATTAGGTACTCTGGAGTCGCACGGAGGAAAAGAAGCGGAAATCACCCAAATTGAGGCGAAAAGGGCAAAATGGTCATTGCACATGCAAACATTATCCGGAGCCTAGAATGGTTAAGGGGCAACTCTTCTTGGAGGAGTACTAAATACATATTAGCAGAGGTTAAGGGGTACCAGTTGAGCAGCCCTTATCAGGGGTGACCGGGTGTCATTATCACCCTTAACCCTAAATTGAGAGAAACTCGTCTCTCATTCCCATTCTTCATTACACTCACCTGAAATTCAGAGATGAAAGAAAGGGAGATGGCTGCACATTAAAGTGGTCTGAGAATCAGAGGAGAAAATCGAAGCGAGGAAGATGATATTGATGGAAATCAGAGAAGGAGAAGATGGAGAAGGGGTTTTGTGATTTAGGTGCTTTCGAGACAGAGAAAAGAAGGAGATGACGCTGTTGTTGTTGTTCAATCGGCTTTCTAGAAGGGGATCTGACTGTTAATCGAGTTCAGGAAAGACAAGGAAATTGATGTTTTTGTCATGGATTTGCATCAACAATTAGGTGCTCGAATTGCAGCAGATGATTGATAGAAGTTGTAAATCGGAGAGGGTTTATGAAGAAATTAGGCTCGAGTATCGATTCTTTGTGGGTTCGATGGTTGATTGAAAGCTTTGTGTTGATTGCTACATGAAGTTGCAGATGAAGAATTAGGGTTTGGTGTTAGTAATTCATTCTTGCCAGTAAATGAGAAAACAGATGGAGCAAAAGCGTAAATGTGGGATTGCAGGTAATGGCATGAACTGAAACGGGTTTTGGTGGTGTTGCGGAAACAAGGAATTGCCAGAGTTCTAGACAACAAATGGGTCTGTTGCAGGATTGAGATATGGTGGTTGTTATGAAGCTGCCATTGAATTACAGGTGCAGAACAAGAGGAGAATGCAGCTGATTGCTGCCATATGAGCAAGTTCTGGTGGAGCCTGTGAAGCAATAGTAGATGGGAATTGAAAGGTTGAGCTTCCCGTGGCTGTTGCCAGTGGAGATGACTAATGCTGGTTGTGTGCAGTGATGGCTTGAGGGTTTGATGTTATGGTGGAAAGAGTGTGCACTGGAATTGGCATTGGTCTCGAGAAGCCTCAGTCTTTGCTGAGCTAGAGTTGAGTAATGAGTGGCTAAGAAGAAGATGCAGGTGAAGCTGATGGTTGGTTAATGGAATTGCAGGGAAGAAGCTGGCATGATCTGAGAAGTTATGAAGCTGCAATGAGCAGTTGTGGGTTTGAGCTACAAGGATTATGGAGCTGTGAAGACTGCAAAGCTGGGAGCACAAAGAACAGAAGATTGCTCAAGTCTGCAATGAGCTGAGAAGCTTGAACCTGAGATGGAAAATAGGTTGCCATGTAGTGATGCAGCTGGCTTGTGATGTTGGATTGCAGTGGCCTGAGCCGAGATTTGGCTGGGTTAGGTTAAGCTTGCTGTTGCTCATGTTTCCTATGGCTAATTGTGGCCAGTAAGCTGTTGCATTATGCAAAGGAAGTGAACTGCAGTGCAATTATATGTGTGCTTGCCAGGAAGGGATTGAATGAATGTGTGCCGAATGAGGTATTGTGTGTAGCCAAGGTTCAGTGGTGAAGAAATGCAAGTGCAGGGGTGTCTGATCGGTTGTCAATCCGTCAAAAATAATTTCACTTTCTTACGCACTAAATTTAAATGAAGCACAAGGTAAGGAAGAGTTCGTATCCACAGAGAGGCGTTTGTTGTTATGTAAATTTCAGTTTCTAAAGTAACCCAAGGTATGTTTGTTGTTTAAGCAAATAAAAATAGTTGAAAGCAAAGTAAATAATTTGAGAAATCAATAAGGAGAAGATATTGGTCAAGGGATAGTATCATTCACAAACATGTATTTTCATCAATGATTAGAATTGGTATTTTAATCTCGTATTTATTAAAAGTCCTAGGATATCTTGATCGCAAGTATAACCCGTTAATTCCTGTTTTCATCACAACCACATTAAAAGATGCATATGTGAATTCTTCGTCGAAAGCAACCTAAAGTGTAAAAGCACAATTAAGTTTAACTCCCTAAAAGCATTAAGATTTATGGAATAAGACTCATCAATGCAAACGAATGTGTAAAAGCACTAAACGTTCTAACAAAAGTTATGATTCACTTGTGACTAATAGGATGTATCACTACAAGCACTAACCACAATTACGCTACTTAGAATCAGGGATAAACAACTTTTTCGTATTGAAAACCCTAATATAGCTCTAGAGATGAACACAAATCGGATTGATTCCGGACTCAACCTAACAAGTTTTCAAATCTTATAACACTATTAATTGTGAATCACAAACAATAATTACTGAGACAAAACTAATTCATTGAATCAAAAGCATGTTGAGAAATCAACTTTTATCCCATAACCAATAAGATGTTTAGCTACTCATAGCTATGGAGTTCATCATCATCAATATTCGATAATAAAACAAGGAAGAAGAAGAACAAAACCAAACCCTAGAAGCGTAAACAAAAGTGGCTCTCCAAAAGAATTCCAAGCAAAAAGATATCTCATGTGTTGTAGAAGACCTTCCCTTTTATAACTTTCTCCAACTTCTAAAATTAGGTCTAGTCTTCAAAGTCCATTAGGTGAGAGTCCACCAAGCCCACAAGAGTGAGAAACCCGTGTAGAAAATACGCCCCAAAAACGGTCGCCGGAAGTCTGGGATTGTGGCCGGAAATCGGCCGGAAAGTCGCCGGAAAACAGCTCCGGTGACCGGCAAAGTCCGCCCGGTCACCGGGTCAACGGGTCGGATCGGGTCAGGTCAACGGGTGAGTCGGATCGGGTCAAACCGGGTTGGATCGGGTCAGAACTGGATCAGCTGAGTTAAAGTGAGTCAGAAAACCAGGTCAGGGTCTCTGCCATCTTGCCAGGCCATTGCACAGGCTTGTGCTGTGTTGCACAATCCTTGTGCATAGCCAGCCATCATGGCCCTGACAGTTCCATCCATCTCAACCTGCACTGCACCTACAACTCATTCTCTCCCTGAACCTTCAGCTCATCACCATTTATGTACCAACTCAACTCCATAATCAAGCAGCTGCAACAATCTTCACTAAATTTCATAACCATCTCCACTGCCACTCCTCCATCTCAGTAAACCACTTCTCTGCATCTTAGTTCGATATCCAGTGCCAAACCAGCTCTTAAGCTGCAATCTGTAGCTTCTCCAGCTGAGGTCACAACCAATGCCTTGATCTAGCCTTGCACCTGCACTGTAACAGCATCACCAGCTTGCCCTGAGCCACAGCCTTTTCCATCAGTCTACCAATAAACACACAATTCTTCTCATGACAGCAGCACTCTGAGCTCCAGCTTTCTTGCCCTTATAACACTCAGCAGAGCCAACCTCCTGTCATTCCAGCTTCCACCAGGCCTATACAGCTCTGCATAACCTAAGCTTTCATCTAGGACTCACATAGACAGCTCCATAACCTGCAAACCGTTCACCATTTCTGTTGCCTGTAATCTCAGCTCTGCACTAGTTCATAACAGCACCAAGACAGCAACACTAGCTGCTTTTCCTTGCCATGGTACCACCCAGCCATTGCACAGCTCAATCAAGGCAACCATTTCCCTGTCAAGCGTGGCTGCAGCTGCTCATACTTTACCTTGGCTCAACCACCACTTTCCTTCTCAGTGCCATACCCATTTTGCCATCAACTGAGCCACACTACCATTCCATTCTCTGTTGCCTCAAACACTCCATCAGCAACACCAATTGAAGTACCAGCACCAGACTCAGCTACAGCCCCATTAGCCTGCCCAATGCATTCACACAAGTTCAACCACCTCCAAGTCTCACCACTGAACAACATCAAATGCCTGGCAATCCAGCACAGCAAAACCCATTTCCACCATACTCAAACTTCCTGCAACAGCTTCACCTACATCTCACATCCAAGTAGTAGTTGCAACCACCATTTCAGGTCAGCTCAACTCACTGGTTTAATCATAGCTGAGCTCAAAAGGTTCAGTCCACTGCATTCTGCTCCTGCCCTGCAAAGCAGCTCCCTTTGCTTGAGCTTTAGTCACCCACACAGCTGCATCTTCTTGACAAACAACAGCAACACTGCCATTGCTTCTCTATCTCAGTACCACCTCCACAAATCCACTAGCTCAATACCCATTTAATCACAGCAGCAATCCTTCGCAATCCTCCAAGAACAAATACCAGTACCATGGCAGCAACTAAGAGCTCCATAGAGCCCATTAAGTCCCTGGCAATATCATCCAAAAACACCCATGGCTTCATCATTGTCATTCCAATTTCATAATCCAATTCAGCTCAAATTTCCCATGCCTTACTTGAGACTGAAATCAACATAAACCCTTCTCAATCTCAGATTCAATTTCTGCCATCAAACTCTTCACAGGTCAAAAGAAAATCATCCTGCTACCAATTCCAAATTCACATCAACCCTAGTTTCTGTGAAACCCTCAAATCGACAACCATCTTTACTTCCAGCCACCAGCAAGCTCCAACACCTTACCACTCGAGCTCCATCTCTGAACCCTCAATTGACAGACCCAAGCTTCCTCATTCTCTCAATTTCAACCTCACTTCACAAGATTTGACTCAGTTCTGAGTTTAACTCAAACCCTCACCATCTTCACGGGAACCATCAACATCACCTCCATTACAAATCCTGTTCTCAGCAGCAGCCACTGGGAATTTCATTTCTCCCTTGCCTTGAAGCGCAATACCTCTTCTTTCTATCAACAGCTTCAGTATCGATTCCTCACGGATTAGCAGACATGGCTGCTTTTCTTTTCTCACAGATCGAAACAAATCTTCTTTGACTGATTTCCCCCATCGATCTCCTCCATTTCTGGCCGCAGCGTTCCTTTCTCTCAGGTACAGATAATGATTGAGAAATTAATATCGAAAGTTGATTTCGATCTAGGGTGTAGGAAAGGGAATGACTAATCCCACTCGAATGAAGCAGATAAGGGGTTACCCAGTCATGACTCTAGGCACCCAAGCTGTTCCCGTTAAGGGCTGACTAGCTCAAACATGGCCTGTCGGTTTCATGTATCCGACAAGCTCATCCATAGGTTTCGCTCGTAACTTCCTCAGGCGCAGTCAGATTGACTTCAAGCTCTCGCCGTTAGCTTCATATTTCCGTTCTCGCTCGCCGCGTTTCAGCCTGCTCCACATATAGCTCGCCTGTGAGATGACAATTTCGCCCTTTGGCCCAATTTGGATAATTTCTTCTTCTTTTCCTCCGTGCGACTCCATTGCACCTATAAAACTCAAAAGCACGCGTAAAATACATAATTCACACGAAAAATATCAAAGAAAGCATAAACTCTATATAGAAAATACAAAGTGTATTCTACACCTATCAGATTCCCCCACACTTAGACTTTGCTAGTCCTCGAGCAAATCAAACAAAACAATAAAATACAACAACTCCGTGTCGTCGAGGCTACGGTCACTTTTAGCATAAATAACAAGCCTTTAAACCCCTAGGTGTCCCTAGTGGACGAGTTATAGTCTCGTGAGGGTTTACTAGAGATATACCCACAAAACCTATTTTTCCAACTTACTAGTTCTCCGTAATGATAGTATCCAACGCGCTAAGAAGACATAGAGATTCTGCACACTAGTCATAAGAAGTTAGACACATAAATGAACACAATCTCATTCTTAAAAGTTGAGAGAGAAGTAACCATCCCTTCTCGACTAAAATTCGGGTTCGGAGTGATCAAAAGTCTCGACTCGCCTCACAAGAAAGGGTTTTATGATATTGCTCTCAATAATACTTGACTCTTTATGGGTCACACATGTGTCCCGGTTGGAATGAAGAGAGAACCCTGAGACACATTGAATGGTAGGAAGGCTTAACCCTCCGAAAGTTTTGAAAACCCACATCTTTTATATATTTTTGAAAACCCATTTTTCTGACGATCTCTTCGAAAGGAAATCAACCATTTAATGAAGGTGGGAATATGCTTACTTACCTCGTTATCCGTTCAACGTGCAGCTAGCACCACTCTCACAAAGCATCCATAGAAACGTCTTCGGTCTTCTATCGGTGTCTTCATCTTCGTCTTCGGTCTTCAACTCTTGATGATAACTCTCGAACTTCATAGAATCTCGACAATATGATTATTTCCTCTAATTTCTTGTCGCTTGATACTTCATTATAAATATTCCTTCTTTCCATAGGCTTTATTGAAAGAATACAAAAATAAAAACAAACTATACAAAACCCAACAATTTTTTCTTTTTCTTTTTTTTTCTTTTTTTTTTCGTTTTTTTTTTTTTCAATTTTTTTTTTGTTTTTTTGTTTTGAGACAAGAGAAAGTAAAATACAAATAAAAAAAAATAAAAAATAAAAAAAAGTAAAAAAAAAATAAATAAAAATGTAAGTACAATGCCATGGTGTAAGTACTTTACCGCTTGAATCTTCACAACTTATATGTCTTGATATCATAGACTTCTCAAATTCTCATCCTTTATAATTTCCGCTCTTGTACTATAGTCTTCAACTTATAAAAATTTTGCTCCATGTTTTGTTGCTTTACTCAAATTTGAAATCTGCCCATTTTATACCATTGTTTGTAAACCTCGAACATGCTCAACTTTCCTTCGAATTTGTGATGCTCCTCTTGTTGATGATGATGGTGTTTCTATGGACCTGTTGGTGTAGAGAGATAAGGTGGATGGTGCTAACTGCGAACAAGATCACAAGTGGTATGTAAGTTAGCAATTTGATGTCACCAACATGGTTGATAAAAATAGCACTCAAGAGATCAAAATAGTGCTTCTATGGTGGGAAATTGGACAGCTCACCATTCTGCCCGGAATTTACGTACGGTGACACACACTCAAAAGCACAATTTAGACAGGTACAAAGAATTGAAGGTTGGTGCCTCACATTATGTAACTTGGGTAGTCTCCACTATAGGGGATCACTGTTCTAATACCGAATTCAGCCTGCACCTTATTTGCCACTGGCATGGTTAAATCCAACTTTAACTCTCATACAATTAAGAAACCCGATCATGTTCTCTGTCATCTCTAAGTTCAGTCACTATTGTGAGATTCTCGATGTAATCTTAGCAACATGTATACTATGTGATTCTAAAGAACTACAAGTTGGGGTTTTCTTATTCACTAGTTCACAAAAAAAGTTGAAAAATTACAAAAACTTACAACATAAACCACTCCCCACACTTAAACTTTACATTGTCCTCAATGTAAATTGAATCGTCCAAAGTAAGTCAAGGTGGGAAATCCTAATAAGAAATCAGCAAAAACAAAGGAAAAACAAAACAAGAAAAACTAAAAACAAGAAAAGAAATAAATACAAGACAAGAAATACTCATCCTTTGGGTTGCCTCCCAATTAGCGCTTGGTTTAAAGTCGTCAGCCCGACTAGCTCCTTGCTTTATATGACTCCTCCAGAGGGAGCACATCCACAAAGTTAACTCCTTCCACCACTTCGGAAGTGAAATTCTCATAATATGGTTTCAACCGGTGCCCATTCACTTTAAGTTCTTTTCCCGTAGCTATGCTACACAATTTCCACCGCACCATGAGAAAACACATTAGTAACAATAAAAGGTCCGATCCATCGTGACCTTAGTTTACCCAGAAATAAATGCAAGCGAGAATTAAACAAAAGCACTTTCTGCCCAATGCAAAATTGTTTCCTAGAAATCATGTTATCATGGAATGCTTTCGTCTTTTCTTTGTAAATCCGTGAACTTTCAAATGCATCATTGCGAAGCTCCTCTAGCTCTTGGAGTTGTAACTTCCTTTGCTTTCCAGCCCCATCCATCTCCATGTTGCATTGTTTAATAGGCATCCTTCTATAAGCAAAAGTACCGAAAGGACAAGTGAAAGTGGTTTTCTCTTGGTCCTCCGGTGCTATCACAATCTGATTATAACCTGAATAGCCATCAAGAAAGCAATAGTATGAGTGTCCAACTAAACGTTCAAGCATTTGATCAATAAAAGGTAAAGGAAAGTGATCTTTTCTAGTGGTGGCATTCAATTTTCTATAATCAATACAAACCTCCAACCGGTTTGCACACGAGTTGGGACAAGTTCATTCTTATCATTCTCCACCACCGTCACAATTTGATTTCTTTGGTACTACTTGTACCGGGCTCACCCACTTGCTATCGGATATGGGGTAGATAACACCCACTTCCAAAAGCTTGAGTATCTCCTTTTTCACAACTTCCATCATGGGAGGATTCAAACGACGTTGCGCTTCCCTAGTAGGCTTTGCATCATCCTCCAAACGAATTTTGTGCATACAAACGGCAGGGCTAATACCCTTGATATCGGCAATTGTCCATCCTATGGCCGTCTTGTACTTCCTTAGCACCCTTAGAAGTTTTTGCTCCTGTAAATCACTAAGCTTGTTAGAAACAATCACAGGTAACTCTTCATTATCACCCAAGTACAAGTACTTAAGGTGGTCGGGAAGAGGTTTCAATTCTAAAATCGGAGATTTAACAATTGAAGGTACAAGCTTTTCATCACTGCATGGTAAAGAAATAAAAGAGATATTATGAGTTTCCGGGCATTCTTGTAGCGAATTGAGATCACCAAGAGCTTCCTTGACTTCATTACCACACTCTACACCATTATCCATGGGTGTAGTTAACACGGTTTCCAAAGCATCATCACCGTTTAATTCGAACATTTGTTGTGCCAATGTATCCATCACATCAATGGAGAAACAAGAGTGGACATCGCTAGGATATCTCATCGTCTCGAAAATATTGAAACGTATTGTTTCTCCATCAAACTCCATAGTTAGCGTTCCCTTATCCACATCAATTATAGTTTTTGCCGTTTTCATGAAGGGACGCCCAAGAAGCAATGGAAGAGATGAGTCCGGTGCACCTTCATCCATCTCTAACACACAAAAGTCCGCTGGAAATACAAGTTGATTAACCTGCACAAGAACATCCTCAACAATACCCATTGGGTAGACATTAGAGCGATCGGCTAATTGTAATACAATTTCCGCCTTTTTAAGAGGACCAAGATCAAGTAAATTATACATTGACGCAGGCATAACATTAACGGAAGCACCTAAGTCCAACATAGCTTTGTTAAAAGTTGTGTTACCAATTTTGACGGGAATGTCGAAACTACCCGGATCCTTGCACTTAAGTGGGAGTTTGTGTTGTAAGATTGCCGAAGCATTCTCCCCCACACTAAGCACTTCATTACCTTTGAGCCTTTGCTTATTGGTACACAAGTCCTTCAACACCTTTGCATACTTTGGAACTTGCTTGATAGCATCAATGAGTGGTATGTTCACATGGATCTTTTTAAGAACGTCTAAAATCTCCTTTTCTAGTTCCGCCTTCTTAGAACTTGCAAATCTGCGAGGAAAAGGTAGAAGAGGAACATAAGTAGAAACCGGAGTTTTGGAGTTAGAAATAGGTACCTCGAGAAGTTTGGGGAGAATCCTCATTATTCTCCTCCAAAACAGGTTCCTTTGGTGGCTCCACCTTGCCCGAATCAAGCAACTCGGGTTGCACAAGTTGTGTACCGCTCCTCAACGTAATAGCATTGACACCCTCTTTTGGGTTAATAGGTTGAGAAGGGAGTCTCCCACTATTTTGTGCCTTCAAATTGTTGATATCAACCGCCATGGAGCCCATTTGTGTTTGCAACTCCTTGATAGCACTCTTAGTCTCTTGTTGACTCTCTTTAAACATGGTAGAAATGCCTTGCATAAAAGTTTGAAGCTTTGCATCAATATCAGCACCTTGAGTTTGCATTGATGGTTGTCTTTGGAGGTTCTGAGAAATTGTTGTCTCATTTGGAATTATTCTTTGTTGATGTTGAAATCCACTTGAAGAGTTGAAGGTAGGTTGTTGAATTGCACCTTGCTTGTTAGCATAGCTAAAATTGGGGTGATCTCTCCATCCCGGATTGTAAGTGTTTGAGTAGGGATCATACCGTCTTGGTTGATTTGGAAAGATTGCATTAGCTTGCTCGTCTTCATAAGATTGAGGAGAAGTTGGTATAACCGCGGATGCAACTTGTTGCAACATTGCTGTCATGTTACCCATTTGTTGACGAAGTTCCTCCACCTCGCTTACTTCACTCACCCTTCTTAGAATCACATCCGAACCACGACTCAGAAATTGTTGTGAGTTCGCTGCCATGTTTTCAATCAACTCCCTAGCTTGTGCCACCGTCTTGCTAACTAGTGCACCACCACCCACAGCGTCAATAAGATTCCTATCACTTGATTGGAGTCCTTCATAGAAGTATTGGATGATCATAGCGTCACTAAATTGGTGGTGAGGGCAGCTTGCAACCAATCTCTTATACCTTTCCCAACATTCATATAAGGATTCTCCCACGTTTTGCTTCATCCCACAAATTTCTTTGCGAATTTGAGTAGCCTTGGATGCAGGAAAATATCTCTCCAAAAAGAGTTTCTTCAACCCATTCCATGTTGTGACACTTCCGGGAGGTAAATAGTACAACCAATCCTTCGCACTATCCATTAAAGAGAAACGGAAGACCTTCAACATTGCACCATCCGCCTCAACGTTTCTTTGGAAGCATAGCCGTGACAATGGTGTGGAAGTCCAAAAGATGTTTGTTAGGATCTTCATTCACCATGCCATGGAATTTTGGTAATTCTCTAAGCAACCCCGGCTTTATCTCAAAAGTAGAGTTCGTTTGAATACACCCCTGTTGTGTATCAAGCCTATGAGAAGCTAAGTCCTTGAGTGAACGATTTGCATCACCCATTTCTTCTTCTTCTCGTTGTCGGAAAATCTCTTCTCCTACTTCCTCCTCGTGCTCGTCCGTTGTGTCTTTACTTGGTTGGAGTATTGTGCCGCGTCTAGTAGCTATCCCGCACCTTGGATAATTCCAATCCTTAGAAGCCAGAGATTATGCACCTGCAAACAATTCTCGCAAACAAGTGAGAAACAAGACAAGAAACGAAAAGCAAAGATAAAAGCAGAAATTGTAAAAAGAAACTAAAAACTTAATAACAAGCCGTATGCCTCCCCGGCAACGGCGCCAAAATTTGATCGGTTGTCAATCCGTCAAAAATAATTTCACTTTCTTACGCACTAAATTTAAATGAAGCACAAGGTAAGGAAGAGTTCGTATCCACAGAGAGGCGTTTGTTGTTATGTAAATTTCAGTTTCTAAAGTAACCCAAGGTATGTTTGTTGTTTAAGCAAATAAAAATAGTTGAAAGCAAAGTAAATAATTTGAGAAATCAATAAGGAGAAGATATTGGTCAAGGGATAGTATCATTCACAAACATGTATTTTCATCAATGATTAGAATTGGTATTTTAATCTCGTATTTATTAAAAGTCCTAGGATATCTTGATCGCAAGTATAACCCGTTAATTCCCTGTTTTCATCACAACCACATTAAAAGATGCATATGTGAATTCTTCGTCGAAAGCAACCTAAAGTGTAAAAGCACAATTAAGTTTAACTCCCTAAAAGCATTAAGATTTATGGAATAAGACTCATCAATGCAAACGAATGTGTAAAAGCACTAAACGTTCTAACAAAAGTTATGATTCACTTGTGACTAATAGGATGTATCACTACAAGCACTAACCACAATTACGCTACTTAGAATCAGGGATAAACAACTTTTTCGTATTGAAAACCCTAATATAGCTCTAGAGATGAACACAAATCGGATTGATTAGGACTCAACCTAACAAGTTTTCAAATCTTATAACACTATTAATTGTGAATCACAAACAATAATTACTGAGACAAAACTAATTCATTGAATCAAAAGCATGTTGAGAAATCAACTTTTATCCCATAACCAATAAGATGTTTAGCTATTCATAGCTATGGAGTTCATCATCATCAATATTCGATAATAAAACAAGGAAGAAGAAGAACAAAACCAAACCCTAGAAGCGTAAACAAAAGTGGATCTCCAAAAGAATTCCAAGCAAAAAGATATCTCATGTGTTGTAGAAGACCTTCCCTTTTATAACTTTCTCCAACTTCTAAAATTAGGTCTAGTCTTCAAAGTCCATTAGGTGAGAGTCCACCAAGCCCACAAGAGTGAGAAACCCGTGTAGAAAATACGCCCCAAAAACGGTCGCCGGAAGTCTGGGATTGTGGCCGGAAATCGGCCGGAAAGTCGCCGGAAATCGGCTCCGGTGACCGGCAAAGTTCGCCCGGTTACCGGTCAACGGGTCGGATCGGTCTGGTCAACGGGTGAGTCGGATCGGGTCAAACCGGGTTGGATCGGGTCAGAACTGGATCAGCTGAGTTAAAGTGAGTCAGAAAACCAGGTCAGGGTCTCTGCCATCTTGCCAGGCCATTGCACAGGCTTGTGCTGTGTTGCACAATCCTTGTGCATAGCCAGCCATCATGGCCCTGACAGTTCCATCCATCTCAACCTGCACTGCACCTACAACTCATTCTCTCCCTGAACCTTCAGCTCATCACCATTTATGTACCAACTCAACTCCATAATCAAGCAGCTGCAACAATCTTCACTAAATTTCATAACCATCTCCACTGCTACTCCTCCATCTCAGTAAACCACTTCTCTGCATCTTAGTTCGATATCCAGTGCCAAACCAGCTCTTAAGCTGCAATCTGTAGCTTCTCCAGCTGAGGTCACAACCAATGCCTTTATCTAGCCTTGCACCGCACTCAGAATAAAGATCATCACACTTGCCCCGAGCCACGACCTTTTCCATCGGTCCGCCAATAAACACACAATTCTTCTCATGACAAGAAAGACTCGAGCTCCAGCTTTCTTGCCCTTATAACACTCAGTGAGCCAACCTCCTGTCATTCCACTTCCACCCGGCCTATACTGACTCTGCATAACCTAAGCTTTCATCTAGGACTCACATAGACTGACTCCATAACCCGCAAAACCGTTCACCATTTCGTTGCCCGTAATCTCAGCTCTGCACTAGTTCATAATGACACCAAGACAAGAACACTAGCCGCTTTTCCTTGCCATGGTACCACCTGACCCATTGCACAGCTCAATCAAGGCAACCATTTCCCTGTCAAGCGTGGCTGCAGCTGCTCATACTTTACCTTGGCTCAACCACCACTTTCCTTCTCAGTGCCATACCCATTTTGCCATCACTGAGCCACACTACCATTCCATTCTCTGTTGCCTCAAACACTCCATCAGCAACACCAATTGAAGTACCAGCACCAGACTCAGCTACAACCCCATTAGCCTGCCCAATGCATTCACACAAGTTCAACCACCTCCAAGTCTCACCACTGAACAACATCAAATGCCTGGCAATCCAGCACAGCAAAACCCATTTCCACCATACTCAAACTTCCTGCAACAGCTTCACCTACATCTCACATCCAAGTAGTAGTTGCAACCACCATCTCAGGTCAGCTCAACTCACTGGTTTAATCATATCTGAGCTCAAAAGGTTCAGTCCACCGCATTCTCGCTCCCCCCGCGCAGCGCGACTCCTTTGCTTGAGCTTTAGTCACCCACACTGTTTGCATCTTCTTGACAAACAACAAAGCAACACTTTGCCATTGCTTCTCTATCTCGTACCACCTCCACAAATCCACTAGCTCAATACCCATTTAATCACAGCAGAACAATCCTTCGCAATCCTCCAAGAACAAATACCAGTACCATGGCAAAGCAACTAAGAGCTCCATAGAGCCCATTAAGTCCCTGGCAATATCATCCAAAAACACCCATGGCTTCATCATTGTCATTCCAATTTCATAATCCAATTCAGCTCAAATTTCCCATGCCTTACTTGAGACTGAAATCAACATAAACCCTTCTCAATCTCAGATTCAATTTCTGCCATCAAACTCTTCACAGGTCAAAAGAAAATCATCCTGCTACCAATTCCAAATTCACATCAACCCTAGTTTCTGTGAAACCCTCAAATCGACAACCATCTTTACTTCCAGCCACCAGCAAGCTCCAACACCTTACCACTCGAGCTCCATCTCTGAACCCTCAATTGACAGACCCAAGCTTCCTCATTCTCTCAATTTCAACCTCACTTCACAAGATTTGACTCGCGCCCGAGTTTAACTCAAACCCTCACCATCTTCACGGGAACCATCAACATCACCTCCATTACAAATCCTGTTCTCAGCAGCAGCCACTGGGAATTTCATTTCTCCCTTGCAATGAAGCGCAACACCTCTTCTTTCTATCAACAGCTTCAGTATCGATTCCTCACGGATTAGCAGACATGGCTGCTTTTCTTTTCTCTGATCGAAACAAATCTTCTTTGACTGATTTCCCCATCGATCTCCTCCATTTTCGCCGCAAACGTTCCTTTCTCTCAGTGCAGTATAATGATTGAGAAATTAATATCGAAAGTTGATTTCGATCTAGGGTGTAGGAAAGGGAATGACTAATCCCACTCGAATGAAGCAGATAAGGGGTTACCCAGTCATGACTCTAGGCACCCAAATTGTTCCCGTTAAGTGACTAGCTCAAACATGGCTGTCGGTTTCATGTATCCGACAAGCTCATCCATAGGTTTCGCTCGTAACTTCCTCGGCGCAATCGGATTGACTTCAAGCTCTCGCCGTTAGCTTCATATTTCCGTTCTCGCTCGCCGAGTTTCAGCCTGCTCCACATATAGCTCGCTTTGTGAGATGACAATTTCGCCCCTTTGGCCCAATTTGGATAATTTCTTCTTCTTTTCCTCCGTGCGACTCCATTGCACCTATAAAACTCAAAAGCACGCGTAAAATACATAATTCACACGAAAAATAGCAAAGAAAGCATAAACTCTATATAGAAAATACGGTGTATTCTACACCTATCAGTGTCTAGTTCAAGATGGTTGTGTCACAGTGAAGGAATAAAGTTATGAAGGGTTGGTTAGGTGTTGCAGTTGCAGGTGCAAGTGATGGTTATGGACTGAGAGGAACTGAAAGCTTGGATCTGAAATGGGTATTAGTGATATTGCAGCTGGAAGCTGCTGTAATGGAGTTAATGGTGGAGTGTGAACTGTAAATGAATTGTTGGTGGTTGTTCATTTGAATAGAACTGAGATGCTCACTGTGAATCTCAGGGAAGTGTTGGTTTTGTGCTTGAGGTGGCTATACAGGCAGAGATAGAGAATGGAAAAGAGAAATTGATTGATTTTGGTGTTGATTAGGGCTTAATTGGGAAGTACAGATGGTCTTGTAACTGGAGATGTATGCTAGGTTTAGTTGGTTGTGGCATAAGCATTGCAGTGGTTGTTGATATTCATGGAATTGTGGAAGCTATTTTGAGATGAGAAGAACAGGGATAGATGGTGTGCTATTAGGGGTTTGTTTGGGTCAAGCCACAGTGTTGGTATGATTGCAGTCAAAAGCTGTTCTTTGCTCTAATTTCAACATGGGTTTGAATCGGAATATGGAATTGTGGTGCTATGAATTAATGCAATGCGATTGCGGTGGGTGGGTGGTCATTGATGGATGTTGCAATGGATCAAATGAGTTTGAAGCTTAGGCAACAGCTGCAGCTGAACTGAAGAGCAGGGAAGGATACAGCCATCTGGGCTGTGTACAATGGTAAGCATGGCCATCTTGGCCGTGAACTACTTTGGCTTAACCAACTCAGAACCCAGTCAGCTGACTCACCCTGACTCGGTGCTTGACCGAGTTGACCCGCCGAGTTGACTCAGTGACCTCGACCGTTTCGACCCGTTGACCGGTGACCGGTTTGACTTTGCCGGTCACCTGGGACAGTTTTCCGGCGACTATTCCGGCCAAGTTCCGGCCACAATCCCAGTTTTCCGGCGAGCGTTTTTGGGACAGAATTTCTACACGGGTTTCTCTCACTTGTGGGCTTGGTGGATTTCTATCTAATGGACTTGAAGACAAAACCTAATTTTGGAAGGAGTATCCTTTATGGAAATTGAGAAACATATAAAAGAGAGGACTTTTATCTTTTATGGGGGATCTCTTCTATTACTTTATTCTAGGGTTTACACCATGAAGTCTTTTCTCTTTCTTCTTGTGATGAACTCCATGAATATGAGCTAGAGTTTTCTATTGGTTATGGAATAAGTTGAATTTCCAAACATGAATTTTTGTGCAATAAATTAGTTTTCTCTCATATTATCGTTTATGATTCACCATCAATATTGTTACATGATTTGAATGCTATTTAGTCAAGTCGCGAATCGATTGAGTTTGTTTTCATCTCTCTTGCTAGATTAGGGTTATTATACGCAAAAGTGATAATTCCGGATTGCAAGTAGCATAAATAAGATTATAGTTTGTAGTGATATATTCTTATGATCTTATGTGAACTATAACCTTTGTTAAATCGGATTAGTGCACTTTCCACGTTCGATTGCTTTGATTGGCCTGATTTCATAGAACCTAATGCATCTAGGGAATTAAACTTGATTAGTGCTTTTACACGTTAGGTTGTTCCTTTAGGTAGAATTCATATTCGCATCTTTTAATGTGTTTGTTGATGACATGAGGAGATTTGCGGGATATTCTTGCGATCAAGGTATTCTAGGGTCTTTGATAAAAATTGAGATTAAAATATCAATTCTAGTTATTGTGGTGAAACCATGTTTGTGAATGAAAACGAAATCCATGACCAATATCTTCTTATCCTTGATTTGATTTGTTTGCTTTGCTTTATTTTCTTTATTATATAAAAATCACAAAACTACCGGTGTTATATATAGGAAACCAAAACAACTTGACAACCTAGACCTCTCTGTGGGATCGATCCTTTCTTGCCCTTGCTATATTTATATTTTGAGTAGTAAGAAAGTGTAATTTATATTTTTGACGCCTACAACAGCGATCAAATTTTGGCGCCGTTGCCGGGGAGGCAGCGGTTGTTAATTGTTTTTGGTTTCTTATTTTTGTTTTTAGTTTTTGTTTTATTTTTCTTATTTTCTGGGTTTAACCTTGGTTTGAGAATTTTTATTTCAGGTGCTTGTTTCTCATGGAAGGAGCATACTACATGGATGGATACGGTTTTCAACAACCTCAACAATACGACAACTACCAATTCCATGGATATAATCAAAACCAATTCATTGGTTATGACCAATATTCCATGGAACCTTATGGTTTTCCTCAACAACCTTATGGCGGGTACGTGTGTGAACAACCACAAGGATGGGAGGATTCTTATGCTCGTGAACAAAAAGTCTCTAACTTTATAGATCAAGTTTCCACCTTTTTACAAGAGGAATTTCAAAAAGCTAAAGAGACTACAAACGAGCAACTCCAAGAACTTCGTGAAGGTTTTGCTAGCTTGCGAAGAGGCATTGATCAATACAAGGAAGATATGGATAATTCTTATGTGCATACGGTTTGTGATGAATATTTGATTGATGCTAATGTTGAAAAAGGCCAATCCTTGGGCACTTTCGTGGATAATGGTGTAGTTAACTCAACTCTTGATCGTAGTAATGATCATTCACCTATTCAAAAGGATGAGTTAGAGATTAGCAACACTAAATTCAGCGAGGAACAATCTTATGTTGACTATGATAGTGATGGTGATTATGATACATTGCTTGAAACAACTCATGGTGACATCTCCGAGGAGTCTTTTTGGGATCAAGATGAAGATGAAGAGGAATATGTCGACACTTGTGTAGATTACTCAAGCATTGATCTTAATAATGATCAAGAGCCTATTCAAAGGGTGGAGCTTGAGGATGATGCATTTTCGAGTGTTCTAAAAAAGTTTCTTATAATAAAATTTGGATCCGCAAAAGAGTATGTGCTTTACAACAAAGAGGAGTATGTTGAGAATGTGACCGGTATGACCAATATTGTGGAAGACCCAATTGAGCTTGCAAAGGATTGTAATGATGATGTTTATGTCGAGACTTTGGTTACGGCAGAAACGGATGAAGAATGGTTGCATGGTTTGATAGAGGACCATGATATACAAGAGGTGAATAATTCACTTGAGTTTTTCAAGGATGAAGAGGATTCTATAATACAAGAGATTGTGAAAGGTTTATCTAACCATTTGCCTATTATTTATTCTCCTTTACCTCTTATTGGTTTGAATGTATGTGCTTCGAGAATATTGTTGGATGACTTTGTCTCTCGATTTCCGCCATTAGAGATACTTGATTCTCATACTATGCAGGTTATGGAACAAGAAACCGTGGAGGTACCCGACTTCTATATTCTTTATACACTTCCAAGTGTGGACAAGAATAAGTGTGGGGAAGCTTTTATCGGTTCATAGCTTCACTTTTGCTTTATATTACTAATATTTGTGTGAAGCTAGTGTTTGCAAAACAGGTTCTATGGAAGGATCCTCAACTTTTGAGTTATTGGTATATGGGGAATGAATCTTGCAAGGATATAGTGGTGACGACTTTAAACCAAGCGCTTCATGGGAGGCAACCCATAGGTTTTGTATCTCTTATCTTTTAATTTTTCTTTTCTTGTTTTTAGATTTTTCTTATCGCATATTGTTTTATGATTTCCCGCCTTGACTTTCTTTGGACGATTCAATTTACATTGAGGACAATGTAAAGTTTAAGTGTGGGGGAGTGATTAAGCATTTGCGTTGTAAATTTTTGCAATTTTTCAACTTTTGTGTAATTAGTGAATAAGAAAACTCCAACTTGTGGTTAGTTTAGAGTCACATAGTATACATGTCGCTAAGATTACATCGAGAATCTCACAATAGTGACTGAACTTAGAGATGACAGAGAACATGATCCGGTTTCTTACTTGTATGAGAGTTAAAGTTGGATTTAACCATGCCAGTGGCAAATAAGGTGCAGACTGAATTCGGTATTAGAACAGTGATCCCCTATAGTGGAGACTACCCAAGTTACATAATGTGAGGCACCGACCTTCAATTCTTTGTACCTGTCTAAATTTGTGCTTTTAGAGTGTGTGTCACCGTACGTAAATTAAGGCGAGAATGGTGAGTTGTCCAACTTCCCACCATAGAAGCACTATTTTGATCTCTTGAGTGCTATTTTTGTCAATCATGATGGTGACATCGAATTGCTAACTTACATACCACTTGTAATCTTGTTCGTGATTAGCACCATCCACCTTATATCTCTCTACACCAACGAGGTCCATAGAAACACCATCATCATCAACAAGAGGAGCATCACAAATCTACAAGGAAAGTTGAAGACGTTTGAGGTTTACAAGCAACAATACAAAAAAAAGAGTGAAAATTATCAAGATGAGAGTTCGAGAAGTTTATGATATCGAGACATACAAGTTGTGAAGAATCAAGCGGTACAACACTTACACCATGGCCTTTGTACTTACGTTTTTATTTTATTTGTATTTTACTTTCTCTTTTATTTAAAAAAAAAAAAAAAAAAAAAAAAAAAAAAAAAAAAAAAAAGAAAGAAAACAAAAAAAAAATTTAGGTTCGTTAATAGTTTTTTATTATTTTGTTTTGTTTTGTTTTTATTTTGTATTTATTTTTCTTGTCTCATAAAAAAAAAAAAAAAAAAAAAAAAAAAAAAAAAAAAAAAAAAAAGAGACAAGAAAAATTCATTGTATCATATTTTGGGTTTGTATAGTTTGTTTTTAGTTTTGTATTCTTTCAATAAAGCCAATGGAAAGAAGGAATATCTATAATGAAGTTTCAAGCGACAAGGAATTTGAGGGAAAGAATCATATTGTCAAGATTCTACGAGGTTCAAGAGTTATCATCAAGAGTTGAAGACCGAAGACGAAGATGAAGACACCGATAGAAGACCGAAGACGTTTCTATGGATGCTGTGAGAGTGGTGCTAGCTGCACGCCAAACGGATAACGAGGTAAGTAAGCATATTCCCACCTTCGTTAAATGGTTGATTTCCTTTCGAAGAGATCGTCAGAAAAATGGGTTTTCAAAAATATATAAAAGATGTGGGTTTTCAAAATATTTCGGAGGGTTTTTACCTTCCTACCATTCAACGTGTCGCGGATTCTCTCTTCATTCCAACTCGGACACATGTGTGACCCATAAAAAGCTGTTTATTATTGAGAGCAATTTCATAAAACCCTTTCTTGTGAGGCGAGTCGAGACTTTCGATCACTCCGAACCCGAATTTATGTCGAGAAGGGATGGTTATCTCTCTCTCAACTTTTAAGAATGAGATTGTGTTCATTTAATTGTCTAACTTCTTATGACTAGTGTGCAGAATCTCTATGTCTTCTTAGCGCGTTGGATGCTATTATTTAGGAGAACTAGTAAGTTGGAAAAGTAGGTTTTGTGGGTATATCTCTAGTAAACCCTCACGAGACTATAACTCGTCCACTAGGGACACCTAGGGGTTTAAAGGCTTGTTATTTATGCTAAAAGTGACCGTAGCCTCGACGACACGGAGTTGTTGAATTTTATTGTTTTGTTTGATTTGCTCGAGGACTAGCAAAGTCTAAGTGTGGGGGAATCTGATAGGTGTAGAAAACACCTAATTTACTATCTAGTAGTTACGCTTTCTTTGCTATTTTTCTTGTGAATTATGTACTTTACGCGTGTTTCTGAGTTATTAGGTACTCTGGAGTCGCACGGAGGAAAAGAAGCGTAAATCACCCAAATTGAGGCGAAAAGGGCAAAATGGTCATTGCACATGCAAACATTATCTGGAGCCCAGTAATGGTTAAGGGGCAACTCTTCTTGGAGGAGTACTAAATACAGATTAGCGAGAGGTTAAGGGGTACCGGTTGAGCAGACCATTATCGGGGGTGACCAAGGTGTCATTATCACCCTTAACCCTAAATTGAGAGAAACTCGTCTCTCATTCCCATTCTTCATTACACTCACCTGAAATTCAGAGAGGAAAGAAAGGGAGATGGCTGCACATTAAAGTGGTCTGAGAATCAGAGGAGAAAATCGAAGCGAGGAAGATGATATTGATGGAAATCAGAGAAGGAGAAGATGGAGAAGGGGTTTTGTGATTTAGGTGCTTTCGAGAAAGAGAAAAGAAGGAGATGACGCTGTTGTTGTTGTTCAATCGGCTTTCTAGAAGGGGATCTGACTGTTAATCGAGTTCAGGAAAGACAAGGAAATTGATGTTTTGTCATGGATTTGCATCAACAATTAGGTGCTCGAATTGCAGCAGATGATTGATAGAAGTTATAAATCGGAGAGGGTTTATGAAGAAATTAGGCTCGAGTATCAGTTGTTGTGGTTCGATGGTTGATTGAAAGCTTTGTGTTGATTGCTACATGAAGTTGCAGATGAAGAATTAGGGTTTGGTGTTAGTAATTCATTCTTGCCAGTAAATGAGAAAACAGATGGAGCAGCAGGCAATGTGGGATTGCAGGTAATGGCATGAACTGAAACGGGTTTTGGTGGTGTTGCGGAAACAAGGAATTGCCAGAGTTCTAGACAACAAATGGGTGCATTGCGGGATTGAGATATGGTGGTTGTTATGAAGTTGCCATTGAATTACAGTGCGAGAACAAGAGGAGAATGCAGGTGATTCCGCCATATGAGCAAGTTCTGGTGGAGCCTGTGAAGCAATAGTAGATGGGAATTGAAAGGTTGAGCTTCCCGTGGCTGTTGCCAGTGGAGATGACTAATGCTGGTTGTGTGCAGTGATGGCTTGAGGGTTTGATGTTATGGTGGAAAGAGTGTGCACTGGAATTGGCATTGGTCTGAAGCCAGGTGCTGCAGCTAGAGTTGAGTAATGAGCTGGCTAAGAAGAAGATGCAGGTGAAGCTGATGGTTGGTTAATGGAATTGCAGGGAAGAAGCTGGCCTGAGCTGAGAAGTTATGAAGCTGCAATGAGCAGTTGTGGGTTTGAGCTACAAGGATTATGGAGCTGTGAAGACTGCAAAGCTGGGAGCACAAAGAACAGAAGATTGCTCAAGTCTGCAATGGTGAGAAGCTTGAACACTGAGATGGAAAATAGGTTGCCATGTAGTGATGCGCTGGCTTGTGATGTTGGATTGCAGTGGCCTGAGCCGAGATTTGGCTGGGTTAGGTTAAGCTTGCTGTTGCTCATGTTTCCTATGGCTAATTGTGGCCAGTAAGCTGTTGCATTATGCAAAGGAAGTGAACTGCAGTGCAATTATATGTGTGCTTGCCAGGAAGGGATTGAATGAATGTGTGCCGAATGAGGTATTGTGTGTAGCCAAGGTTCAGTGGTGAAGAAATGCAAGTGCAGGGGTGTCTAGTTCAAGATGGTTGTGTCACAGTGAAGGAATGAAGTTATGAAGGGTTGGTTAGGTGTTGCAGTTGCAGGTGCAAGTGATGGTTATGGACTGAGAGGAATCAAGGCTTGGATACGAAATGGGTATTAGTGATATTGCAGCTGGAAGCTGCTGTAATGGAGTTAATGGTGGAGTGTGAACTGTAAATGAACTGTTGGTGGTTGTTCATTTGAATAGAACTGAGATGCTCACTGTGAATCTCAGGGAAGTGTTGGTTTTGTGCTTGAGGTGGCTATACAGGCAGAGATAGAGAATGGAAAAGAGAAATTGATTGATTTTGGTGTTGATTAGGGCTTAATTGGGAAGTACAGATGGTCTTGTAACTGGAGATGTATGCTAGGTTTAGTTGGTTGTGGCATAAGCATTGCAGTGGTTGTTGATATTCATGGAATTGTGGAAGCTATTTTGAGATGAGAAGAACAGGGATAGATGGTGTGCTGTTAGGGGTTTGTTTGGGTCAAGCCACAGTGTTGGTATGATTGCAGTCAAAAGCTGTTGCTGCTCTAATTTCAACATGGGTTTGAATCAGAATATGGAATTGTGGTGCTATGAATTAATGCAATACGTTGCGGTGGGTAGGTGGTCATTGATGGATGTTGCAATGGATCAAATGAGTTTGAAGCTTAGGCAAGCAGTGAATATGCCATTTGAAGCGAAGAAGCAGGGAAGGATACAGCCATATCCGGTTTGTGTACAATGGTAAGCATGGCCATCTTGGCCGTGAACTACTTTGGCTTAACCAACTCAGAACCCAGTCAGCTGACTCACCCTGACTCGGTGCTTGACCGAGTTGACCCGCCGAGTTGACTCAGTGACCTCGACCGTTTCGACCCGTTGACCGGTGACCCGGTTTGACTTTGCCGGTCACACAGGACAGATTTTCCGGCGACTATTCCGGCCAAGTTCCGGCCACAATCCCAGTTTTCCGGCGAGCGTTTTTGGGACAGAATTTCTACACGGGTTTCTCTCACTTGTGGGCTTGGTGGATTTCTATCTAATGGACTTGAAGACAAAACCTAATTTTGGAAGGAGTATCCTTTATGGAAATTGAGAAACATATAAAAGAGAGGACTTTTATCTTTTATGGGGGATCTCTTCTATTACTTTATTCTAAGGTTTACACCATGAAGTCTTTTCTCTTTCTTCTTGTGATGAACTCCATGAATATAAGCTAGAGTTTTCTATTGGTTATGGAATAAGTTGAATTTCCAAACATGAATTTTTGTGCAATAAATTAGTTTTCTCTCAAATTATCGTTTATGATTCACCATCAATATTGTTACATGATTTGAATGCTATTTAGTCGAGTCGCGAATCGATTGAGTTTGTTTTCATCTCTCTTGCTAGATTAGGGTTATTATACGCAAAAGTGATAATTCCGGATTGCAAGTAGCATAAATAAGATTATAGTTTGTAGTGATATATTCTTATGATCTTATGTGAACTATAACCTTTGTTAAATCGGATTAGTGCGCTTTCCACGTTCGATTGCTTTGATTGGCCTGATTTCATAGAACCTAATGCATCTAGGGAATTAAACTTGATTAGTGCTTTTACACGTTAGGTTGTTCCTTTAGGTAGAATTCATATTCGCATCTTTTAATGTGTTTGTTGATGACATGAGGAGATTTGCGGGATATTCTTGCGATCAAGGTATTCTAGGGTCTTTGATAAAAATTGAGATTAAAATATCAATTCTAGTTATTGTGGTGAAACCATGTTTGTGAATGAAAACGAAATCCATGACCAATATCTTCTTATCCTTGATTTGATTTGTTTGCTTTGCTTTATTTTCTTTATTATATAAAAATCACAAAACTACCGGTGTTATATATAGGAAACCAAAACAACTTGACAACCTAGACCTCTCTGTGGGATCGATCCTTTCTTGCCCTTGCTATATTTATATTTTGAGTAGTAAGAAAGTGTAATTTATATTTGTGTCGGCTGACAACCGGTCAGTATGTTGTCTACACGCATGCCCGGTCGGTCCTTTCCAAAAACCTTCCCATGCTTGGTTTCGACCAAGCTGAAGAGTGATGCTTGCGCACCTCTTCTAAAAACCCTAATTCATTAACGGTCGCAGATGAGTGTCTCAAAGATCATCTCGTCCGTCCAACTTCACCAGCTTGGTTATACAACCCTGGTCAGGAGTTAATTGGTCAAGTGAGGCGTCATGGTAATCATCACCCATCACTCTATCGCACCAGGATGCGATGCACATAAAATACACATGATACTTCATAAGTATCAACTTCCCCGAATAACGTGATTATTCAATTGACATTACATGCTACCTTTCATGGATCCATGATCCACACATTCCGAACATCAATCATGTCACAAAGGCGGGGATACATGCGGGGGGTATTGGTCGGAGGTTTACGGCGTGCGGCGTGCAACGCGCTATCACAAGAACGTGTTAGGAAGTTATGGACGGTTAGCGGTGACAGGAGAAGTGGGCAAGACCGATCGTGTAACACCGACGCACAACTCCACTACTCCATCACTCCACTTCCTCCACTTCCCACGAGAGACGTGAATAAGGCTCAATGACTTCTATAAATAGGTTCTCCTCCCTATTTCCACCAACAAGAGCAAGTCCAGACAAAAAACAGAAACCAAGTGTTAATACAAAAACACCGGAACCGATAGCTTGCATCCTGTAAGCCGGTTCAGCTTTCTGTTACAAGTCATAAGCAAGCCAACACCTTCACAATCTCAACACCTTCTTCGCTTCCCTCCCTAAGATTAACCCCATCTCCTTCACTTTGTGACCGAAACAAGTCTGGAACGGCCATTTCTTGGTTTAGGCCGGACTTGCACAGATTGATTTCCGAATCTACAAGCACTCACCGCGCGATGCATTTGTTTAGGGTTTAGATTCATTCCTCATCCACACCCCAAATTACCAAATCCGCAGGAATAGTTTTCACCCATAAAGAATTGGCGACCACGGCGGGAGGTTAATCTCTCGGTTGTAAAGTCAATTTCTTCAATACCATTCAATCAATTTCGAGATGGTTGGTCTTAGGACCACCTCGACGGTCTCAAATCCCGATGGTTCCTCCAACGGAAATACCCCTCCTCCTAACGGCGTATCTGACGACATGATCAGGAGATTTCCAACATTAAGCGAACTAGCACGGGTATAGGAGATTCACACGAAGAACATGGAGCTAATCAAAGAAGCGGTAAACAGCATACTTGATCTCCTCATCAAGATAACATCAGAGATGAGCGTTCCAGAGATCTTTACACCGGGGACTAGTTCCCCTCAGATCAACAGTTTTACTACGAACCAGAGGCCAGTGGATCAGGAAGCGGCATCTCTAGTGGAAAGCTTGTGTGAAATCTTGCACTTCTCGTCCAGAAGTCTTAACTGCATCGGAAACATCTGTAAATAATGTTACATTTACAGAAGACGACATGTTGGCAGAGGAAGGTCACAACCGGGCCCTACATGTTACCGCACACATCAAGGGTTCAGAGTTCAGGAGGGCCCTCGTCGACACAGGAGCATCTTCGAATGTGATTACTCTCAAGACTCTCAAGACAGCCAAGGTTAGCCTATGCAAGATTGTACGACAGCCCACCACGATGACGGACTTCGAAGGAAATCAGACCAGCACATACGGGTATATCAATTTGAATTTATCAGTAGGGCCCGTTCAGTCAAGAGCAAAGTTTTAAGTCATAGAAAAGGAGCCGGACTACCATATGATACTGGGGAGACCGTGGCTTCACGACAACAAGGTCATTCCCTCAACGTATCACCAATGCCTGAAGACCATGCTAAATGAGAAAGTCATCCGCATTCCTGCATCATTGTCTCCGTACGCACCAATATGCGGAGTGGAGATATTCGAGCCAAAAGGTACCTCGCAGAGAAGATCAGACAAAGTCATGTGCACCCCACTACCCACGTGGGCTTCAATCCAGGAAGAAGACCGAATTGCATCACTGAGGGCCAAGCACCACGACACGCCTTCTCTGACGAGGTGTCCATCTTTATCCAGTGAAGCTTCAACCCACGTTCACACCAAAAGGGAACGCACTTTCGAAGCGAAATGTGACCAGAAGGGGAAGACAATATACCGGCGCCGCTGTTAGCAATTAGCAGGAGAGGCTGGCACCCAGTCTCTCCGCCCAATTGAATGCTGCAAGAACGACGGAATACAAGAGGAGGTATTGGACGCCCCGCGACAACTACAAGATGGAACCAATTCCACGACTGACGAGCTCGAGACTGTTAACATCGGGAATGAAGAATCTCCCAGGCCGGTCTCTATCAGTTCGACTCTGTCCACAGACGAACGTACGAGTCTTGTTCAACTACTCAAGGAGTACCAAGATGTGTTCGCCTGGACATACGAGGAAATTCCTGGTCTGGATAAAAAATTGGTCACCCATCACTTACATGTCATACCTGGATCCAAGCCAATCAAGCAATCTCCGAGGCAATTCAGACATGAGGTAGAAGAACAAATCAAGAACGAAATTCAGAAGTTACTAGCTGCTGGCTTCATCGGACCTATTCATCATCCGACCTGGTTAGCTAATGTGGTCCCGGTAAAGAAGAAAAACGGATGATTCGGTCTTTGCGTGGATTTCAGAGACTTGAAAAGTCTGCCCCAAGGACGACTTTCCCCTGCCTAACATCGACATGTTAGTAGACGCCACTAGCGGACACGGCATGTTTTCCTTCATGGATGGTTACAGCGGCTACAATCAGATAAGGATGTATGAGCACGATGCAACAATCTTCCATGACATGGTGCATAAACAAGTAGAAGACTACGTAGATGATATTGTGGTCAAGTCAAGGGATCGAGCAGATCACACCAACGTCTTACGGCAAGTGTTCGAGAGGTGTCGAGAATACAAGTTGAAGATGAATCCTTTGAAATGCGCTTTCGGTGTCTCTTCAGGCAAATTTCTAGGATTCCAAGTAACCTCGGAAGGGATCAAGGTAGACCCGTCCAAGACTCAAGTTATCCTCACAATGCCACCTCCACGAACTGTGAAGGAACTCCAAAGTTTCATGGGCAAGGTAAACTACATCCGACATTTTATACGGGGTCTAGCCCAACTTGCCGCCTCATTCACTCCTTGCTAAAGAAAGGAGCTAGCTTCATTTGGACCACAACCCAACAAGAGGATTTTCAAAAGATTCAACGAATATTGTCATCTCTAACCGTTATGAAGTCTCCCGCACAAGGAAAGCCGCTACATCTCTACACCGCCTTGGTGAGACAGACAGAGGGAGCTCTACTCGCTCGGGAAGACGACGAGGAACCGAACATCCCATATACTACTTCAGCCGAATATTGAGAGATGCTCGAACTCGAGATACCCCAGAACGGAGAAAGCATGTTTAGCCTTGATCCATTCCATTCAAAAGTTTAGGCATTACCTCTTTTGTCTAATAGGGTGATACTCGTGTCTAAATCTGATCCTGCAAATTTTCTACTTTCAAAGCCGGTCCTGACTGGAAGGACAGGCAAGTGGCTTCTCCAAATGTCAGAGCTGGACATAACGTGTGCGTCACCTAGAGCTATCAAGGGTCAAGCAGTTGCAGACTTACTGGCAGCATTTCCGGGAGAAGGCACTACAGGGCTACACGAAGATCTCCCTGGAGAATTCCCAGACGTCTCTGTTTTGGAAGAAGAAACGTGGCTCTTGTATTTTGATGGCTCTGCTACCCCTAGCAGTAATACTGGAGGAGCGGGCGTGGTATTAGTATCTCCAACTGGGGAAGTATTCTCACACTCCTTCAAGCTGGACTTCGAATGCACCAACAACTCAGCAGAGTATGAAGCCTTTCTCATAGGGCTGTCAATAGCCAAGCAAGCGGGAGTCACGCGCCTGGAGATAAGAGGTGACTCCAAGTTACTGGTGAATCAGATGAATGGGGTATACGCACTAAAGGAAGTAACACTAGCTCCATATCGATCAGAAGCACAGAGGTTACTGAATTATTTTGCTGATGCAACCATAACCCATGTCAGTCGGAGCAACAACAAACACGCCGATTGTCTAGCAACACTGGCTTCCAAATTGAAGTTCGAAGGTTTGGAAGAAACCCTGACAGTAAAGAGGAGAACCATAGAATCGACATGGTTATCATAATACAAAGACACCAAGACCGACGATTGGCGAACTCCGATCATTCAAGAGCTCAACTGACTCACTCTCCCAAGGAAAGGTCAGTCTTAAAACCTACGGAACTTCTTCATGCTTCATGGTATGTTGTATTATCGGAACCCGGATGGTTCCCTGTCAAGATGTCTTGGGGATGACGAAGCACAACTACAGCTGAATCATGTTCACAACGAAATTTATGGACAATCACTGGTGGTAACGCTTTACCGACGATTTCAACGCCAGGCTATTGCGGCTAGAGATGGAGACTCAATCTAGACTACTTGAAGTCTGCTCAAATTGTCAACTACCGCCACATCAACTGGAAGTTTTTAACGTAAATCACACTGGGACCGGAGAGAATTACATTAGTTATCTCCGTGACGGAACAACTCTGCCAATCAAAAGGATGCTATCAAGATGAATCAAAAGGTTAAGCGGTTCATATTGCATGAAGGGATCTGTATCGCAAGAGCTTCGGAGGTGATCTACTACGATGCCTGGATGGAGAAGAAATCCCAATCATGCTGAAGGAAGCACATGAAGGGGAACATCAAGGGAAGAGGAAATTGTTTCTCCAGATATACGAGAAATACTATTGGCCGACCATGGAGGATGATGCAGCCGATTTTGTACAAAGCTGTCACAAATGCCAAATTCATGGGAACCTTGTTCATGCTCCTTCCACCCCTTTACACTGTATGCATGATCCATGGCCATTTTACGATTACGGATTTGGACATTATCGAAAAAATCAATCCTCCATCATCGAAGCGACATGAGTACATCATAAGCTCATGACAGAATACTTCACCAAATGGGTAGAGGCCATTCCCCTGCGAGGAACTACAGGAGCAACAATTGCGGCGTTCTTAAAAGAACATATTATTTGTCGTTTCGGCGTGCCTAAGCATATCATCACTGACAATGACACTCCCTTCGCCAATAAGCGAGTACGAGAGTTACTTGAGGAGTATGGCATTAAAATGGTCTTCTCCACCATCTACTATCCTCAAGGGAACGGACAAGGCCGAAAGTACCAACAAGATATTGATCGGATCATCGATCGAACAAGACACGACAATCCTAGGGAATGGCACGACCGGGTTACCAATGGCACTATGGGCATACCGGACATCGCCCGAGAATCTCCATTGGGGTTTCCCCATACTCACTTGTTTACGGAGCGGATGCAATTCTCCCCAGAGATCAAAATCCCATCGGCCCGAGGATCGCAGTGGCAAACCGAAATCCCGGAACGAGGCAGTGAAGCCTCTAACTCTAGAGTAGCGGAGTTAGACATTTGGATTTCGAAGAGACAAAGCGAGAAGAACGTACTCGGTGTACAGGAACAAAATTTCCAGGGCATACAACAAAGCTGTGAAATCACGTGTTTTCAAAGTGGGAGATTTGGTTTTGAAAACGGCCAAAACACATCCAACAAGACATGTCCGCACCAAAGTTCTCACCGAAATGGGAAGGTCCTTACATAGTCACCAAGGCTTACAACACTGGATACTACAAAATTATTAAGGTGGACGGAGGCAAATTGGAAGCAGTCATCAATGGAAAGTGGCTCAAGGCATATCATGCCTGACCACTATCTGCTCTGTCAACAATACATGCATTTATTTTCATTACATGTTTGGATCATCAATTATATTCAGAGATGCATCAATGAAAAACCCGTTTCACCAATCAAAACCCATGCAATTTATTCTCGCAAAGATGTCAATAAACTTTGACATAAAAGGAATACGGTGAATACGACTTAGAAAAGGCCATCTAGAAGATTATAGTTCCTTGAGAGCATCATCTCTAGTCTAGCTTGATATCTTTCTGTTCTTTTCTTCAAGTCCTGTACGGCCGCTCTACCTCCTTTGATTCTGCGGCCAGAGCCTTCTCCTCTTCCAAGATAGCTTTCGCAGCAGGAACAACATTCACGAGGATGCCCGCTCGATCGACTTTGATAATATCAAAGACGCTGCCGCAACCAGCCCACGTTGAACTCCATGGATTCGCAGGTAGATACCATATTCTCCCACTTTTCGAGGCTTGATTCAACAACGTTGCGGATAGAAATATCCTCCATCTCAGCAATTATGGAAAGAAGGCAGTTTACCGCGGTGACCAAAGCAGACGATCAGTGCCGGACCACATTCCTGGTTGCGATATGGCTGTACTTACTCCATAACTTTGTGTACAAAGACACAAACTCTTTCCGCACTAAGAATCCACCGACATCTCGGTAGCTGGGGGATAAACATTTCATACGAACATCGAAGGAAAAACCTGCATTGGGGTATTCATAAGATGAGATACCCAGGATCGGCATCTTCGAGGTTCATAAGGCTAGGTGTGTTTGATTTTGAAGGAAGAGGACTGTTTAAGTCATCATCATCGATAACCGTCACACATGTTCCGGTAGGATATCTCTGCAAGGATGAGAGGATTATTCACCTGACCATTATGAAGAACAAGCAATTATTCAAAAAAGGAAAAGAGACGAACCGGTATGATCTTCTTAACTCGGAGAACACGAGCGGGGATTCATCATGAAGCCCGGGCGCAGGTCGTGCACGTTTAACGGAAGATCCTGGATGGTATGAAGAAGACGATCCTTTGGTGTTCGACATGATGAGGAAACGGAGTTTCGCGAGAAAGCCCTATTGCAAAATCGTAAAAGTGGTTCAAAATCTCTATACTGCATATGTCTTTGGGAAACCCTAAAACGATTACGGTGCCCGATATATGGGGATTCGACGCGACCAAGTCGAGCTTTCATTTGAGCCCTAATCGGAAGAGCATCCGAATACGAACGATTCAACCAGCAGTGTGTAAGCACCCACGCCCGGAATCCCAATAGAAGAAGAATCTTGTCCCTAACTCAAACACCTCAGGGAGGAAACCGGTTCATCAAGGCTTAAGATCGTGCACGTATGGAGGATTGCCCACGGCTTAATCCCACCAGGTAGACTTAATTTATCTTGTCTCCTTTGTATATGTCACCATCTCATGCCTACCCCACAATAGTGTAACCATTATGTGCTAGGCAGGGGACTTAATGTTGATGGTGGATTTTCATTTAAGGTTAAAATTGTAAAAAAACCAGAAAATTATGCGCTGACATCTTGTAAAAGATAAGGCCATCAATAAGTGTTGGATACTCCCTCACTTAATTCACCTAGAATGGAGCATGTGGCAACAATCCCATTACGTGAATACACGAAATTCATCCGAGGTTGGAGCATGTAGCAACAATCCCATATACCCGTGAATTTCTAGCATTATTAATTAATGCGCAATCACCTTGTATTTCTGTACTCATTATCGGTGCGGCATGACGGCGAGTGTTGCTCTTCTGGAGCAACACGAACCTCAAGCATTATAATGAAACCATGTACGAAATACCCGTCTGGTGACTCTCGGTGTGTTATACTAGCCCGATTGAGCCCCTCTCGGTGTGTTATACTAGCCCGATTGAGCATCCGTGACCGACCGTATAAGTCCCGGATATGATCACAGTCATCCAACTCCACAAGCATGATTGGATGACCCGGATCAATTCCATCACCCCCAGCGGTATGGAATATCCACTTTAGAACCAACGCGGACCCCGCATGGTCGGCCTCCCTCCAAATTGGCCTAGCTTGCCAAAACATCCAAACCATAGCAGTATGGGCGAAAAACCCTAAAATTAGGGTTTGCGGCATATTACATGTGTCGCAAAACAATCTAAACCATCCATCTTCGCAGGTATGGATGGAGGGTGTAGATGTAGATTCAAAGGGCCCGGAGCATGTCAACACAATCACCGTGGGCCCGCCTACATACCTGACCAATCGGTCAGGACCAACCATGGTTGGTTATCCCAATTCATACGCCGAATGAAGCATTGACGCACGACCTTGAAACCCAAAATTAGGGTTTTGAGCATCACGAGCGTCCATCTTCTCCGTGCGAATGGAGGGTCCAAGATTAGATTAGCGTGTCGGTCATACCAAAGATGACCACCGTGGACCCATCTATCCCCTCACCCGATCGGCCAAGGCATATCACGCCCGGGTCATTCCAAGACGCAACGCGCCTAAACTAGCGTGGTCGCACCTCCCAAACCGCAAACTGATCTCGACCGCTCAACTTCGCCAGACGATTTGGATGGCTCAGATCACGTTTTCATGGGATATTCAGGTATAGGCGTGAACACCAGCCTACCACTTACATGCCAGACCGGTCGGCCAAGACCGACCAAGTTAGGTCATCTTGGAACACGCGCCGGAAGTGAGCATGGTGCGTGGCTTTTTGCGGTACCAAATTCCCATTACAAAATCGATCTCCACCACTCCTCTTTGCCGGTCAAATTGAGTGGCCTAGATCGCACCTTCATGGGACAGTGAGATATGGACGTGTATACCGATATGTTGTCTACACGCATGCCCGGTCGGTCCTTTCCAAAAACCTTCCCATGCTTGGTTTCGACCAAGTCGAAGAGTGATGCTTGCGCACCTCTTCTAAAAACCCTAATTCATTAATGGTCGCAGATGAGTGTCTCAAAGATCATCTCGTCCGTCCAACTTCACCAGCTTGGTTATACAACCCTGGTCAGGAGTTAATTGGTCAAGTGAGGAGTCATGGTAATCATCACCCATCACTCTACCGCACCAGGATGCAGTACCTGCATAAAATACACATGATACTTCACAAGTATCAACTTCTGAATAACGCAGTTATTCAATTGAAGATTACATGCTACCTTTCATGGATCCACGATCCACACATTCCAGACATCAATCATGTCACAAACTTGGGGATACATACTGGGGTATTGGTCTGGCGGTTTACAGCGTGCAGCGTGCAACGCGCCATCACAAGAACGTGTTAGGAAGTTATGGACGGTTAGCGGTGATAGGAGAAGTGGGCAAGACTGATCGTGTAACACTGACACACAACTCCACTACTCCATCACTCCACTTCCTCTACTTCCCACGAGAGACGTGAATAAGGCTCAATGACTTGTATAAATAGGTTCTCCTCCCTATTTCCACAACGGGGGCAAGTCCAGACAAAATACAGAAACCAAGTGTTAATACAAAACACCGAAACTGATAGCTTGCATCCTGTAAGCCGGTTCATCTTTCTGTTACAAGTCATAAGCAAGCCAACACCTTCACAATCTCAACACCTTCTTCGCTTCCCTCCCTAAGATCAACCCCATCTCCTTCACTTTGTGACCGAAACAAGTATGGAACGGCCATTTCTTGGTTTAAGCCGGACTTGCCTGATTGATTTCGAATCTACAAGCACTCACCGCGCGGTGTATTTGTTTATGGTTTAGATTCATTCCTCATCCACACACCCCAAATTACCAAATTCATAGGAATAGTTTTCACCCATAAACAATGGTATATGTAGATGTGTAGCCTCTCAACCGAGGCAACGACATATCTCGTGAATCTGAGCAATTTGGTAATTACCTTTATATATAATCGAACGATTAGACGGCTCCTAGACAGCTTGCCTACTAGTATAGAGCATTTACTTCTTCAGGATGTAACAATGTTTTCCCCGACTATATAAAAGACATGTGTATAGAATCATTATGATTGACGGCTCTTAGACAAACTTGCCCGCTAGTATAGAGCAATAACGTCTTCGAGGATGCAACAACGTGTTTTCACGACTATACTATACATAATAAATATGACGCTTCAACTAGCTCATATCATCCAATCCTCGAATAATAAATGCTCCTAGACTGACTTTCCTTTAGTATAGAGCCATTAATTAATTACTTCTAGTCATTAGATTCATTAACTGAATCCTAGAAAATATTCTACGTTCTTCATAATATTTCATTACTTTAATTCATGGTTCTTCCCAGCAGAATTCCATGGGTTAGTAATAAATATTCAACGTACGGGCATCTGAGCCGCTATCGAGTAAGCCCCGACCAAAATGGTGCAAGTGTATTCAGCAATAATGCACTAACGAGCACCTGAATGCACAAACGAGCATTCCAAAATACGAAGGAATGATGAACCTATGGAAATAAGAAGAAAAATAATAATAAAAAAATATAGCTAAGGCGCTAGGGGACTGGACCCACCGACCGGCCAGTCATGCCATGGCCTGTCCCACGCCTAACTCTTTATTTTATCATATTTTTATTATTTTTCCTTGATCTCATGAAAATCCCTTCATTTGAACAAAACTCCTTCGTTTTAAGGAAACTCCTCCGTTTCATGGTGTTCCTTCACACCAAGGATATAATATAAAATTAGAAAAAGTGTCATGGGACCGGGTTCACTAGCTAGCCGGCCATGCCCTGGATTTAGCTGGTTAATTCCTTATTATTTTATCATTATTATTTCCTTCATCTTATGAAACTCCTCAGTTTCATGATATTTCCTTCACATCAAGGAAATTACATAAAATTAGGAAAGGTGTCACGGGACCGTGGTCACCAGCCGGCCGGCCATTCCCTAGCCATGACCGGTCCCACACCTTGTAATTCTTTATCTTATTAATTATTTCCATCATCTCATGGAAATTCCTTAATTTTATGAAACTCCTCAATTTCATGATATTTCCTTCACATCAAGGAAATTACATAAAATTAGGAAAGGTGTCACGGGACCGTGGTCACTAGCCGGCCGGCCATGCCCTAGCCGTGACCGGTCCCACACCTTGTAATTCCTTATTTTATTAATTATTTCCATCATATCATGGAAATTCCTTAATTTTATGAAACTCCTCAGTTTCATGATATTTCCTTCACATAAAGGAAATTACATAAAATTAGGAAAGTTGTCACAGGACCGTGGTCACTAGCCGGCCGACCATGCCCTAGCCATGACCGGTCCCGCACCTTGTAATTCCTTATTTTATTAATTATTTCCATCATCTCATGGAAATTCCTTAATTTTATGAAACTCCTCAGTTTCATGATATTTCCTTCACATCAAGGAAATTACATAAAATTAGGAAAGGTGTGTGGTCACTAGCTAGGCCGACCATGCCCTAGCCATGACCGGTGCCACACCTTGTAATTCCTTATTTTATTAATTATTTCCATTATCTCATGGAAATTCCTAATTTTATGAAACTCCTCGGTTTCATGATATTTCCTTCACATCAAGGAAATTACATAAAATTAGGAAAGGTGTCACGGGACCGTGGTCACTAGCCCGACCGGCCATGCCACAGCCGTGACCGGTCCCACACCTTGTAATTCCTTATTTTATTAATAATTTCCATCATCTCATGGAAATTCCTTAATTTAATGAAACTCCTCGGTTCATGATATTTCCTTCACATTAAGGAAATTACATAAAATTAGGAAAGGTGTCACGGGACCGCAGTCACTAGCCGGACGGCCATGCCCTAGCCGTGATCGGTCCCACACCTTGTAATTCATTATTTTATTAATAATTTCCATCATCTCATGGAAATTCCTTAATTTTATGAAACTCCTCAGTTTCATGATATTTCCTTCACATCAAGGAAATTACATAAAATTAGGAAAGGTGTCACGGGACCGCACTCACTAGCCGGCCGGCCATGCCCTAGTCGTGACCGGTCCCACACCTTGTAAATCCTTATTATTATTTCCATCATCTTATGGAAATTCCCAGTTTCAGCAAAAACTCTGGTTGTTTCGTATTTTCTTAAATATTGCTCAAATGCACATCAGAAAATACCAAAATGCTCAGGACTGAGACACGGACACTTTGGTGACATGAGCATATCACTTTGACCGACCAAGGTTGGCTCTTTGGCTTGCAAGAGGCCGATCCCACATACTTTAGTCATTTGACCTAATTTGTTCATATTAGGTTCAAGCTCTTCCAAACAACTTGGAACTTCATAAAACGATCGTCAGTCGATCCCATGACCAACCAGGGCCGGTTCCATGACCCCTTGGTCGGTCCCTCACTCCGTCATAATTAGGTTTTATCATCTAAGGCTCAGACAGAGCACTATTTTAATAAATGATTAAACCAGCATTTAATCATCCTTTCACCAATTAGTCTTCAAGAGACTTTGGTATTTGCTCACTTGAGCATTTGGGCGTTACATGATTGACACATCATCCCATGTAACTGGTCCCTCCTTCACTCCGTGGTTGATTTTCAATAGATCATCAATAAATCATCAATTGATCAACAATTTAGGTTTCGAATCCAAGGTTCATAATTCCAGGTTCAAACACTAATAATTTTACGGTGATCTCATGATCGACATTTTAATCTTCATACTCGGCTCAGTTGCCAGTATCTTAGATTATTATTTTATTTGGTCCCGCTACCAATAATTCATCAAACGAGCAACATTTACTTAAATGAGCAATACTTGCTCAGACTAAGGAATATTGGTTCAACTATAAATATTCAACAATTCATCAAATGAAAAACATTTGTTCACCTTAACTATCAACATTTATTCGTGCCTCTATCTTAACAGACATGTCAATTCGTGAGTCTCAGAACATTTGCAAATCACGTTCGACTCAGCAATACAAGGACTCATCGTCCCACGAAGTCAGCAACTGACTAAATAAACTACACGTCTGCCTTGCAGACTCCACAATCACGAGACATCAATCGTGTTACATGGGGGGATATTAACTAGGGTTTTGGTCTGGCGGTCTGCGACACATGTGTTCATACACACGATGAGAATGTGAGCAAGTCGTGCAATCAGTTGGAGGAGTTAGCAAAGTAGTGGATGGAAAATCAACCAAGTCTTCGCACGATGAGCAACTGGTTTTAACACGATTTCCATTTCCCCACTCTTTGACTCCAGCAACTGTCACACTTCATGGGATCAAGGTGTTTACAATTCTAGCAATATAAATAAGTCTCTGAATAATGATTGAAAGGAGGACAATCTCACGTCAAATAGACAACACGAGATTAACAACTCGACGTCTGAGCAATTACTCTCAACAGAGCAAATTTAATCATTCATAACTTATTTTATTTCAGAATACACAACACACCTACAATCTTTGATCACCATTAATCTCACACATTTCTCATCTTCCCTCCTACAGATCGACCCATCCTCTCTTGTGACCGAATTGACTCTGGAACGGCCATTGTCTTGGTTTAGGCCGGAGTCCTACAGATTGATCTCTAGAATTCAAAGCACTCCCTTCATGTAGTGCATCCGTGTGAGGTTTGACAGTTCTCTCGGTTCAAGGAGTTTCCTCCGCACGGTCGTCTTCTCAATTCCGTAAAAACCAGCAACTCGTTTTTCCCCATCTACAGAAGTCTCAACTACTTGACTATTACTAGGCCTGATATTAGTCATGCAGTACATATAGTAAGCCAATTATGTATGCTCCTCACCCTACTCATTTTGCTCTTGTTCTACGAATTCTACGTTATTTAAAAGGGACTTTATATCAAGGTCTTAGGTTTTCATCTAAGCCTGATCTCACCCTAAGAGCTTATTCAAATTCTGACTGGGCATGAGATGTCACTGATAGACGATCAATCATAGGATATTGTGTGTTTTTGGGAGATTCTCTTATATCTTGGAGGAGTAAGAAACAAACTATCGTTTCTCGTTCTAGTGCTGAAGCAGAATATCGAGCTCTTGCTCAAACCACTTCTGAAATTATTTGGTTACAGTGGCTTCTTGATGACATGGGAATTCGTCTTTATAAACCTACGCCTCTGTTTTTTTATAACAAGGCTGCTATACAGATCACTCACAATGATGTTTATCACGAGAGAACTAAGCATATAGAGATTGACAGTCACTTCACAAGGAATCATTTCAAGCATGGCACAATTACTCTTCCACATGTAAAGTCCGAGTTTTAAAATACCGATCTTTTTACTAAGTCGCATCCAGCTCGTCGTCTACAATTCTTGGTTTCTAGACTCAAGATGTGTTATATACCACCTTGAGTCTGAGGGGTTGGTTTCTAGACTCAAGATGTGTTCTATACCACCTTGAGTCTGAGGGGGTGGGTGGGGGGGGGTGTTAAGATACTACAATATCTTGACAGCATGGTGTGTGTATATATGCAGTTATAGAGTATATATTCTTGTTATCAAGTCTATGTGTTGTATTATAATGACCCGTCCCTCCACCAATACTGTCCCCACTTAACCACTGCGGTTATCCGGCAGTATGGGGTTTTCAACGGGCATCGCTGCGGTAATCCAGCAGAAACTTCCCGGATGGTCACCCATCCCTGGATTACTCCAGCCCGAGCACGCTTAACTGCAAAGTTTTACGCCAACTCTGGAGCCAATTGTGCTGAAAAGGCCTCGGTGTTAGGAAATGAGAAATCATTACGTATATTCCATTCGGCCAGCCACTACCGAATATCGGGGTATTACAATACCACCACCTTAAATTGGAGTCGTCCTCGTCTCCAGAATATATTTGCAAGCCCAGATCTCTGATATTCCCTTCCCCTCATGAGAGTCACCTGGACCAACCCCGTCCAGCGTACCTTCCCACCCACGGCAGGTGACCCATCGTCGGCTCTGATACCATTTGTAATGACCCTTCCCTCCACCGATACTATCCCCACTTAACCACTGCGGTTATCCGCCAGTGTGGGGTTTTCAACGGGCATCGCTGCGCTGCGGTAATCCAGCAGAAACTTCCCAGATGGTCACCCATCCATGGATTACTTCAGCCCGAGCACGCTTAACTGCAGAGTTTGTTGCCAACTCTGGAGCCAATTGTGCTGAAAAGGCCTAAGTGTTAGGAAAGGACAAATCATTACTTATATTTCATTCGGCCAACCACTGCCGAATATCGAGGTATTACATGTATAATCAGTTATGGCCATATATCTTTGTATATTTTCCTTCCTCTTTTATCTGTTGTACTCTTGTATACGTAAGTCGCTTTTGCCCATCTAGTAAATACACAGATAGAGTTTAACTCATACATAGTTGTTATCTTCCTCTATGCTCATATTTATCATTACCAATGTTTCCGGGAGCAAGTTTGGTCCTTGGGATGGCTCATGCCACATATTAGTCGTGATATGGTGTTATTATTGCCTCAACTAGTCAATTACGTGTCGAATATGCTGTCCAGTTTAAAGCTCATTCACTCCATAATAGAACCGCATTCACACTCCTTGAGATGGTTACATATACTTTGACGTTGAATACAAAACACTGTATTACTTAGACTGTATTATGTCTCTCACACGAGAATTTGTGTTCCCAAAAACTAAAACAACATGGATTGAATCTAGCCGATGGGTGTGGCCCACTCTATAGCAGGCCAGGCTCAAGCCAGAGAGCTTGAGTTGTTAGCATGCTCGGTTGGCTTTGGCTCACTAGACTGGCTGACCTGTTTAACTCATCTAGTCATGGTGCACTAATTTATACCATCTCACATCTTTTAAATTCACCTCTAATTCAGAACTTCGAATGTGCCCAAATTTGATATGGACTGATCAACAATTTGGAAAATCTTTGGCAGAGGGAAGTCCATAAGGAGGAGGAATTTCACTAGCAAAAATCAAAAGGAAGAGATGCATTTCAGGGAGATAAATATCTTACAACAGCAATTTGGTTCAGAGAGGTAGTTCTGATTGATGATATTGTGTACGCTTTTGCGTGTTATTGGATAAAGAGTTAAAAAGACTTTATTTAGCTTATATAGTTTCTGTTGCCGGAGATTATTTGGTATTTCAATCTATATTTCATTTTTTTTCTCCTTCTGTTTCACTTCTATTAATGTAGTACGTGTAAGAAAAAAGCAATACAGAGATTGCAGAAGATGAGAAGAGAAGAAAAGGATGAGAAAACAGAAGATCAATAGGGTTAAAAGATGAGAAGGATAGAAAGCTCTTAAAAGAGTTGTTTTGAATAATCTTGATAATAATAATGTGTCTTGCAAAAAAGAAGTAAGCATGTTTATATAGGCATAAGAAGAACCTAAAAATAGTAAAACTCTAAAAGAAGAAATAAGAAAACTTTTTTTTTTTTTTCTTTTGAAACTTGAAAATTTTCATTGATTAAGAGTCTTATGGTACATGTCTTGCATCCTCTTGTAATTGAGACAAAGTCTCATCAGAGATACTTAAAATCCAAACACTACTTAAACAAGAAGTCCTAGCTAGCTTAGCTAAAATATCAACAACCTTGTTTTGTTCTTTTGGGACATAACTGCATTGCCAAAAGGTTTTATTCTTGAGCATACTCTTAATAACAAAAATCAAATTATAAATTCTCCAATCTATGTTGAAGTCCTCTTTGTTCACAGCATCAACTACCGAGTTGTGAGTCCAGTTCAAATATCACTTTATCCAACCTCATATGTTCTGCCCATTGCATTGCCTCCCATAAAATTTTGCATTCTACTTGTTGGACTCGGTTGTCTCTAGGAAGATACATTCGGAGCCCCTGTGAGTACCTGCGAGAATCACGAAGAATTAGTCCCATGCCTCCTGATTTAGTTGAATAACTAAAAGAACCATCAACATTAATCTTATAAGTGCCTATAGAAGGAGGATTCCAGTGCAGATTAGTTCTTCTCTGTCTTGGAATGCTAGGAACCCATCTTGTCTTTTTTTGGTTTCAAAAGACCTATTTATAACTTGCTTCTCATAATGATGGTATCTCGGATTAATCTTCCAACCCTTAAAGACACTATCACATCTAGCATTCCAAATACACCAAGTTGTAATAGCGACTTTACACAGATGTTCTTCTTGAATTTGATGAGATTTCAGCCTGTCAAACCATTCACAGAACCAATCGACTATATTTGCTTCATGGTGAATCCGAATTCCAAGGACAACAAACCAGACTGGCTTTGATAAGCTACAATGTAGAATACAGTAAGAAGAAGACTCCGGAGATTGTGCACGAGAGAGGGCACCCAAAATCTCCATTTTGAATGACATGGATAAGTTTGTCTCTAGTTTGTAGAATATCTTTAAGGCACTTCTAAAGAAATTTAGCTATTCTAGGAAGAATGGGTAACTTCCAAAGCTTCTTAAAAATAGACTGCATTCTTAAACCAACCGATAAATTAACATTCTGCTCTTTAAACATCTTCCTATAAGTGATTTGACAGTGAAAGCACCATTTCTCTCTAAAGTCCAAACCAATCTGTCTGCACAAAGTATGAACATAAACTGGAATATTCAGAATTAGTCTTGCAATTGTAGCTTTAAAGAGAGTAAAAATAAGACACTGATTCCATGCTCCTGTTTCTGAGAATAATTGATGAACATAAGTATAATCTTGGTGATTGAAAACTCCAGATTTTGGAGTGGGAGGAGATGGTAATTCAGGTATCCATCAATAACTCCATATTAAAACAGTTTGCCCATTACCAATGCACCATCAACTGTTATTTTTAATGAAATGCAACTTTGAACTGATACTCCTCCAAGACCAAGTGGAACTTGAGTTATCTCTAGTATAAAAAATCTTATCTGGAAAATATTTTGCCTTAAGAAATTGTGCACAGATTGAAGTATTATATGTACATAGTCTCCAAGCTGATTTTGCCAGTAGTGCTATGTATCGGACCACCTTGACTTCGAGATTGATCGTCCCGATGGTGTGTTGATTTAGACCGCCAAAACCTTGGATCCTTTTTTGGAATTTCTTGATTTCCGCTTCTTTCCCGCCAATGCTCTTCAAGATGTGCAGGGGTATCAAGTTGATTGATCCACCAGTATCGATGAATGCTCGTTTGAATGTGTCTTTCTTTAATCTAGCCGTAAGATACATCGGGCGTGTGTGGTCGCTATTTACTGCCTTGTCCTCCTCAGTGAAGGTTATGACATTGGTTGGCGGTGGATACTTCCTATCCAAATAGGCTCTCACATCTTCTCTTGCTGCAATTCTAGTTAGAAACATTGATGCTAGGTGCCTTTGAGCAGCGTCAAAGCCCAAAGCGTTGAAGAAGTTTGCGAATAGAGGTTTCTTTGCCACTGTTTCTGCTATTTTCTCAGACGTACCGCCTGATGATACAGCATATATTTCTTCCTCTTCTGCTACCTCCATCGGGAACCCTTCTCGTTCCCTAGGGTCATGAGTTAGGGCTGCCACCCCGTGATCTGGCAGCGGGTCATCTTGTATGCCGTTATCGCCCACAACATATACCTCTCCGTTCTGTTGTTTGTTGTAGATCGCCCATTTGAAAGTTCGACATTCCCTAGTAGGGTGATCTACTCTCCCATGGAATAGACAATAGCGCGGGTTTCTCTTGTCGGCATTAGTAGAAACTTTCTTAGGTTCTAGAAGGATAATATCATCATTTTTAATCCACTCTTTTAGCAAGCCAACCGCCTGCTCGTAGGAACATGGGAAATCAGGTGGCTCTTGCTCTGCTCTTCTTTTCCCTCGTCTATTGTCATTGCCTGGAGGACCTCGCCTCTTTGGCGCTCCTGAGCCTTCTTCTTTGGCATAGGCGACTGAATGAGACCAGGATTTCTCATCCGCCTCAATCTCTTCATTTGTTGCATCAGTCCTGGCAAATGCTTCCTTAAGATCAGCAAACATGGTTATCTGGGCGTTTTTGAACATCCGGCGTGTCTTAGGCTCAAGCACCGATATACAGATGTTCACCAACTCCTCTTCGGGTACTTTTGTCCGATATTTGAGAGACTCGCTTCTAAAGCGCACCGTAAATGGTTTAAGCCTCTCTCCTGTTCGTGGTTTGGTGTTTCCTAAGTCAGAAATGGAAATCTTTACAGGTTTGGAGTAGAAGTTTTGCATGAACGCCTGCTGCATCTCACCTCACGACCGTATATTATTAGGCTTCAGGGAAATGTACCAAGTGAAGGCGTTTCCTATCAGGGTTTTCCCGAATTCCCTCATGCATACAACTTCGTCTTGGGCATACTCATTGAGCGACATGGTAAATCGATGCATGTGTTCCGTCGGATTGCCACTCCCCTCAAACAGCCTAAACTTTGGCGTCTTGTACTTGGCCGGCATTGGACTGGACAGGATTTTAGACGGGATGGGTGATGTTATAGTGTAGGCGCTAGCTTGGGTTTCGAGGTCGTACCTTTCTTCGAGCATCTTGGTAAACTTTCCATCTAATAGGGCGATCCGGGCTTGTTCGTCTGTCATAGGCTGGTTAGCGGACAGGTTGGCTGGCGATCGCCCTTGAGGAGTCTGAAACCTTTGGTCTTGATCGAAATCGCTCCGGTGATTCAATCGGGGCGAATCCAAACCTTCTTCATGATTTCCTCTAGACGGCGAATCGATAGCTGCCAATTTCGCCAAAAGAGCTTATCTCTGGCGATGGTTTTCTTCTATATCGAACAACATTTGTTCTATCTCAGTAAGCGGTCCATACACGCGTGGCTGAGCCTGGCATGTAAACCTTTCAGTATCCATGTGATGAATTATGCGCTAAGCTAATGACCTAGTCTCCCACTGTGGTCGCCAAAATGTACACGGTAGGGAATATACATGGTACAGATAGAAGTAGGTTGTAGAGACTAGTTCCTAGAAGTAGAACACAATTTCCCACAATGATATCACTGAGTCCTTTCATTGGGAAAAGACCCATATTTATAGTTATTTTCTCAAATGGAAATGTTAGATGTGTGTCCTTTTCTATTTACCTTATCTTGCTACTGCCTCTTCTGACCGTACAACTGTACCTTAGATCCTTCTAGAAGACATGTCTTGTCTTAATAGCACCCCTTTGGGATAAGGGGAGAACTTGGTGCCCCCTTATTAGGTGGGGTGCTACTTTGTCCCTTCTTTTGGATATGGGGAAGCCACACTTCTTCTTTAGTATTTTCCGGGTATCTACATGTGCTTACCCATGTTTGTATTGGTTAGCCTAGTCCGATGCCGGATGACCAAGCCTTGGAGAAATCGACTTTGTTTCAGAGAGCTTATGTTGGTCAATTGATAGGTTCTTGGATTGTTGGAAGCAGCAGCTATCAGTTAATGGATTGAGTGTTGGTTTCTTATAATCAATAGAATCTTACATGGACTCACACTCTTCCGATGAGAAAATCAGAGAGAATCAACGTGTTGGTAAAAGTGCTTTTGCTAGGTTGAAAAGTAGATAGGTTACTTGTTTGCAGAGCAGAAATGAAGATTTAAGATTTGCTCGTTGTACGTGGAGCTAGTATTTGTGAGACGAGCATTGAAGAAATGGATACTGATGTGGCTTTTAAGTTACACGACGATGAAATGATACCGAAAAATAGTTTGAGATCGATGAGCTCAGTGAAATCTAGAGACGACGTTGCTCATAATTTGTTGCATCATGGACTTGCAGGCACTAGTTTCTTGTGAGCCTTAAATTAGTCTTTTTGTTTGAAAGAATTAGGATTTTGTTTTGTATATGTTTGACCGTTTGCATCCAATGACCAATGCATTGACCGTAAAATCTTGTTTGTTCCACGCTTGAAAGTATTAATCTTTTGAACTCTAGTTTGTTTAGATACAGCTTCTTCCGAAGAAGCAAATGTCGTCGGGAAAGTATTATATTTATTTATTTTATTTTTTATTTTCGCTTAAAATAGGATATATTGAAAAAATGGAAGTATCTGTTATAAACCAAGTTTATTTACTAAGATGTCCTTCGTGTCTAAGTTTAGGGTTTACATATCTTGGACACCAATTCTTGTATCTATATAAATAGATGCTTAAACATTGTATTCTATAGACACTAGTATCTAACTCGTGCTACGCACCGGGCTGGTGGGATTATCAATTTAGCGTGGCGGGGATTCGCCCGCACCCGTAGACAAATACATTTATATTTTTTTGAAAAAATTGTGATTAGTTTTATTTTTAAAGAGATAGGAAATTTTGATTCCCATTAGGTGTCTTATTATTCTAAATTTTGTACTAAAAATTCATGTTAATGTATTGGTTGGATAGACAGATATTACAATAATTCAAAAATATTTGACTCCAAATAAAATTTCATTTACAATTGACAAAACTTATACACTTACTTGTTTATGTTGAGATTTAAATGCATTTAATCTTGGATAGGGGTCGACTTTTTACGTTAGTAGGAATAGGGATTTCTAGGATGTTGCTTGTAGTTTAGTAGTCAATAATATGATAACCGATCAAACCTATATCAGATTTTTGTTACTAGGTCTTTTACATTATGAACGCACTTGTCCACAACACGTGTTGCATCAGTCATGTGACATCAAAAAGGCCTTTTTGTTCACCATTTATAATGAAAGTGAGAACAAAACCTTGTTTATTTGGAAAGTACAGAAGAAAATGAAGTTTCTCTACATAGTAGAATAATTATGAAAAACATATTATAGTAACATTCATTTAGATAGAAACATGATCGTTTTAAATAAATTTAAATAATATACTATAGTAGAATAATAATATGTTTCAAAAACGGTGTGTCTTAAAATAAATAATCATACTATCCATAATCTCTACTAATAAGTAAACACTTCATTGCCATATTCATCTATCTTGACCAACGGTGGCATGTCAGGATCTCTCTCCATAATATTGTCCACTTCACTATCATGTTCGTCCAGATTTATCAATGTCGACATGTCACTGTACTTCGTTTTTTTTTTTGAGGTCCTTCCTATGAGGTGTTTGGAGTTGATCTGATCTGAAGATGATATCATGTATTCTGCATATTTCAATGTGCAGTGTTTTTTTTCTCTAGGAGTAAAGTTCTCTATTTATAAGTCTAACTCATTAGCACCTGTTTGTCGGCCAAGTTTTCCATTAAAACCTGCAATGTTAATTTTAATTGTGGTAGTAAAATATTTATATAAGGTAAATATTTACCTGTTTTGCCGTGTTTTCTTTTAAAACCTGCAATGTTAATTTTAATTGTGGTAGTATAATATCTATATACGGTAAATATAAATATTTATGAGCCTTAGATTTTAATGTAGATAAAACAATTCCGAATGAAATGGAAGTGTCTGGCCTTAGATTAAGGGAAGGATTTAGGGAATAACTCTAAGTGAATTTTTTTTCCTTTCACTTAGAATCACTTAGAATACAAAATAATTTTATCCAAATCACACCTTACAATAGATCGAAGTTGAGATTAGATTCATCATTGTTGGTGTATCAAATCCTGTGCACAGTCCAATGCCTTCAAGAGCAACAAATTGAACATACCAATTTAAGAACCTAAATGATAGAAAACCAAGGAAACCCTCTTCCTTATAAAAACAAAAATTATTCAATCAACAAAATTTTAAACTCTTGTAAACTCTATTTTTGTTTTACAATTACTTGTAAAAATTGTATAGTTGATAAAGAAATAAAAAAAATTAGTTAAAAAAAAAGTCACGCAGAAGAGAACTATCTTGCACTACAACCATCCTCACTGGTTATTGAAACCAGTAAATCGCATAATATATGTGGAATAACTAAACTCGATACGCTGATCTAATAGCCCAGAACTACAAATAATTTGAACCCCAACACAACCACAACCCATAAAAAATTGACTAAGAAACAAAGTCATTGATCCGAAACAGCAAACTGGCCCGGCTTGAAGATATTCAAGGACCAACAATATTTTAATATTGTGTAGCCACCAAATGCTGGTATAAGTCCGTCTCAGATAATGAACCCAGTTCACTGAACCTCCATGTAATATATATACCAGCACCTGGACGGCCGACTGTGTAAAATGTCCTTTTAGGCGATTCCCTTCCACGACCTTGCATTGACATTCCAAGGATATGCATGGCCGTCTACTTTATATGTTCCATTTGTAATTCAACACAAATGAGGAATCCAAATCTGTAAAGCCGTGAAAAGAAAGTCTTGATCGATAGTACCTACCAAAAGAGTTATGGATCGTCCAAGCAAATAATATTCTTTACAAAAAAAAAAAAAAAAAAAAAAAAAACATAATCGAATATCGAATAAAAGGAAAAACTGGGAATGCTCAACCCCGCCGAATGCACTTTTCCAAAATATGGAACTTGATCATTAAGAAACCTTAGGAAATATTTAGCCTAATTTGCATGAGCTCTTTTCTTTGCTATTTAGCGTAAGTTGAATTGCAAGGATTCAATATACTCACATCCCCATCAGAGTCTGAGATTCCTTTGGAATCCAAATGTACTATATTTCCTCTTACGTAACCTTGTAGTTGCAAATAGACATAAAGTTGATTGTGTCAAAAAAATTGAAGTGAGAAACTATTCATTGAACTAATAGTAAAACCAAGTATTCACCGTTGCCTCCACCTACAACAACTCCACGTTTCGATGTCCATGAAACCTTTAGGAATACAATCTGAGTGTAAAATTGTAAAAAAAACAAATAGATATTTTATTTAAATTATATACAGGCCATAACACACTAAGTAAAATTTCAACAAATCCATAAACCAAACAACAAATATATACTTACTACGTAGTATACTATACACTACAATTCACCAATGCAATAAACCCAACTCTAGGATATGTGATAAACATTAATATGATCACTGCAAATATAAAAATTTGAAAGCATACACTTAAAGATAACTGGCTCTGGAGGATTCTCAACGAAACATAAGAGAAATCATGACCTTACTTGTTTTGGATGTTTAACAATTATTCGATTTTCTCCTTCATAGTTAATCTTGGTTGTTTTGGTTGGGGATATCATATTGTTGTATTTATGTAGCCCGTAACAGTTCTATCACCAAAACCATTTGAATTAACTTGTAACATTAGTTTCTCCACATCCTTCAAAGAAGTTATATTAGTTTCTCCCTAATCTTTCGGAGAAATATTGTTGTGAGCATGGGGAATTTCCTCGATGTAAATACCTTCCATAGCTTTAACTTCATCATCCCAGACATTGTTTAAGGTTGAAGTGTTAGGGTCATAGCAATAGTCTTAAGCCAAAAGGTGTGTGATACCACAATAAGAGTTCGTTTTTCCTTGTGATTGTGAATACAGTAAAATTTAAATCTTCCCACGGCATACTAAACTCCTTTGTTAACCCGAGTGACGACCTTATGCTTTGTTTCCGACTACACTCTTATATTATATTATTTTTCTTTTGGTTCGGTCCGCTTTGGGTGCCAATTTAGGCACTTAAATCAAGGTTTTGTGTTCTCCTTTTCTTGATTGTATCCCTGCGTGTTCGAGTGTTTACCTTTGCTTCATGTCTGGAACCAAAATCATAAAAAGTGAGCACCAAATATAACAGCATATTTGGATAGAGGTACTACGATCTCGATTATCATCTCAAAGTAATCCTAGGTTGTCAAAAATATTGAAGTTTTTCCAATAATGGACTTAAAACAAAAGAAAACAGTACCATGCATTATTATAGCGACGAATCATGAATTTCAATTTCCCAGAATTCTGCAGGAAGTCCATCTTCATTATGCAAAGGCTACAATATCATCTTCATTGAAATTTCGATGAAAGCTACTAAACTGAAGGCTTGAAATCATCTTAACTTCAAACTTCAATTCATCCAGCATCACTTCCGTTACTGTTTACCCATCAAAAATCACTGAAGTGTATTTGGCAACCGTTACAGTTTACCCATCAATATAAGTTTTTATTTATGTGTGAATCTGATCATGTAAATGTGCTCCTCCAATTGTTTCTCGGCCATGCAGAAACAATATCCATGAATAATTAGTGCTTCGACTAACATAACTTAATAAATTAAGTCATGTATTTAAAGTTACCATGTCTTTTGTCTGCTTGAGCTGTTGTAGAACACTCATCATGTCCTCTTCCAATAACCACGGCTTACCCTTAATATGAATCACACTTAACATGGTGGGACCTTTCCAACTGAAGAAAAGAGAAGAGATCATGGGCGTGTTTTTGTAGGAAAAAAACAAACATTGCAAACTTGAAAAAAAGAATACATAAGAGCAGCAATCATACTGGAATCTAAGTCGAAAATCTTTTCGGGGTCGAAAGCCTTGCATTGTGTGACCTCCAACAACCAATTAAGAAGGTAGACGAATCACACACTCAAGAGTATTATAAACGTCGGTTTTGCATAAACATACTTGGTGTTTAACCTGAAATTCATAGGAAAAATTGCACAAAATTATGAAAAATAATAAAGAGCAAGTAGCAAGTGTTAGGCGCTCAAAAATACAACACAACATTAAGTCCCATCCAGTTAACAAAACAAAACTGTTGAGTGACCAAGACTTGCTTCACAACCTTCACTATTATAGTCCTATATAGTCCTAAATTATCAAAAACAAACCTTAACAGTATTAAAAGACCTCCAAATATGGTATCCTTTACTTCAAACATATAGATAAACACACAAACGCATATAACTTCAAAAGGTTTGCAAGCAAATCCTCGTAAATTTGGCCAATACTCGACAAATATAAGGCCGGTGTGTAAGTGATGGTTACCAACAACTCGGTGATGTTTCTGTATCTCCCAACAAACAAAGTTAAATTTTCCATGGGCCAATGGCCAATGCTTTTTACTACAAATGAAAAAACCGTAGAACTAAATCTTTATAGGGGCATGATAGTATACGTAAGATACTATGTTATCGTTACCTCTTTATTGTGAGCAGGAGCAGTACCAATATTGACCACATTGAAATTTAAGGGCTTCAAAAATTTAGGAAACTCATTCTTCCTTATCACGACAATGTAATAAAATTAAGATGAATTCAAAAAAGAGGAATATACTTTTGCACATGCGATCACAAATTTTTTAAAAGAAAATTGCCGGCCGACTCATTGATGACGTTGAGACCCAAGTAACCAAAAAAACTCACTATCCTTCTCTTCACTCTCATGTGAAGAAAAAACAATTACAGAATTTACCTTCAAAACTAAGTAAACTAAGTAAGCTAAAACTTTCTTTGGGTTTCTTTACAAACACATCACAATATTTTTATTGTGTTGTTCATGAATAAGTGAATGAAGGGATCTTTGAACGAATAACTATCTCATGATATCTACAGCAAACTGATTATTATCTACCATTTTTTATCTAGTTTTTAGAGATTATATGTTTACCTTGGCCACAAAAGAAATATATGTGAAATTAGCATTGCTCAGTTTTTGCATCCAAAGAAACAGGCAGCCTCTCTAATGCCAATCTAGATTTTTCTCATGTTGCGAGAATCTACAACAGCTTATATACAAAATACACAGACAACAATGAGAATCCAAAACAGAAAATAACACTTGTATAGAGTTACATGCCACAAAAAAAATATATGTGAAACTGGCATTGCTTAGTTTTTGCAGCCAAAAAAGAAGCAGGCAGCCTCTCTAATGCCAGTCTAGCTTTTTTCTCATGTTGCGAGAATCTACAACAACTTATATACAAAATACACAGACAACAATGAGAATCCGAAACAGAAAATAACACTTTTATATAGTTAAATAATGGTATTGGACCTGACGTGAATCAAACACGTAACCTTCTGACTTGGATTCAAATTCTCTACCATTGTGCCACAGATCCGTGGTTTAAAGGAAGGTACTTGTTTTAGTATAGGAAAAAAGCAAGATACACCCCAAGATTTCATGTTCAAGGTTAGCTATTAACTTCATTAATAAAGTGTTTCTCACCTTGATCTATGCATCTTTTTATCCTCATAATATTTGCTACTATCCCATAAAGTGGCCTTTTCTCTTGGGTGAAAAATATGAGAAGTTTGTGTACCAGGTCTACTGTTCAATAAACAAATTACCCATCAATAAAATAAAAAAACAAAAAAAAATCTCATTTAGCCTTCCACTCAGCAACTAAAAAAACTAAAAATGGTGGACGTAGTCTTGAGATATAGGGTGTATATGAGGCAATCTAAATTGATTATGTTCAAGGTTAGCTACCAATATAACTTCATTAATAATCTTTCCTCACCTTGGTCTTTGCATTGTTGTATCCTCTTTATAAATAAGACCCATCTATAAATAAAGATTCTTCCCCGGCCTTAAAATAAACAGTTACAACAAACAAAAAAATTCAATTAAATTAAATTGGCTAGGTGACACCACCAGTGACCAGATTTCAAAACTTGCCAGCATCAAATACTTACGGATCAAAAAAAAGAAAGAAAAAAGACACCATACAAAGAATAGTAAGTAACTATAAATTACCATGCAGGTTTACAAACTGACCTGCCAAAGATGGATGTGTCAAACTGCTGAGTTGATATTCATGAACAGGCTTGCCAGATGAAATCATGTATCAGTATGAGCTTAAATTAGCAGAAACTAAGAAATGCCTACTTACTAACATTGGCATAAGTAATTAATCACTGCGCCATCGATATTTAAGACATGTTATATTCCCAAATCCTATGCGTGGATTCACATTAATCCATCATGTACCCTCAGACATATTTTCTCTCAGCTAAACACTGATTTCCTAATTAGTGTCGTGTTGTATGATTTTTGTGTACAAAATGTTACCAGGAAGGCCAATATCTCAACAAATTCCTTTAATAAATAAGTAGAATATTTTTTGTAGACATCCTTGCCTTGTATCTGTTATTATAACGTGCGATGAGTGAATGAGTTTCATTCACAAAGATCTCAATATTATTAATCATATACTGAAGGAATCCATGTGGAAAAATAAAAGATATCGTGGCTTTGGTTGAAGCCAATCCAAACCTAATATACAACTTGGCAACTCATACCAAGCACAACAACCACGAAAGGCTCATATCTAGTAACCAAATTCAAAAGAGAGGTTGATCATTTATATGTCTAGATTTTTGCTTCGCCGGTAACAAACTGAGGCCATCCTTTCAAATGATCAAACTTAACATAGTCTAGAAACCGAAAAAATATTTCAACACAATGTACCTTTTGTTAGCCGAATAGTACGTATGAGTTACTAATCATGGCACAATCAACAGATGTTTCATACAGATAAAAAAAGAATACTAAGATCAGACCTTTTTTGTAAATTTATAAGCACATTTTTTCCCTTAAAGAGAAATATCCCAGTTCTATTCCCTTAAGCCCTCGTTTTCCCCTACACAACATCATAGTACCTTGAGAAATCATTACCTAGAAAACTAAAACAAAACTGAAACAGATGACAAAATAAATAAATAAACATGATGAAAATGAAATAAAATAGAAGAAAAATTCTCAACAATTAGATATGGCGAAATCATACAAAATCTTCCACAGTTCGTAGCTTTTGATGGTACATAAATCTTTGTGCAAAACCAACGACACCTCAAAGCATCTATCGATGGCATAGAAATTGAAACTACAAATTGTTTCCCCCAACCTCTGCAAATCAAAATCGAAAACAGAAACTTCCAATCATAATTAAATATAGAGTTAATTAGATAAACATTATACTAAACTGATTAGGAAGAAAAAATTAATGGACTAACCAAACACAAAACCCAAACATCCAAACAAAAAAAAATCAAAATCAAAATCAAAACGAATTCCACAAAAAAAAAGAGGAAGAGAACAGAAGTACCTTGTTATAGATCGAAGCAGGGATGTGAATAATCTTTCATATTTGTTGTCAACCAAACATAAAACCTAAATACCGATAAAACAATAACAAAACGGAGAAGAAATAAATATTGAGGTTGAGTTTTTTCTGTGTGTCGTGAGAAAATTACGAGAAAAAAAAAGAAGTTTAGGGCTAAAATGTTCACATTTATTCCCCTAAAGATAAAGTTCGTCAATATACATGGTTGCCGAAGAACCTATCTCAGGAAATAAATCTTAAACTTCCAAAATTAGCTAAATTTTTATGTAAGAAGTTAAGGAAATTCCCAGAAATAGTTTGTTTATGTGTTTTTGACAGCCTAAATTTGGCATAAGATCATCAACATTTAAAATAGGATACCATATTTAATACGAATGGTATGTATTCACAGTTGTTTAGGAATTTTAGATTTATTTTCTTAAATTTGATTTAACATGAATGGTAAGCATCTTTGTTTTTTTAATTGTTTTAGATTTGTTTCTCAAATTCTAGGATCCACAGTTTATAAATAAATAAATTATAAGATTTTCTAAGATTTCTTTTCAATTATAATTGCTCATAAAAGAATCTCGTGAAACTTTATCTATGTTGATTTTCTTTTTACATGAAAAATCTCGTTTTTTTTCTAAAAAAGAAAATCGTCCCGGGCTCCACCCAAAAGATATTTGCAGATTTTGCGGTTAATCCAAAGGTTCAGATTACATATTCTATTAAAAATTAACAGCCAGTCATTAAAGAATCCCGTAAAAATATTCTTCTTTTTTTATTTGGTATGTAAATCTCGTAAAAAAAACTTATACATGTTCATTTTCTTCTACATGGAAATTTTCTTTTTTTTTCAAAAAAAAAAATATTCTTTTTTTTCTTTGGTATGTAAATCTCGTAAAAAATAAAAAGGGAAAGGGAATGATTCGACATTTACCCTAAAGATCTTCAAAGATTTCTTTTCCATTAATTGTTTATGAAATAATCCCGTAAATTTTTTTTTTTTCTTTGGTATGTAAATCTCGTAAAAAATCTTATACATGTTGATTTTCCTTCTACATGGAAATTTTCGTTTTTTTTTCCAAAAAAAAAAAAAATATTCTTTTTTTTTCTTTGGTATGTAAATCTCTTAAAAAAACTTATACATATTGATTTTCCTTCTATATAGAAATTTTTAGTTTTTTTTTCCCAAAAAAAAAAACGTCTGGGCCCTCCCCGAAAGAGATTTGTAGATTTTACCGCTAATCTGAAGGTCCAGATTTCATATTCTATTAAAAATTAATGGCCACGAAATGTAAGGGGGCTAACTTTGATTTCGGCCAATCAGGAGCGAGGGTTTCGTTGACCGGCCAATGGGAGGGGAGGTTTTTGCAACTCTCGACGTGGTGTGAGAGATGTGGTTTGGTGTTTAGGTTGTTGATAATAATGAGAATTTCTCCCTTCTTCTTCCCCCTATTTTCTGTCTCCTTCTCCTTTTACAAGACGTTATCATGCACGTTAATCTACCAACTGATCCATGGAAACGGAGAAAATCCTCTACATGTATATATCTAATCTTTTTTTTTTTTAATACATCGAAAAAAAATTTAATAATGCTTCTGTTGGCTTTGTTTATAGGTTTTTGGTATATGAACCATGTGGAATCTAGTAACAGGAACTTTATCTATGACCTCTACAAAGGATAGCAGCCATAAACTTTAAGTTTTAAGAAGAAACGGCGTTTTAATTTTCTTTTCTCGGAGCAGCATAACATGCCATCTCGGGAAACAATATTTTTCTATCGATCTTATGTTTTGTTTAATCTTTTCTTTTTGTTGAGTAACTTTCCTTGCGTCTTTAGGGGCGCCTCCAAACGAATTAGGGGCGACACAAAAGGACAAAATAGGTCATAATCGGAAGGTTAATCCATAATCGGAAGGTTAATCCATAATCCCATTTTTTTAATGGCCAAATTACCCTTTACAATCGGGAGGTAACTATACAATCGGTAGTTAATCAACAATCGGGAGTCAAGATAGTTCATATAACTACCGATTATACAGTGGCTCTCTTTTTGCAAAATATCCTACCATAATCGGTAGTCAAGATAGTTCATATAACTACCGAATATAGAGTTGCCCCAAAATGTGATTTTGCAAAAAAATCCTCTTTTTTTGAATTTTGGTTGAGCATATAATCGGTAAGATAGGAAGAGCTATCATGACTTCCGATTATACAGTCGCTCTCTTTGCAAATATCCTACCATAATCGGTAGTCAAGATAGTTCATATAACTACCGAATATAGAGTTGCCCCAAAATGTGATTTTGCAAAAATCCTCAATTTTTTGAATTTTGGTTAAGTCTATAATCGGTAGTAAATGAAGTTATCATGACTTCCGATTATACAGTCGCTCTCTTTGCAAATATCCTACCATAATCGGTAGCCAAGATAGTTCATATAACTACCGAATATAGAGTTGCCCCAAAATGTGATTTTGCAAAAAATCCTCATTTTTTGAATTTTGGTTGAGCATATAATCGGTAAGAAAGGTAGAGTTATCATGACTTCCGATTATACAGTGGCTCTCTTTGCAAATATCTTACCATAATCGGTAGTCAAGATAGTTCATATAACTACCGAATATAGAGTTGCCCCAAAATGTGATTTTGCAAAAATCCTCAATTTTTTGAATTTTGGTTGAGTCTATAATCGGTAGTAAATGAAGTTATACTGACTACCGATTATATATCGACTCCCGATTCAATTATTCTCGAGAATTAAATGATTGTGCCGGCAGCGGACTGAAAACCAGAAAAAAATACAAAACAAACTGAAATTCAATTTTCTCGCAGAAAAAAAATTTCTCCAGACCCCCTGTATAGCGTACCGACATTGTATTCATTGTATTCATACCACGTCCATGCCCGTACCGAGTTTTTTCAACTGCATTGGTTGAGCCTATAATCGCAGCAAATGAAGGTATCCCGACTTCCTATAATCCCAAAGATAATCGGTAGTCAAAGATAGTTCATATAACTACCGAATATAGAGTTGCCCCAAAAAGAGATTTTGCAAAAATCCTCTTTTTTCTAATTTGGTTGAGCCTATAATCGGTAGTCAAAATAGTTCATATAACTACCGAATATAGAGTTGTCCTAAAAATGAGATTTTGCAATCGGTAGCCAACTAAACTACCGATTATGAAGGGGCATACAAGTATTTTCATCCTATTTTGTCTTTTGTGTCGCCCCTAATTCTTTCGGGGTCGCCCCTAAAAGTGCCAGGGTAACTTTATCTAATCTTAATAAAAACATTGACATTTGTTTTCTCTTTTGCATGTATTGGTTACTCATAACTGAAGAAGATAAGCACTAAATCAGTGCATATACACATAATGACAACTTTGTTAGCTCTCGGTCAACATATACCTCTTGCAAAGGATACTAATACCGGAGTGGGCACATCCATTATCCAGAAAAAATGTTGGTATTTTTTTCTCCCTACGTCTTATAGGGTTCATAAATCACTTACTTGATATTTCTTTTTCCTTTCTTTAATATTTATGTGATACCCAAAACGGTGTATTTATTTATATATATATATATATATATATATATATATATATATTTTTGTGGTGGTATATCCTCTAGACCAATTCATATTGATTTTCACCATTAAAAGATGGTTTAGAGTTTCTATTCCCCTAATGAAACTGTAATCACCGAAAATTGGTGTTTTCGCAATTTGATTACCTTTACGGTAATTTTAATTACATGCATGGTTGAAAAACCTACGACCAATTAATTTTGGTACCATTGTTCATTGGACATTGATCATGTGATTCATATGGTTTCTATCCCTTACAAGGAACCATTTCTCAACCACAAAGTGGAATGTTTTACCGTGTTTATTCCTTCATGAAACGGTAATCACCAAAAATTAGTCTCGATTCGAGACTTGATTGCTATTACGGTAATGAATCACATGCATGGTTGAAAAACCTACATCCAACTCAGTTTGGTATCTTCTGTCCATATTAGACGAAGATCCTGTGATTTTATGTATACGGTTTCTGTATATTACACGAAATCATCCATCAACCCACACAGTGGATTTTTTTTTTCTACGAAAAAAATAAATAATGGTACATATTTCTTTATTTTTCTTAAAAAGAAATATATAAGCCAAACAATACAACAAGGAATTGCTACATTCTTGAGGGATATCGAGAAATTTTTATTTTTCCTTCTGGCTCTAATCTCCAAAATTGAGACCGTTCAACTTGGTGTTGGAAAAGGTAGGACATAAAAGATCAATGGGTGCGCACCCGGCTTGTTAGCCAATATCATTAGTCCTTGTAGTGACTAAATTGATCTTGAATTTATCTTCTTTTGAAAAAGAAAGTGTCAATAATCTCATTGTAAATCATTATCTTATTTTCCATAGATGTCATGGAATTATTTGGAGATTTATTTACATATTTTATATGTTTTGGTTGTAACCAATAAAACCTATGGTTGATGTTAAATTTGTATGTCAAGTAGACTACAATTTTATTTTTCTAGGACGTGACTCTAGAAGTCATTATCTACAGTCCAACTGGTGTTGTTAAAATCCAGTTATTATTATGAGTATATGTCCTCGATTTAATCGGATAATACTCAACGAAACTTGTTTTCGTATATGGGATGAAAATATTTCCGCCATAATCTGGGGGAGACTATATACTGCCAGACGTTGATACTCATTAACTTAAAAGTTGTATCAATTTCTCTCCCATCCTAATCAAATTGATAAAGGCTGTCATTATATGATTGGCGTGAATGTCTCATTTTGCTTTTATATAAGCTTTTGCCTCTTGAAGAGGAAAATCCAATCACATTTAGCAAACAAGTAGCGCTCTATAAGAGGCTACTGGTAGTGCTCCAATTGAGTGTACCAAATTCACTTTCTCAAATATAATATCTTCTCACTTGAAGATGAGGAGATTATACCCGCGGGTGCTGGTACCAGTAATTGATTAAATTTTGGAAGATATGCATAAACTTGAGAATTGTATGGGCTTATAGTAAGCCAATTATTGTCTAATATTCGTTTATAGTAACTACTGAAATAATAAAGATGGTGGTTGTTAACCCTCTACAGAGGAATATCGACATATGTGATTGGTTGGCATACAATCCATTTAGGTTGGATTAATTTCTCAGTTAACGCAATTTTGGATCCAAGACTTAACACCTTAAAATTGCCAAATCTATTAATTACAAGTTGGTGTAGTCATATTGCGTCTTTATACGAGAAATTTGTTTGTTGTAAAAACAACTTGAGGGTTCTATTTTTTTTTCTCAGACCCTAGGATTGATTAAGTAAATTTTTGTTTTCCGTGTCTAATGCTTTTGGTGTGGTAGTCCTTGAAGGACTCGTATTGCATTTACACAAGAAATGTGGTTGGGAACATATTCAGGCAGCCACCTGACTTATTATGTTAGTTCGAACAATCCTCTATGTGTTTTTAAAAAATTTGTACAAAACCAAAAATCCAGATTAGTTGATTGATGATATCAACTTTATAGGTCTCTTGAGGAGTCCTTAAAAACACAAAAATCCACGCTTTAGCAGCATAAGTTCTATTTTCTTTCCTTTCTTAAATGAAGGTTAGAATTATGCTAGCATAAACTCGTCTTTAAGATAGACTAGAGTTATTTTTTTATGCTTATTTTTTGAAAAACTCATATAGTTGGGTTAGCATCGATAAATACGTCAAAAGTTGTAATCTTTTCCCTTCGTTTCAGGTTTTGTCCCATGTGGTTTTCCTGACAAGGTTTTAACGAGGCAACATATTGTTGACGTTTAATTTTCTTTCAAAATGTTGATATTTGTGCTCTTTTTCCTTCGTCCAATTTTTTTTTCCCATTGGGTTTTACTGGAAAGGTTTTAGTGAGGCAATTTATTCAACATGGTGGTCATCCAAGGGGGAGTTGTATAATTTCTGTTATTTGGTGGATTCCCACCATTAACTTGGTCATTTTGTTAGGCCAAATCAACATAACAAGCCCTTAGTAATTTGGATGTCATTCTGATCCATATCAGGTATGACCACAAATTCAATTTTGTTCACTTATGGTAATTTATCTACATCTTGGCTCTATGTTGAAGAAACTACATCAACAACTTCTGCAAATCATCTCTGGAAGCTATCAATCCATGACACAAATTCTCAATGTGTTGAAGAAGAATGTAGAATTCGCAAAAGTATTAATCGAAGGCATTACTGTGCAACACAAATAAAGACTTCATCAAATATCTGACATCTTCATGAAAGTACAGTCCTCTTTTGCATTCAAGAAATTCGTTCTTCAAAATTTGAAAGTCTCGACTCAAAGATTTGCACGCCAAGATTTGATTGAAGTATTCATCAGGGGGGAGCGCCGGCCATCATCAAATTAAGGTGCATTCACTGGACTTTATCGCGTTGTACTCTTTTTCCTTCCTCAAGGTTTCGTCCCACTGGGTTTTCCTTGTCAAGGTTTTAACGAGGCAACATATGCGTGTCCAACACTGTCTGAGTCTTTACATGCTTAAGCAATTTCAGGTTTTTCTCTTTTGAGTTTTCCTGGTATATTTGTAATGACTTAGCCACAGTGGTCATCAGGGGGAGTGTTATAAACCAAGTTTATTTACTAAGATGTCCTTCGTGTCTAAGTTTAGGGTTTACATATCTTGGACACCAAGTCTTCTATATATATAAATAGAGGCTTAAACATTGTATTCTATAGACATAATAATGAGAATTTTTCCCTTCTTCTTCCCCCTATTTTCTGTCTCCTTCTCCTTTTACAAGAGTATCAAGCTTTTTCTGCCTGGCGAGATTGGGGTATACCCAGATTAATTGGGTATACCCAATAAAACAAAATAGGGTCATTTTGAAGTAAAAGAGGCCACCCCTTAACCATATATTTTCTAAATGGCTAATATACCCTTGTTTAATTAATACTAAAAATCTGATTAGGTTAATTAATTGAGTTTAGATTGATTAATTGAGTAGATTAAAACTTATGAAATGAAATTTTGTTTTTGATTGAACTTATTTGGGAAGATTTTTTGAGGAAAAAAAAATTGTTTTGAGAAAATCTTTTGCAACGGAAATGAAAGCACACTACCCAAACACTTCTAAAAAGGGGATTGCAAAGTTGTTGTATGAAATCATACTCAAAATTAGATCAGAAATCAACACTTTCAGTTCTGAAAGTATAAAAATTAAGCAGGTCGATGGATGAAGAACATGCCGACTATATCCGGCCAGAAGCAAGATGCACGGATGAAGAACATGCCGACAACTTATGGCCTAAGCAAGGTCGGTGAATGAAGAAGATGCCGACTTTATTATTTTTGACACACTGGGAGACTGTTGTAAATGCTTCACTAGTCGGCATCTTATTGAATTCTTACCTTGTCGTCTACCTTATAGTCGGCAAGGTCGATAAAAAAATACCATGCCGACTATAGGATTTTTGACATACAGAGAGGTGTTACAAATGCATGATTAGTCGACAGGGTATTAATTTCATAACCTGCCGACTAAACTATAGTCGGCAAGGTATAAGGATGAATATCGTGCCAACTAAAATATAGTCGGCAGGGTGTAAGGATGAATACCGTGCCGACCCTGTAACTACTGATTTCAGAGATGAAAAGTCGGCACGGTATTCAACCTTATACCCTGCCGACTATATTTTAGTCGGCAAGGTCGACAAAAAAAAACCTTGCCGACTTTCGATCCGTTTTGATTCGTTTTTTTTTTTTTTTTTTTTTTTGATCTCATCATATATGGTTAGAATTTCGAAGAAAGATTTTGAATTTTTTTTTAATATGTTTTGATCGGCATGGTTTTTTAATATGGGCAATTTGGTCTTTTAACACCTTTTAGACACCCCTTAGCACACTAGTTTGGATGGGAATAAAATGGGTATAGCCCAATTAATCTGGGTATACCCCAATCTCGGCAGGTTTTTCTGAATTGGATAGAATAATCTTTTTGCTTTTAAATTATTTTTTCTGAAATAGGTTGCCGAATTATCTTATGATTTTTCTGACTTAAAGAAAATATCTTCTCACGGTGTAAATGTTGTCTTTCAAATGGGTGTAAACGGGCGTTTGTCATGCAATTACCTTTAGAATTCCTGCCTGCCCTACATTTGTTCCTGTCTTGCATATTGCTCCCTCAAATTCTGAGGTTATTAGTCCAGTTGGGTCGTGGCACATGGTGAGATAGTACACAGACCAAGTAATGGCGAAGTACCATCTAATAATAATTAATCATCTTTTATTTATATATTTATGTGATGAAAACCATGAAATACGGCGATCTAGTACATGGAAATCATGATTTCCATATATATATATATGATCACTTATTGCAAACCAAAATACCTTTCTGTGATACATAGATATCAAATTAAGATATGAGAACCATCAAGTACGCTTCACTAGGTGGTTCTACGAATCACTTAATTATTACAGCTTACCAATCTATCGAAATGCACTTCCCGTCCCACAGCCAGGTGCATGCTAAATCTTCGCAGCAATACCTAACCATATCACAGCTATGACCCTTTTCACGACACCCATAAACAAAAGATACAAGCACCGAGAATGTCAGAACCAACTGAAACAAGAAACAACCCCCGATCTTCGTCTTCATCTTATGTCTTGTTAATTAATTGATTTTTGGTCATGGAGTTTCATATCGTGTGAACCGGCCCCTATATATACTATGTAGTTCGTGAATGACTAGCTAGTGAGGGATACGCGCACTTAATCATTCAAGTCCCTAATGCATGTATGCAACCTCCTAAACTGATTTATTAATACTTAATAGCCAAATCCTTAACGCGTGACTATCAGTTAAACCAATTTCTGTTCCACCCAACTAAAGGCCGATTATGACAATTGGTTTGCGCTATAAAATCACTTGTAGCACAAAGTGCGCGTATTTGTTGCCCTAATCCTTGAACGTATCCCTTAACCGTATATGTTGTATTCCTATGTCACCCCTTCTGCTAGTATATGTGTCTTTCTACTAATACATGTGTTTGGGGCATTATCAATGTTCCAAGGAAAGGTGGTGTGTATGTATGTGGGTCAAAGAGCGGCTGAGAATTTGGACGATGGAGATTATGTTGCGACCCCATAACCCTTTCTCGGCCAGACAAACTCTTCCCCAACTCAATGCCGACACTTAGCTATCTGTGTACCCAAATAAAAAAAAGATATGCCTACCGGATTTCTCAACGACGCAACTTGAATACCATTGAAACTGAATTATAACTTAGCATCTTCATATTAGCTTTATCAGTTCTTTTCTCTGAGTAGGATTTCGGTCAGGTCTTTTATGAAACTCACTGATTTTTATTTCTCACTGATTTTTATTGTCTTTCGATTTTAGCTCATGTATCCTTCTGGGTTCTATAATACACCATGCGTTCTATTAGATGGTTTTTACTTGTTGGGATTGTCTTCTTTTGCTTAATTATTCTCTGTTTGGATTTTGGATCCTTCGGAAATTCTATATGGATAATTAAAATATGCTACTCCTACACAAATAGTTGGCAAATCTATTAGCAGGAGAGATGAGACGTATCTTATTTTTACTAATTTTAAAATGAGAACATATAGCTTACTAGAAAACTTATACCCTACTGTCTTTCTCGAAACAGATTTCGATACCTGCCTGTAGATTTAGTAAGCCAGTCTATCCCTGAAAGGTGGTGTATATGTATGTGGGTCAAAGAGAGGCTGGGATCGTTTTTAAATTTGGGAGATATAGATTATGCTGCGGCCCCATAACCCTTTCTCGGCCAGACAAACTCTTCCCCAACTCAATGTCGGCTCTTAGCTATCTGTGTACCCAAATAAAAAAAAGATATGCCTACCAGATTTCTCAACGACGCAACTTGAATACCATTGAAACTAAAATTTTAACTTAGCATCAGAACATATGCATCTTCATATTAGCTTTATCTACTTTTTTCTCTGAGTAGGATTTCGGTCATACACGTGTCAACTACCTTGCATTTAACATACACCTAAACACAAACCCAATGAAATGCAAGAATAATAATGGTAAACCCTTTCCCGTGGTCTAGCTCATCAATAATGTATCCCTCAAATATTACTCTTTGTTTGAAAAATCTAATCAACACATGAAATTAACATACGGAAATTAAAATAAAGAACAACATTAATAACATGGTTTAATCATCATATACATACAAAAAAAAAAATCACAACCCAAGATTTTGATCCCATATATTGGACCAAACATCGTCTTCTAATATAAATGGACTTTGACGAAAATCCATTTGTATTAGAAGTTGAGCTTGAATTCATCTAATAGGTATAAAAAAGAGAGGTTATCAGATCATTTGCTAACCCTGTTTAGATTACAGTTATTATGGCTAGTGCAAGTACATCTAATTAAAATATTCACCATTAGCTAACCATGTTTCCTATAAGTAGGTAACTACTTGGAAGATGTTAATCATAACGCCGCTACAAATCAATGAAGCTACTAATAAAATGGTAACAATGATGACGCTTGTTAATTAATCTCTACTTGGTTCATATGCCCAATTCATCAATGTCAGTGATGAAATTTGTTGATTAACGAAAAACAATTTCCTAATGCTGAAGGTAATGTTCCTCCTAGCAAATTTCAATCTAAACAAAGATGATGAAGTTGTTGAAGATAACTAAAATTCCAGAAATTCCTCCACTGAACGTGTTGAATCGGAGTTACAAATTAATGAAATGTGATTTAGAATTCCAAGATAACTGTTTGGGGATTTCAACAGAAAATGAATTACAAGAAATTTCACCAAATAAGATTCAAGGAAGGTCGCTTTAAATTGAAATTGATAAGTATCAGAAACAAAGGGTTCCAAGTTCCACAAACATAAAGAAATCGATCCAAATTTCAAAAATGTAGACACACTTACGGCTAATTCCTTTTTTTCTTTCTCTTCTTCTTCACCTAAGGTAGCAGCACATCCATTCACAATCTCATCGCCACCACTTCCATTACAAGCTTCTTGTGAAGATGAACAAGGAAGAGTGATACAAATCACCTGTTTGGAGTTGTGAAAGAACATACAAAAAACAGTTTACTTATATTTATCATGTTATTTTTGTGTCCTAATTGTTTGCTAGAGTCGTCCTGTATGAACCTAGGGTTCATCTAGAAACATAATTAGGTTTACGACTTCGATACTTCAGTTAGGGATTTGTGAAGCTAGGTCCGACTATCATTACATTGATAGTTCGTGTATCCTGATCTTATTCTTTCTCCTATCGAGGTTTTAGTAATATCTTTCAGGAATGAGATAGATAGATATCGCAAAGTTCTTTCTGTGTCATACTTTCTGATACCTCAAAATAGATATCTAAACATCTTATTAATTGATCTCGCTTGAAATTGTTATTGAGGATTCTCACCTAACCGAGTATAAGTGTTTCGGATTTATGAGGTTTGCGAGATTTGTCTATTCAAACAGATTTCCTAGACTTGATCTATTGATCTAAAGGGAAATCAAATAGGATTATTCGTTAGATGTAGATTGGTATCAAAAGTCTTCACTTAGGATGAAGCACCTCTTAGGTTGTAATGGACGTCAGCTAAGAGAATCAATTGCGCAGAGCCTTGCAAAGTTCAAGAGACATAAGGAAAAAGACTGCAAATGAATTGCTTGGAGGGTGAATTCAGTCTTAACTACATTCCAGTCCGAAATTTGACAGTATGCTAGTATCCGTAGAGGCTTGATACAATTCGATGTTCAAATACGGACAAGGTCTTGGGGTTTTTCTGCTGTTGTAGGTTTCCTCGTTAACAAAACTTCTAGTGTCTTGTGTTTTTCCTTTTCCGCAATATATTTTTTTTTTATCTTTATAATAGGAATAACACAAGTAGTACGACACCAATTATAGTAGATAAGTACATCTTAATTGTGATCGATTACGAAACTCGTTCTTGTAGATATTCGTATCTTGAAAGATAGATAACAAATTTTATACTTGGAAAAATTTGGAATCAGTTATCTGGATATGGATAAATTGATCTTGGATATTGATTATCGACTAAGTACTCTTCTATATAATCAGGCTCACGGACTTTGTTGTCTTGATTTTTTGATTGTGAAAAGTTTGAGATATATATAAACTCTTCTATTCAAGGATCATTCAGTTGGTCTACTTTCAGTTGTATTAGGTTTTGTCCATACAGGTTGCCTTAACGTAACAGTTGGTGGTGTACTTGGTACCCTCTCCTTTACAGGTTCAAACTTCACAAATGCGACAAACTTACCTTGACAGTGCACTATGTTCCAATTCACACTCAACTAAGTTTTACTCAGCCAATTCCCTTTATTCTTGGATAAACTCTATTTATCACATACTATATAGAGGTTTTATCCATAATCATTCACACTACACAAATCATCACACACACACTTCAATGATGCATATAATAGTAAGCCAAACAATGTGACAGTGAACCAACACAATACATATGATTTAAACTCGCCCTTAGATTTTTTTACTACTGCTCACTTATCATTCCACAAACTCTCATTGTATTGGATACCCAGACCTTCACAAGATCAGGCATACATAGCCTTACAAAGTCTATTTACAAAGTAACCGTCTAGCAGTTTCAAATTTGCTTTATACAAGGCAGTTGGATAACCGTACTAACTGGCTTATAAATTTTCTTAAAGCTGCATAGGCAATTTCTATCCTTTAGTAAAGTATAAATCTATGCCAACTAAGTGTAACAGACTTGTAACCGTTAAGGCCATGTGCCTGGTGCATGATCATGACCTTGTTGTGCTAATGATGCGTACACTAGCCAAGTACAACCATCGTGGCGCTTCATTTCTCCTTCCAAAGCCATTCAGGCCATGGCCAAATACCATTTGACTCGTGCTAATACTTATCACGCATCCCTAGCCATGCCCCAAATCCTATTTAGCGCATGCTTTTACCTAGCCCGGCCCTTCAACTCTGAATGCATTACAAATTGTGAAAACTACAGTCAAACCCATTTCTCAGTTTTTTTCCACTGTCAAACCCACGAATAAAAAACTTCACGCTCGCACCCTTTTCTGGAGGAAAAATTAGGCGCAGGCCCATATTTTCTGAAACTATGCTTTCATTTTTAGATTTGTGTTTGTTTCTTTTTTTAGTTTTCGATTATTTGATTTTCTCGGTCGGATGAGCTGAGAGTTCGATTTCTTATCGAATCAATTGAAATTATCTTTAGGTTTTCCTCCAATCTTGTTCTTGTTTTACCATCAGGGATACTATTTATTCGTCTTAGGGGATACTATTTATCCATAGCTGTTATGATGTATTCGTGCTGCTTAGAGGACTTCGGTGTGATGGGTCCAATGATGTCCAACCCCCAAGTATGGAAGGGCCAGGGAGCAGCCACGTTGTGCAGCGTGGTATGCGGGGCGTGTATCAGGTTTCCATGAATCTGGCATTGTTCACACTTCCGGACATACTCAGCTGTGTCACTTTCCATTGTAGGCCACTAATAGCCTGCTTCATAAATTTGCGCAAGCAATCTAGCTTTCCCTTGATGCTCGCCATCATGAGTTAGATCCATAACTGTGAGAGCCTCCGCCTTGTCGAGGCATTTCAGGGTTTGTTGGTTGAAGCTTCTTCGAAATAGCTTTTGATCGAGGACAAAGTATCTTCTCGATTTCTTGACTGAACGGAGGGCGGTCTTTTTATCACCTGGTAATGTACCATTCGTTAGGTAGGCGATGTAGGGTTCTCTCCAATCTTCTGCGTCCTCTTCGGCGACGCAAATTTCTGCTTCTTGTGGAGCGCCTTGGCAAATCAAACAATTTTCTTGAAGCGCCTTAGCCTGCTCGGCCATGTCTGGCCAGTAAAATCCTGCTCGTTGAATTCGGCGATGCAGCATGATAGACGCGGCGTGGCCACAAGTTTGAGAGTGTATTTCTTCTAGCTTTTCTTTGATCTCGGTTGGTCAAGACATATGCGCATAGTCCGCCACCCGTTGTAATAAAATACAAATATCCTTCAAGAAGAGTATAATTTTTTAACATTTTACATGAAAGTTGACTTTCTACCGGAAGTCGCTTGAGATTTGCTATTATCACTCGTCGCCAGTCTAACTCTTCCATAGCGGCTCTTTCCTCTAAGGCCATAGGGGAGGTTTTCCTGTTGATGGTGATTACTTCTTTGTCTCTTTGTAGCATTTGAAGTTTTGACACCATGGTTGCTAGTGCGTCTGCATGCTTGTTCACTAGACGCCCCATGTGGTCGAAGCGTCGCATTAGCCTTTGGGCTTTATCTCGATAAATAGCCAGTGTTGGTTCCTTCACATGAAAATCGCCTTCCATTTGATTGACAAGGAGCCGCGAGTCACCCATGACTTCTAGGTCATATATGCCCATTTCTAGCGCCATCTGCATCCCTATGAGGAAGCTCTCATATTCTGCTGCGTTATTGGTACAAGGGTAATCGAGTTTGTAGGCATATTGTCTTAGTTCGCCTTCTGGTGATTCGAAAACGATACTCGCACCTCCGTGACTTCCATAGGAGGAACCATTAAACGACATCTTCCATTTTTCCAGACGACACTTCTTCTGCTATAGCGATTTCACCAGGGAGGTCAGTGTGGATATCAGAAGTGTCAGATACTGGGAATGCCGCCAGAAGGTCCGCGATCGCTTGTCCCCGAACCCCTTGAGGTCGTACTAGCGTGAAATCAAATTCTAACAGCTGCATTGACTAGCGCGCCAGCTTGCCTGATTGAATAGGCTTGGTGGTTAGGTAGATGATTGGGTTGGCTGCTGCTACCACATAGCATTTATGTTTTAGTAGGTAATGGCGTATCTTCTGCGCTGCCAGAATTAATGGTAAGCAAGCTTTCTCAGTGGGCGTGTACCGAAGCTCAGCATCTTTCAAGGTTTTGCTGAGATAGTAAATGGGGATAAGGTTGGCTCCGCCCATGTCTTGAGATACCAACACTCCAATTGCAGTTTCCGTATGCGCGAGGTATAGGTACAAGGGCTCGCCTTTTATGGGTGGGCGTAAGACGTGCGGGTGGGTGAGCCATTTTTTGATCGTGTCAAAGGCTTCTTGTTGCTCTTCCTCCCACATGAACTTCGCGTCTATTTTGAGCATTGGGAAAAAGTGGTTCAAGGTTTGCGCCAATCCTGGGATGAAGCATTTTACGTAAGAAACCTTGCCTATCAGCTTTTGAAGTTCTTGTTTGCTCTTCGGTGGCGGCATCGATATGATGGCTTCGGCTTTAACAGTATTGACTTCGATCCCTTTGCTAGTGACTTTATACCCTAAGAATTTCCCCTTGGTGACTCCAAACACACATTTGGTCGGATTCATTTTTAAATTGAAATTTCGACATCGCTGAAGGACTCAGCGAAGATGTTGGGCGAATTCTTCTCGTTTCTTCGCTTTAATCACAAGGTCATCCACATAAATCTCGACAATTTCATGATTCATATCGTGGAAAATGGAAGTCATCGCCCGTTGATAAGTCGCCCCGGCATTCTTTAACCTGAAGGGCATGACGACATAATAAAAGTTTCCTATGGGTGTGGAAAACGCCGTCTTGGCTGCGTCACTTTCTTTTATCCTGACTTGGTTGTAACCACTATGCCCGTCCATGAATGCATACATGTCATACCCACACGTTGCATCCACTGTCATGTCGATGTTGGGGAGAGGAAATTCATCTTTGGGGCAAGCGCGATTCAGTTCTCGGAAATCCACGCAGCATCGAATGGTTTCGTTCTTTTTTTCTACAGGTACAATGTTCGCAATCCATGTTGGGTAATGTATGGGTTTGATGCACCCTGCTTCTAGTAGCTTCGTCACTTCTGCTTTTATCTGTGTTACTTTTGGGCGATCATTTGGGATCCCTATGAGCTAGTTGTTACTTGGATGATTATTCCTCGTGAAAGAAGAGTGGAGGGTGATCACAACAACATCTTGTTAGTCACCTACAATCAAATCTAGGCCGGACAACTCGTCTGGCGAAGTTGGACGGCAAAGATGATTTGCGGCAGTTGCATACTGCCTTTGACGCAACTTTAGGGTTTAGGGGCCGCGCGGCCAACCCCCTTTGGGCGAGCGATTCGAGGTGTCGGTCGTTAGCTCGAGCAGGCCGGTCGGTCACATGTAAAGGTGGGCCGAAAGTGATCACGTTGACATCTTCAGGGCCGCCTGAAATTAAATCTAAGCCCTTCAACTAGGCCAGCGAAGATGGATGGTTGTGATCGGTTTGCGACAGTAGGGCGTTGCCGCAAACGCAATTTTAGGGTTTTCAAAACAGCGTGTTCACCCTACTTTGGTCAAGTGATTTGATACGCTCTGGTTTTGCCGTGGACAGGTCGATCGACCAAGGGAGGATTTGGGCCAATAGTGAACACGTTGGTGCCTCTTTGATCGATCGAGATGCGATCCACGTCATCCAACTAGGCCGGCTAAGTTGGACGGATGTGATGCGTTTTGAGACTGTTTTTGCCGGTCTCAACTCGTTCGAGTTTCTTATACAGCGCGAACGCTCATGTTTGGGTCGGCGTTCGAAGCACTTGTGAATGAGGTAAATAGGACTCGATCGACTAAGGCACTAGTGGGCCCGCCGGTGGTCACTATGGTGATTGCCTAGTTTCGCTAGGAGTAGCCTAAGCTTGTTAAATCGCGTGGCCAAATCGTGTGGCGGTGATCATTTCTGAGACTGATATTAACGGTCTAGATTTTCTTTAAGGAAAACGTGTTCGATCGAGCTAACTTAAAAGTGCGTCAATACAAAATTCTCTTTGTCAAAGAGTGATGCGGCCTATGTGAGTACTTCCATGCGGATCTTAATACTGACATTTGGGAGATTCATGCTACTCTGCTGAGAGTGAACATTTGATCGTCATGTCATGTCAATAATGAGAGTTCGGCTGGGAACATAGCACGGGAAAATACTAGGCGAGTCATGCATTAATGGGAAATGCTAGTAGAAGAAAGAATTCACATAATATTTTGGGATTGCTGCTACGCGCACCATTCTGAGTGAATTTCATATATATTGAATTGCTCAATGACCGAGGAGGGTTTTGCACTCGTCACTTTTCAAATGGCTTTATCCCTTGCAGGGTGATAGCGTATTAAATACATGATTTTACAGTTTTGACCCTGAACTAAAAACCACCATCAATATTAAGTCCCCTGCTTAGCACGTAATAGTGACGCTATTGTGGGGTAAGGACTAGATGGTGTAGTAAAAGCAATAGAATAATCAGGTTAAAGTAAATAAATATTACCAGGGAAGTGGCCTTGCTCTGTACTTGGAACAACTGCTGCCTCAGACCTTCTAGATATGTCGGTTGTGTCACACCAAGACCTGGAACTGGGCTGAACACAATCTTTCCTTGACCATCCAATGGTCTTTTCTTGGCTCTTAATTAGGGTTTCAACAAGAAGCATGACTTGTTCGGCGTTGAATCCTTGTTTAATGGACAAATCTTGTTGTAGTCGTTCAGTCCTGTTTTAGGGTTTCCGCCTTGCACATACATATACAGGAGAAACTGAAAAGCTCTCATCATTTTAGGATAAGGACTCCCTTTGTCGATTCCATCTGCTTTCATCATGTCAGACAAAAGTGGATCTTCTTCAACTCAGCCAGATCCTTCTACTAAACGCAAACGGCTTGTATCCAGAGTATGACTTTGAATATAATCTGCTTTTGAAGTGTTAATTCTTCTTTTCTTTGACGTCTAATCATCCTTTTCTTTTAAAGCGGCCGAATCCCTGAGCCTTGTGATGATTCTCCTGTCCGAATCCTTCGAGTCAAGAAGATCATACCGGTATATTTTCCACTGGTGAATATGTATTTGTCTGTCATGGCCAGTAGGTGACGAGATCTTTTCCTTTTTTTTTTTTTTTTTTTTTTTTTTTTTTGCAAAGGTACTCTTCTGGAACATGTGTAATAGTGGTTGACGATGATGATTTAACCACTCCTCCCCTTCAAGCTCAAACTCGCCTGCTGCTGACATGGAAGACGCTAATTTGGGTATTTCCTCTTACGAGTACCCTAATACGGGCTTGCATTTCGATGTTCACATGAGATGCTTATCTTCTAATTACCGAGTTGTTGGCGCTTTTCTAGTGAGGAAGGAGTTCATGCCTCTGTATGCAAAAATATGGAGAAGGTACGCCCATATTACAACTAGGAATGTGGTGCGGCAATGCTCGTATGCTTTAGTTACCACGGTGAACTGTCTCCTACCCATGATTGCCGAGATGGAGGATACATCCATACGTGATGTTGCTGAAAAACTATCGAAAAGTGGGAAGACATGGTATCTACCTGTGAATCCATGGAGTTCAACGTGGGCTAGTTGCGGCAGCGCCTTGATATTATCAAAGTTGATCGGGTCGGTATCATCGCCAATGTCGTTCCTACTGCGAAAGCTATCCTGGAGGAGGAAAAAGCACTGGCTGCGGAATCTGAGAAGGTGGAACAGGCAATCCAAAATTTGAAGAGTAGGACTGAAAGGTATCAGGAGAGGCTGAAAATGATGCTTTCAAGGAACTATAACTTGTTGGATGACCTTTTCTGAGTCGTGCTTATATTTAGTATTTTTTGAATAAGTGGGCACAACGACGTTTTGATCGTCTTTTTTTTTGGGTTGCGAACCTTTTTTTTTGGAAAATGAATTGCATTGGTTTTCGTTAAGTGAATGAAGTTTACATTAATATGCTCTAACTAATGGAGAATGTGATAACTAAGATATGAGAGGAATGAAAATGCCTGATTGTTGCGTCGTGCGGCAGCGTGGAATAGAATGACAATTTAGGCATAGTATGCCTTGAGCCACTTTCCGTTGATGACTGCTTCCAATTTACCTCCATCCTCTTTGATGATCTTGTAGTAACCACTATTATAAGCCTTAGTGATCACGTAGGGACCTTCTCATTTTGGAGAAAACTTTGGTGCGGTCATGTCTTGTTGGATGTGTTTAGCAGTCTTCAATACCAGATCTCCTACCTTAAAAACTCGCGGCTTTACAACTTTATCGTAGGCTCTCGAGATCCTGCTCCTGTACGCTCGAGCATGTTCTTCCGCTTTAGATCTTCTAGAGTCCAAAGTATCCAATTCCTCAATTCTGGAACTCGACGTCTCGGCCTCATTCCACTGAACTCCACTCACTGTTGTCATTCTTGCTAACGGGATTTTAATCTCTGCTGGGGGGATTGCGTCTGCGCCATAGACAAGTAAATAAGGAGACATGCCTGTAGAGCTCCTAGGCGCTGCTCGATACGCCCACGGCGCCATTGGAAGTTGTTCGTGCCATGTCCTGGGATTATCGTGCACCGTTCGACTGAGAATTCGAATCAAAGTCTTGTTAGTGCTTTTGGCTTGTTCATTCCCTTGAGGGTAGTAAGGAGTAGAGAAAATCTGTTTAACTCTATATTCTTCAAGCAGCTCTTGTACGTGCTTGTTGGCAAGGGGGTAGTACATGTGTTGTCGACAAATAATATGTGCTTAGGTACGCCGAAGAGAATAGAAACCGACAAATGATGTAATCCTTGATAAATTTTGCAATTTTCGCTCAATGGTTCCCAGAAGAGGAATAGCTTCAACCATTTGGTGAAGTACTCATGAGCCGTTGCGATTTTTTATGATATACTCACACTTGGGTTGTTTGTGCGTGTGCCATTCACACGTTGGACTAGGGTTGGATTGATTTTCCCATATAATATCAAGTCCCCTTGTACAAGAGTGCTTAGAAAGGCCGTTGGACTGCTTAGGTCTTTTACTTTATATGACGCCAAACCGAGGTGTAAAATGATGTCTTGATAAAGTGCAAGCGCTCCAATGGTTGCAAAGAGGAATAGCTTCAACCCATTTGGAATGCTTATGATATTCATCAATGCTTTGTTTGGGTTTCCCAATAATATCAAGTCCCCATTGAGAAAGGCCGTGGACTACTTTTGAACAAACATGAATGAGATTCTTAATTTAGGTGGGTTTGGCATTGACGACATTTTCATCCTCATCATCCTCCATAGTTGGCCAGTAATACCTTTCGTGTACTTGGAGGAACAACTTCTTCTTGCCTTGGTGTTGGCCTTCGTGCGTTTCCTTTAACATAATTGGTATTTCATATTTTGCCAAACATCATAGCAGATCGCCTCCAAAACTTTTACGGTATAAGACTCCCTCATGAAATACAAATCTTTTGGCTTTCTGCTTCAATTTGGCCGCATCCTCCTTATGGGCAGGCAACACACCATCGCGAAGATAATTGATGTATGGTTCTCGCCGGTCCCCAGTATAGCCAACGTTAAAGACCTCCAATTGATGTGGTGGCGCCTGACAACTAGAGCAAGAACCCTGGAGCAATCGAGATTGAGTTTCCATATCCTGCCAGTAGTAGCCCGGGCGTTGAAGACGCCGGTAAAGAGTCACTACCATTGTTTTCCCGCATATTTCCTCGTGGATACGATTAAGTTGTAGTTGTGCTTCCTCGTCTCCGAGACATCTTGATAGAGACCCGTCTGGATTCCGGTGGTATAACACTCCATGAAGCATGAAAAAGCTTTGCAGGGTTTTGAGACTAACCTTTCCTTGGGAAAGCGAACTGTTTAGCTCTTGAACAATCAAAGTTCTCCATTCATTAGCTTCAACATCTTTAGATTGTGAGAGCCATGTTGACGCCACAGTCCGTCTCTTCACGATCAGAGTTTCTTCCAAACCTTTGAATTGCAGCTTCGACGCTAATGTATCTAGGAAATCGGCGTGTTTGTTGTTATTGCGGCCAATATGAGTTATGGTCGCATCCGCAAAGTAGTTCAGTAGCTTTTGTGCCTCAGATCTATAAGGGGCCAGCGTCATCTCTTTGAGTGAGTATACTCCATTCATCTGATTGACCATCAATTTAGAGTCGCCTCTTACTTCCAGGTGTGTGGCTCCTGCTTGTTTGGTTAGTGAAAATACTATGAGGAAAGCTTCGTATTCTTCCGAATTATTGGTGCACTGAAAGTCCAACTTGAAAGAATGCAAAAAAACTTCGCCCGTCGGAGACACTAGAACTATACCCGCTTCTCCAGTATTACTACTAGGAGTAGCGGAACCATCGAAATATAATATCCATGCCTCCTCTTTGAAAAAAGAGATTTCTGGAAATTCCCCAGGGAGGTCTTCATGCAGTGCGGTAGCTCCTTCTCCTGGGAATACCGCTAGTAGATCTGTTATCGCTTTCCCTTTGATGGCTTTTGGAGGAGCGCACGTTATATCAAACTCTGACGTTTGGAGCATCCATTTGGCCGGCCTGCTTATCAAGGTCGGTTTTGAGAGTAAGAACTTGATATGGTCAGCTCTGGATATTAACACCACTTTGTTCGATAATAGATAATGTCCGAATTTCTGCACAGCGTGAACCAGGGCCAAACATGCTTTCTCTGCTTTGGGGTATCTGAGTTCGGCATCCCTCAAAGTACGACTGAAGTAGTATATAGGGTGTTCGATCCCCTCATCATCATCTTGAGCAAGGAGGGCCCCAACAACAACATCGCTAGAGGCAGTATAGAGGCATAACGGCCTTCCTTGTATGGGAGATTTCATGACAGTGAGTGATGACAATATTTGTTGGATCTTTCGAAACGCTTCTTGTTGCTTTGTGCTCCAAATGAAATTTGCTCCCTTCTTCAGCAAGGGGGTGAATGAAGCGATAAGCTGAGCCAAACCAAGTATAAAACGTCGGATGTAGTTTACCTTGCCCATGAATCTTTGGAGTTCTTTCACAGTTTGCAGAGGAGGCATCGTGAGAATATCTTGGGTTTTGGTTGTATCAACCTTGATTCCTTCATAAGTGACTTGGAATCCCAAAAATTTGCCAGAAGAGACTCCGAAAGCACATTTCAGAGGGTTCATCTTCAATTTGTATTCACGAAATCTTTCGAACACTTGCCGCAGGACGTCCGTATGGGCTGATCGAGTCTTCGACTTGACCACTATGTCATCTACGTAGTCTTCAACTTGCTTGTGCATCATATCATGAAAAATTGCAGTCATGGCGCGTTGATAGGTAGAACCAGCATTTTTCAAACCGAAAGGCATTACAGTATAGTAAAGTTTCCGAGAGGGGTTCGGAAGGCTATCTTACTTGCGTCATGTTCATACATCTTTATCTGGTTGTAGCCGCTATATCCGTCCATGAAAGAGAACATGCCATGTCCGCTGGTAGCGTCTACTAGCATGTCAATGTTGGGAAGGGGAAAATCGTCCTTGGGGAAGCACTTGTTCAGATCTCTGAAATCAACACAGTATTTAATTTGGCCGCTTTTCTTCTTCACGGGAACTACGTTGGCTAACCAGGTAGGGTGGCGAATGGGCTTGATGAAGCCAGCGGTCAGCAGCTTTTGAATCTCAACCTTAATCCGCTATTCCACATCGTGCCTGAGCTGTCTTGGAGATTGTTCGATCGGTTTGGATCCAGGTATTACATGTAGATGATGAGTGACCAGTTTTTCATCTAAGTCGGGCATTTCCTCATATGTCCATGCAAATATGTCTTGATACTCCTTAAGAAGATTCACGAGCTTTGTGCGTTCGTCCGTGGATAGAGTCGAACTGATGGAGATAGGTCTTGGAGATTCTTCATCCCCGTTGTTGATGACTTCGAGTTTATCAGTTATGGAGTCGGTGTCGTCCTGTAAATATCGCGGAGCATCTGGTACTTCTTCTTGCAGCTCGTCGTCGTGGTTGCATTCTATTCGGCGAGAGACTGGTGATAGCCTCCCCTACTAATTGCTAACAGCGGCGACGGTATACCGTTTTCCCTTTCTGGTCACGACTTGCCATAAAGGTCCGTTCCCTCTTAGTATGGAGGTCAGCTGAGCCTTCGCTTGATGAAAAAGAGTTAGCGCATCTTGTTAGCGGAGGCGCGTCCTGTTAACTTGAAAGCTAGTTGTTATTCCTACGGGGCACCCCTTCTAGGGATGATGTGCTCACCCTTTCCCACTTTCAGTTTCAGAGACAGATTAAAGTTGCGCAACAGAAGCTTTGTGGCGTTAAGTCTTCTGTTATGTTTATTACGTTGTATATTGTATTCGCAAACCAAATGACTATTGTATATGTATCACTTGAGAGGAGTACTTGTATATATATTTCTGAGCGGGGTGAGTTTTGGGTTAAGTTTTTGTAGCAGATTTCTAAATTGAATGTTTAAGTAAAGGATTTAGATTCTTAGTGCCTCTTTATTTAGCTAATCTCTTGGATTAGTCAGCTGCTAGCTTAGGGGGCGCTACATGTTGGTATCAGAGCTCACTATTAGATCTTATATGGGAAAATATAGAAATAGCCAGTGCCAGTTAGTGAAATAGATTAGTTTAGATTTGGGCTGGGTTTGTGAGATAAATCATAGCTCACTAAAACCAATCAATAACTAAAATATTTATGTATTGATTTGATTGAATTTTTTCAACATGTTGATTGCGTGCTTCTTGTTTGAGTGTATATAATATGAAGTAAAGATTGTATGGGTACACCAATAGCTTTAGCTAACAAGGATTTGAGAATATTTAATCTAAAAAGTATGAACACATACATAATTCAATACAAAAAAAAAAAATAGTGAAATTAATATTATTGATAGATCTTGAAAGCCATATAGAAATTTATTGCGCACCTTGACTTATACGTAGGGTCAACAATTTATGAGCACATAAAAGTTAATAATATTGTTGGGACTTAATAATATTTGTCAGAGTAGTTAGAATATTAGTTCAACCATCGTTGTTAATAATAAAATATGATAATAATAGTTATAAATGATAATAATTTTAATAAAGTAATGTTAGCATCCTCAATTAGTATCATATTGAACTTAAGTTTAACTAAAATCCCATTAAAGATATATAACGATAAAATAATATTTATGAGTAAATAGTTATGGTAATTTGGTAGCGCTTATTTACAATTAAGTTTTATAAATTAAACTAATTATGAATTAGAGTTACATGTTTTGCGTTTAAAACAGATGTGTAGATTTATTCGGTGGGATTAAGAATATGAGGTCATATAATAATACATAAAATAAAGACTAAACTTGTTAACAATTTTATACTCAGATCCAATAAATGATTCACGAAATCACTGAATTATGCGCGTGAAATGATATTTATAGTATTTGAATGGTTAGTACAAAGTTAGACTTAAAGGAGAATAATTTTGCCTATGAATAGGATACTTATTATTAAGACCAAAATCTAAAGACTATTAGGGTACGTTATAATTTTACGCAGACTCAAATTGAAATCGTAGTAAATTATCAACGCAACATTTAACAAGATATAGTATGCGGACCTGAAATGAGTAAATAAAAATTTATTATATCAATCTTTACGTGTAACTAGAATTATATTTACAAGATTAAAACTTAGTGTACCAACTGGACTAGCAACTTAAGAGTAGTGAGAATAATAATACAGTTGATAATAGTATTTGAATAATTAGACCAGTAGGAAATTTAGAGTAGATTATTTTTGGAAATTTTGTATATGGTATTACAGTAAAGTTAAAATTATCGGATATTATAAATTGACGTGAATCAAATTTAGATTACATATAATGATAAAATAAATAAATAAAATAAAATAAAATAAAATTTTATGATTAAATTGCTTAAAATGATGTGAACTGTTTAAATATTTTACGAAGTAAATTTATAAGACTTACCCAATTACGATAAAATTTTAGGGACTAATTAAGCTTAATAAATTAATACATAGTTAATCCAGCACTGGGGAATAGTGAGGTTGGTAGTTCTGATGTGTTCGGGTGATACTTGTTACGTAGGTAGGCATTGTCAGGAGTCATGAACCTAGACAGGGCAACTGCATTCTTGTATCACTAGGCATTGAGGGAGACTTGCTTCTTTTAGTGGACTGTAATATAATATTTATTCGGTAGGATTAAGAATATGAGGTCATATAATAATGCATAAAATAAAGACTAAACTTGTTAACAATCTTATGCTCAGATCCAATAAATGATTCACGAAATCACTGAATTATGCACGTGAAATGATATTTATAGTATTTGAATGGTTAGTAAAAAGTTAGACTTAAAGGAGAATAATTTTGCCTATGAATATGATACTTATTATTAAGACCAAAATCTAAAGACTATCAGGATACGTTATAATTTTACGCAGACTCAAATTTAAATCATAGTAAATTATCAACGCAAACATTTAACAAGATATAGTATGCGGACTCAAAATGAATAAATAAAAATTTATTATATCAATCTTTACGTGTAACTAGAATTATATTTACAAGATTAAGACTTAGTGTACCAACTGGACTAGCAACTTAAGAGTAATGAGAATAATAATACAGTTGATAATAGTATTTGAATAATTAGAGCAGTAGGAAATTTAGAGTAGATTATATTTGAAAATTTTGTATATGGTATTACAGTAAAGTTAAAATTATCGGATATTATAAATTGACGTGAATCAAATTTGGATTACTTATAATGATAAAATAAATAAATAAAATAAATTTTGATGATTAAATTGCTTAAAATGATGTCAACTGTTTATATATTTTACGAAGTAAATTTATAAGACTTACCCAATTACGATAAAATTTTAGGGACTAATTAAGCTTAATAAATTAATACATAGTTAATCCAACACTGGGGAATAGTGAGGTTGGTAGTTCCGATGTGTTCGGGTGATACTTGTTACGTAGGTAGGCATTGTCAGGAGTCATGAACCTAGACATGGCAACTGCATTCTTGTATCACTAGGCATTGAAGGGAGACTTGCTTCTTTTAGTGGACTGATATATCCCAAACACTACACCAAAACAGCCTTTTTGTGACGTTTATAAACGTTGCGCATAATTTGTGCAACGGAAATAACTGTTGGTAAAACGGCGTTGCGCATTGGTGTGCAACGCATGTTATCCGTTGCACATATTAATTTGTACAACGTTTATAAACGTTGCACAATTGATGGTGCAACGGTGTATTTTTCTTATTTGTACAACGTATAATTTAATTTGTGCAACGGTTATTTTTATAGTATAACACTTTCGTGGGTCCCCTTGTAATTTTATGTCAACGTTTTATTTATATGGTAGCAGTTACATCCGTTGCTCATTTTGTAGCTATGTGCAACGGATAATTTTCCCACATTTATATCCGTTGCAAAATAATTTTCAGGTTAAAAAATGTTACCGCCGGCACAAATTCCGGCAAATTTCTGCTCCTGAATTACAATCGATCAAGAACCATTATTGATCATCAAAATCCATTAGGAACGATTCATACATCAACATAGTAGCTATATGGATGAACCATAAACCCATACAATATTAAACAACTTAATCAAAATCCCAAATATTATAAACATAAGTTTCTGAATTTGAAACTATGAAAACCCTAACCTTATATTGTTACATTCTGAGAAGTCTTTTCTGAATTTGATATCCATGCCCTATCCATGTCAAACATGGAAATTCAAATGTGCTTGGAGAAAGTGAAGTTTGCGCATGCAAATTTTCCTTGAATCAATACAAACTCCTTTGCAGAAGCTTGGGCAGTGGTGATGTCACACCTATATCATCAAAACAAAATCCATGAGCTACAATTAGAAGAAGCTAGTGCTTTATCAAGTATCATTCATAAATAACCATTACACTCCAATAGACATCCATACCTACTACCATGATGCATTTAATTTACATTAAAAGAATCCCTAGCAACCAGCAATTCAATGCATAACAAAAAACTACTACGTATCTGAGGATATCACTTCTCTTGATTAAAATTGGTACCTGAGCTAATGCTTGATATCCCGCAAAAAAGCTCCGGGAATTTTCACCAGAGATTTTGTCATTTGTGAAGCCATGCTAATCAAGAAATTTTTTGTATAATATCCTTCGCAATTGTGAAAGTTTTACTGCTATTACGCATATTTTTTTAGGAGGCAAATATTTCTTAACCACATTCATGTCTATTCTTTGAACGTAACCTTTAAGTTGTTCATAGAGGATATGTGACCGCTGGTTCATAACTTTTACATCATCTGTTGTGGATTTAGTAAAGATAGCTTACCGGTTTCTGAACTCTTGGTTGTTGCCAAGGAATCCTTTTCTTACAAAATCACATGGACAAACTAACTTGATCACATGGACAAACTGAAATGCAAAGATGGTTGTGGATTTGATATTACCTGTAGCCTATGAAAACAACAAAACTTGATAAATTTCTAGAACTCAAACAAAGTTATTGTCACTAAAACCACAAATATGCGAAGTGAGTAACATAATTTGAAACTGCATTACCATTTTTTTGAATTTTCCAACACCCATATACTCAATTCCGTTTAACCAATGACTGTGAAGGCCCACAACAACCATTTCAGCCCTTCAGTAAAATTGATGCCCCATATCAATACCTGCGACATGAAAAACAAAATCATCGTACCTGGGAGAGAGTGGCGCATATAGAGATACTGAATCACTCCGGAAGTGATATGCGAACTGAATTACCCAAGTTAGAGATACTGAATTACTCTATAACTAGTATGCAAACAAGAAAAGAATTGGGGACAAAAAAAAATGCATTATAAAGCAATGAAACAGTGCCCTGAAGGACTCCAAATTCTACAAAAATAAGAACTTGGGTACTCAAATATTTTCATGTCTTGAGATCAGAAGACAACTACCTGTAGGTATTGAATAAGTCAATAGAATATCGTCACTTACTTTCCTTGCTTTCTTAGTTTGTATAACAACTACCCTGCACATGAATAGAAAGAAGCTTCTAACCATTAGATTGAGTCTAAACTACAACTTAAGGAAAAAAAGTTGAAATTTAGATTGAAATAAGAGAGTGACAAACCTGGGAGATCACCACAAGTTGTTCGTCTTCTGATTGTGACATCCCATTTAATTAAGTACTTGTCCAACAGCTTCACACTGAACGGTTAGCATGGAGTTGATCTGCAACCTGAAAAAGGAAAAAAATAACAGGAATATATAGACTAACCTTTCCCAGACATTTTACAACAATAACAAAACAGAAATAGCAAACTGAATAAAAATTGCACTGAAAAAATTATAGAATAGTAGAAAAGCTAACAAAACTCTCTTTGCGGTTAACAGACGCACTCAATACGTTGGTACCTTATAAGTAAACAGCAACGAAAAGAAAAGGTCAGAAGTTGAACATTCAATACAAATGAAACGTACAACATTTTCTTCTACGGGTAGTGATTTTAAGTTAACAGATTTTACTCTCAGAAACAATGACATTCCAACACATTTTCTACAACCCATTCCAGTAAAGATGTGGAGAAGCAGTTAACCAGAGAACATCAGCTAGAATAACATCTAACCCAATGTGGCACAAATCTGATAAACCCTAATAGAAGTGTTGGATAACTACTTACAAAATGGCAAACATGAGCTCACACGCAAGCTCAAATTAAAACCCCAAAATTATCTATCATCATATCAACCTCCCTCAGTGTCTCTCTCTCATCATACTTCTCAATTTTTATGGAAGTCAGTGGGAGCTTGATTACTGGAAAAGCTTTGATGAGCAACAAAGAAATAAAGAAAATATTAAAAAAAAAAAACAATGAAAATGATGAGAAAGAGAGATACAGAGAGTGAAGTCAAATTGGCGGGGTTCTTTAATAATCGACACGGCGTAACTGGGTTACGCTTATATCCACCCGCAATCGAAAATGACACCAAAATCTTTTCAAGACAAGAAAAAACATCACTTTATTATTTGGGTTTCCTTAATTTTTGTACTCACACTACTCAAATTTGAGAGGGTCATGCTAAAATTTTCTGATCTTTTTAGCATGAGTTGCTCAACACTCGAAGACCAATGAAAAGTGATAAATAATCAACTCCCGTCCTTTGTATAATAGTAGAAAAATTTTGGTGTAGAAAATTTAAGCACTAATAGTAGAAAAATTTAAGTATAGAGATGGGAAATTTAAGCACTAATAGTAGCAATAATAAAGCATTGTACACAATCCAACGAATGGAATGTGGGCGCGGTACCAAAGTGATCTAAGTCTTTGGGGATGCCAACGGCTGCCGGTGAAGATCCCTTATAAGCCAAAGGAATGTTTAACGAAATTTCATGAAATGGAACGTATATATGAAAGTTCAGATTTTGTTCAAGTTAAAAAGAGAGATACATAGGGAAAAAACACCGAACAAGTGCAACAAATAAAGATCAAGGCCTAAAGTAAACCTAAACAACAACACACAAGACATACAACCTCCAACTCCCAGCCTGGGGAGTTAAAAACGACACTGGAGCTTTATTTTCCCCTTTCCCTTTTCTACCCAAAGCATGGAAACACCCCATTAGATACTAAGGCATTGGGTCCGCTTCTATAAAGGCAACCCTGAATCAATTTCTCATTGTAACACAAAGAACATTTTTCAAGATATAATAAGGAAAACTAACTACACTACAAAATGATGACTGTTTGACGTTTAGCTCACAATCTATCCAAATGTTGTTCTTGAGATTCTAACTATAAAACAATGGCTAACGCCTTCCGTAACAAGAAAGAACCGAAAGAGGCCATCCTTCAAACTCCATATTCGGGACTTAAAATCGGGAAAAGCAGTCACGACTTGTTATATCATGTTTTTACGGGTCCGAGCGCGTTACTCAAAGCAAAATACGTTTTAAACCTATGTAAGTAAGAAGATGAGAGGATCGGCTTATATGAAATTATAGGAAATTTAAGTATCTGATAAACAAAGAATGAACCAAAGAATTGCAAAGTGATACGCTTCGACCGATTTATAGGAAATTATTAAACACAAACTATGCTATGAAACAAAGAACGAACCAAAGAATGGCAAAGTGATACGCTTCTCGACAACAATAACTACTCATTCTTTTTAATCCAATTGCAATTGATCCACGCTACAAACAAAGAAACATACAAAAATCCGAACCAATCATGACCATAAACACAGGAATTAGGCTACATATTTCAATCAGAAATAAATAATTAAGCCTTCTTAGTTTTGTTGTTTACCTTAATTGCTTCAATAGCATACTCAACCTGAAACAATCTTCCTTCAGACGAGAAAGTATTCACGCTTCTATCATACTCAGTCCTGTACACAACACACAAACACAAAACCCCCCAACAAAATCAATCAAAATCTATGAAAAAAATTTTCAAATTTCATCAAACCCTACATATACAAAAGAAAAGGGTTTCTTTAACTCAATAATTAAGGTAAACTGCTGAATAGAAACAAACCCAATTCGTAAATTTCAAATTTCATCAAACCCTAGATATACAAAAGAAAAGGGTTTCTTTAGCTCAATAATTAAGGTAAACTGCTGAATAGAAACAAACCCATTTCGTGAAAAGTACATATTACAAACCCAATTCATGAAAAGTACATATTACAAATTAAAGAACCCCAAAATCAAAGACCCTAACTCGAGTTGGGTCAAAATCAAAAAAAAAAAAACTTCATAAGATTTAGGATAATAATAGAATTAACAAGCAGTAGAGCGATTATACCTGATTATAATCCACAAACTGATGCTGATAATCCTATTGAATGGTGATTTAATTTTAGATTCAGGGAAAAATTGATGTTCTATAATTAGGGTTAGGAAGATTTGAACTATTGAATCAATTATAAATTTTTTAGAACACGGGTTTTGATTTGTTGAAACGTTTTTCTCTTCTCTAATCCTAAAGTCTAAGCAGATTTGATGAAGAGAAAAAGAAAAGTTTTTCCCTTCTCTCGACAGAAGATACAAGAGCTATCGAATAAATAGAAAGAGAGAGAGTTCTGGAGAGATATGAGAAATAAATACGAGATATTTTTATTTCCGAAAATAAGAAAAATCACAAAATTAATAAATAAAAAAGAACTACTAAAGCCCGTAAACATACTATATATTACGAAAAAACCATAGCATGTGCAACGGATGTAGGTGTTGACCATACGTTGCACCAGTAGTTTATTTTAGTAAATGAAATATAATTAATTTGTGCAACGGATAATCTAGTGCGCAACGGATATTGACGTTGTTAACTGTGCAACGTCTATATCTGTTGCGCACGTCCGAAAATGAAACGTTGCTAAAACCAGGATTTGGTGTAGTGAAATTTTACCTAGAAACTTATTTATAGAATATATTCTCTCGTAATTAGGACCGTTGACTTATTAAAATAAAAACTAGCCTCTTGAACCTAGAGCCACAAATCGTAGTTGTAGAAAGCCATAGAGGTTTGTGCTTTGTTTTTTGATATTTGCGCTTAGATACTCCCTCCGTCCCTATTATATAGGCGGAATTTTGTTTTTTGCTTGTCCCATTAAATAGGCGGTCTACTATTTTCTAGATGAATATTTCTACTTATACCCTTATTTATGGTGCATAGATAATTGTGTTACTAATAGGACAAGGGGTAAAACATGAAAAAACATAAAATATTATGAATCCAATGTTCTTTTCTTAATATAAGAGAATTGTGTCCCCCGCCTATATATGTGGGACGAAGGGAGTAGGAGATATGATTATCTCTATAAGATGGGGAATTTTTGTAGACAGAAGGATGGTTCGATTTTCGAGGACGAAAATGTATAAGGTGGGGAGAATGTAAGGACCTCAAGCTCGTCAACGCCATTAGACTAGTCAAGAGACGATTTAGCCGTTAATGACTCGATTAATTAAATATGAACATTAATTAATATAAATTAATACATTAATAATTTGCAAATGAAATTAAAACCATTAGATAGATCTCGAAAATTTATACGAAATGGACTATCAGAATGCGCTAATCGGATATCGGACGAGGAAGATATCGCAACTTAAATTTGGATGTTGAAGTTTGACCTATGTCAACCGGCGTTGACGCTACTGTTGACCGGCGACCTTACCTGACCTTGATCATTGATTTATGTTAACCGGATCTTTACTTTGTTTGGACCTATAACTAGTAATTTGGGCACCCCTTAGAATCATTATGAGGTTAGTATTAATAAACCCTTTTAAATTTAAATTCTGATAATTTTAATTAGACATGGACAATTTAGCCACTTACGAAAGTATTTGGCAGCTAAGGGGTTATAGAAATTGCTTATGGGTGACCAGTTTTTGTCTAATTTTACTGCTAACAAGAGGCGGAATGGTAACTAAATGTGACCAAGTGATGTAAATGGGGTGTGAGTATGTTTCTAAAGTATGAGACGAATCCGTGTGATCCTCTTGTTTTGGTTTCCATTGGTGGAAAAGAAGTAAGGTCAGATCCGTTGATTTTCTAGTGATGTACGGATGGGGTATCATCTAAGTTAACACGTCACCGATCCGCGTGATACTCTTCTATTGGTAGGAATGAACTGACTGATGGACGGTCGAGATTGGGTTTTATTTATGAAGACGTCACCGATCCGCGTGAAACTCTTCCATTATTCTTATTGGCTGAAAATAAATATCAGGATCCGCACGAAATAGTTTATGCAATACTGTCCGTCGATAAGGATTTTACATCTGACGGTGGGTTTTTGATTTTGTGCGCTATAAATAGCCATCACCCACCAGTAACTTTTGTACTACCTCTATTATTATTATAATTATAATGATAATCTTCATCTCTCTCCCTCTCTCTCTCTCTTCTGACAGGTTTCAGGTTTAAATTGAGTCAGCATGGCCGATTTAGCACTAGGACATAGGCTGTTTGATGTTCCTCGAGGCTACGATCAAGATCAGCTTCCACTGAAGATGATGCACGTGGAGCAGCCTGGTGATTCAAATGAAAGGGCGGCTGAGCAGTTGAGACAGCTGGGGAAATGGAGGACAACCGTACGCTTACTATTGTTTCTCCACTTGGGTATTGTCAGCTGTATGTGTTTCCTCTTGTGGAGAGGTAAACCAGGGGTGGTAGGCCTGGTGTGCTATTCTATACTAATCTTTGCGTATTTCGTGGCTGCGCTATTCGTTATTCAAATCATATATCAGTTGCGTTTTTATTACTTGGGTTACTTAACCGCAACTTTAAGGAAAACTGTAATTACTTTGCTAGTTAAATCGTTGATCGAGATTTTGAGTGATGTCCAGGCGGCTAATATTGAGTGTCTGATTATATGCTCCCTGGTATCACTCTATCTCCTCTTAACCTGCTGGTTGTTTCATCGCGATGAGTCCGGATTCGTTGAGGGTATTATCTCAGGCGCCTTCACTGCTGCTGCTAAATCAGTTGTGTTTAATGTCAAAGCGAAGAAAGCAGTAGATAAGAACCCTGCGCAGTATCTGATTCCAATCATAGTTTTTGCCGTAGCTCTGTATGTGAAGGTAGGGTTTGTTTTTGATTTTGATCCTTGTTTTCATTTGTTAGAAACCCTAACTTCTATGTGGTGTTTTTTTATATCCTAGTTGAACGAATCACAACCCCCCAAAGCAACAGCAGCAGCAGGAGAAGAACAAGTCTAAACATCAACTCGCGGGACCTAAGAAGTTATATTTTAATCGTTGTAATGGCATTGAATGCCTCAAAAATATGTAATGACACGGAAAAACAATCAATAAAAATTCGTAATTTAAAAAAGCTTCCCGTCTTCTGATTTTTCTCAAAGTTTTTCTAGGGTTTTAATAACTTCAATTAGCGTAATTCGGATTGCTATCCATTTGTATGTTCATCCATTAGCCGCAATTGCTTACAATGAAGATACTTCAGATTCAGATTGGGATAAACTCAAAGGTGCTACTTGTATTTGTAGCTATGATCACAATTGCTACTTTTTCTATTAGTTCTAATGTTTTACTTTAGATGTACTAAATTCCTCAAGTACTACATGGGTTTTTCAGCATTCATGGTTTTAGGGTTCATGGGTGGTGATATTACATTGTTACTGGTTAAGAAGTTTAGAATCCCTATTGATTCTATTACATTTTTATTTGTTATGTTCAATTTCTCTGTGGATGGGGTTATGGCTATTTTGATTACACAAGGGTATTTAGTGGTTATTGGGATGTTTGTTGCTTATTGGTTTACAATGTTACCTGAATGGACTACTTGGGCACTTTTGATTGCTTTGGCTTTGTATGATCTTGCTGCGGTTTTATTACCTGGTGGACCGTTGAGGCTGTTGTTAATACTAGCAATTTCAAGGGATGAAGATATCCCTGTGTTGGTTTACGAAGCTCGGCCTGTGATAAGCCATCATGAATCTGCTACTAGTTGTGGAAAGAAACTGGGAATTCTTCAACTGTTGGAGGAAGTAGGGAAGTTGGTTCTCTTCGTAAATATGAGATTGAGAAGAAGATAATTCTTTTATTATGATAATCGCCTTAAATTAAGGTTATGACTCATGAATATATAGAGCTAAAAAAAATATATTGTGATAAAGCAAAGATCCTATATACTAGGAAACAATATTTATCCTTAAATAAGGATATATGTTAACACTCCCCCTCAAGTTGGTGCATAGATATCACACATGCCCAACTTGTCCAAAAAACCAAGTATTTTTTGCTTGACACTCCATGTGTGAGAATATCCGCAAGTTGTTCTTCGATCGAACCGGTGGCACTCAATAATGTTGTTGTCCAGGCTTCTCTTTGATGAAGAACCCGTCAACCTCAACATGTTTAGTACGATCGTGCCGAACAGATTATGAGCAATATCACGCGCAGACTTTGTTATCACAATAAAGAATAATAGGATCCTTGAGAGGAGCCCCAAATCCTTAAGGAGAAGCCTTAACCACAAGGTTTCACAAATGCCATCCGCCATACCTCCGATTCAGCCTCTCGCACTTGATCGTGTAACAATATTTTGTTTCTTACTTCTCCAAGTAACTAAGTTACCTCCCACAAAGGTAAAGTAGCCTCGAAGAGAACGTACGCCATCGATTTCTCCCGCATAATCGAATCTGATATGCCACAACCTTTCTATGATCTTCATTTTTTTAGAGAATAAAATTCCTTTTCCAGAGCAAGACTTCAAATACCTCAAAATACGTGAAACCGCATTCATGTGTTGTTCACCTGGATTGTGCATGAATTGGCTAACAACACCGAGTGCATAAGCAAGATCCGGCCTTGTGTGAGATAGATACATCAATCTCCCCACAAGTCTTTGATATCTTCTTTTATCGGTAGGAACTTGATCGGGTTCAATACACAGATTTACCTTTTCTTCTAAAGGTGTATGGACGGGTTGACATGTCGACATGCCCACTTCTTTTAAAGATCAAGAACATATTTCCTTTGTGATAAGAAAATTCCTTCACTGGATCGAGAAACTTCAATCCCAAGGAAGTATTTCAATGAACCAAGATCTTTCATTTGAAATTCCTTTGATAAGTATCTTTGCAAAGATTTCCTTTCCTCCGATCATTTCCTCGTTACCACCATATCATCTACATATATGATAAGAGCAGTAATTTTATCCTTCCTTTTCTTTATGAACAAAGTATGATCGAATTACTCGACGATATCCAAAGTTTCTCATAGATTTGGTGAATCTTCCAAACCAGCCCCTCGGGAGATTGTTTTAGTCCATATAATGACTTGTTTAGCTTACATACCTTCTTACCATGAGATCCTGGAACTGAAATACCAGGTGGGAGCTCCATGTAAACTTCTTCAGTTAATTCACCATGCAAGAAGGCATTCTTTACATCAAACTGCTGCAAAGGCCAATCCAAGTTTGTAGCAAGCGATAACAAGACTCGTACAGTGTTGATTTTCGCTACTGGAGCAAAAGTTTCCGTATAGTCGATACCGTAAGTTTGGCTGTAACCTTTAGCAACTAATCTTGCTTTATAACGTTCAATCTCACCATTTGCCTTGTATTTAATGGTGAAAATCCAACGACACCCCACAATTTTTCTTCCTTTTGGACAATCAACATAATCCCAAGTATCATTCTGAAACAGGGACCTCAATTCTTCTTCTATGGCTGCTCTCCATTTTGGATCAGCTAATGCTTCCTGCACATTGTTAGGAATAAAAACAGTAGATAGTTGATTCACGAATGCCTTATTAGCTTTAGACAAACGATGGTGAGAGACATAATGACTCATAGGGTACTTAACCTTACTAGAGATTTCAGGTTCATATCTAGGTTTAGGAATACCTCTATTTATACGTTGTGGAAGTTGTTTCCTTGATTCTTCAAGAACATCCGTAGCAGACGATTGGTTTGGTGTTTCATCTTCTTGAGGTAACGTAGACTCGAATCTCTTCTATCATAACCTCATCTTGAATCTCGACAAAGACGATCCAATACTGTACTTTCTGTTTCTTCTTCTTGAAGAACCTTCATCAAAATTTTCTTGAGGTATATCATCGAATTGACAATAACAGAGACATCGATTTCCGATATATCTTCATCATAGTTAAGAGTTTGAATTTCCTTATGGTACTCCCCCTGAGTTCGGACTCACATGAAAAATACATAGTATCTTCATGAAATACAACATCCATAGTAACAAACATTATTTTGGTTGGAGGATGATAGCAACGATATCCCTTTTTAGTTGTTGCATATCCCACAAATACACGCCTGAGCTCTAGGAGCCAACTTATCACGTTGATTCTTGTGCGATGAACATAAGCTACACAACCAAATATATGAGGCGGAAGATTAGGAACAGACTTGGAGACACAACCGCTTCACCAAGAGCTTGATGGGGTGTTTGAAACACAATGGTACTCGGATGGCACTCGATTTATAAGATATGCTGCAGTAAGTAAGTGCCTCTCCCCAATACATCAATGGCATATGTGCTTCTATTAATGAAGCACGGACCACTTCCAATAAGTGACGATTCTTTTCTCTCGCTACTCCATTTCGCCGAGGCGTATTAGAGCAAGTAGTTTGATGAATAACTCCGTGTCCTTCTAAATAATGTTGAAGGTCAGAATCCATATATTCACCACCGTTATCACTACGAAGAACTTGAATCTGTTTGTTGTACTGAGTGCTAATCATCTTATGGAACTTTTGAAACAGGTTGGTAACTTCACTTTTGCTTTTCATGAGACACACCCACGTCATTCTAGTGCAATCATCAATAAAAGTAACAAACCATTTTGAACCACCGAGAGTAGTAGTTTTAGATGGCCCCCAAACATCAGAGTGTATGATCATAAAAGGAACTGGACTCTTATTGAATGATAATGGAAAAGAAGCACGATGGCTTTTTGCAAGTTCACATACTTCACAATGAAAACTAGAAATATCAAGTTTTGTAAACAAACTAGGAAATAATTTTTTTAAATAACCAAACGACGCATGTCCCAATCGTCGATGCCATAACAAAATTTGAGATTTTTGTCTCTCCCCTCGTAACCATCAGCAAAGAAGAGCTTGACGCAGTTTATCCGAACTACTTGACACCAAATCCAGATAATATAGCTTCCCACGCTTAACACCATAACCAATCGTTTGCTTCGTTGTGATGTCCTTAAAAACACAACAGTCAGGCCAAAATATTACCACACAATGTAAAGTATTAGTTATTTGGGAAATCGACAGAGATTACGCCTAATGTAGGAACTACTAAGACAATCTAAGTCTAAACTTTCAAAGTGAGAGATATTGACCCTTTACCAGTAATTTGAGCCTGTGAGCCATTTGCAGTAGAGACTGTTTTTGTAAGGATGGTTTAAGGGAAGAGACTTGTTTAGAATCGCATTTCATATGGTCTCGTAGCACCGTAATCAACTATCCATGAATTATTCGAAACAAGTGAAGAAACATTTAAAAACTTACCATCGTTACTCCGTCCTGCTACCGGCAGATATTACCATGGAATCTTTCCTTTCTTTGTTGAAGCCATTGGAGCACCAGAATTCTTCTTTGTCTCCTTCTTCCTCTCCATATGTTGATCCCACCAATCTGGATATCCAACCAACTCGAAACACATGTCAGTTGTATGTCCAGATTGATTACAATGTGTACACTTAAGTGATGACTTGTCCACCTCGGCCTTTGAGTATCTATGAAAAGACCCCTTTTGATTGTACCGGTTTCGAGTTGCCATAGCAGCAGGTTCAACTTCTTCCGATTCTTTTGTCATCGTTGTACGTCGAACAGATTCACGACGAACAAGTGAATAACATGATTCCAATTCAGGAATAGGATCCTTTCTCAAGATTTCACCACGGATCTGCTCAAAACTTTCATCTAATCCAGCAAGGAATATATGCACCCTTAGGCGCTGTATTGATTTTCGATAGGCTTCAACATCATTAGGATTCTCCATAACCACCTTGTCACGATGATCCAACTCTCCAAAGATTTCAGTTAGTTCTCCATAATAAGTTGAGAGAGCTCTTCCATTTTGATTTGCCGAAAACGCTCGTTTGGTTTAGAGTAAACACCGCATCTCATCATCTCCATCATAAAAGGCTTTAGATAATGCATCCCAGATCTCTCTAGCGGTAGGTAACCGAATATATCTCTTCATGATTTGGGTGACACAGACATCAACAACCATCTCTTGACCTTTTGATTATCTCGTGTGCCACTTTTCATATTTTGGATCTTCCTCGCAGGTTTTCTTGTTCTTCCCATAATAAAAGAAGTTTTTTCTTTTTCAGCAATATGCATCTCCATGATTTGTGACCACAAGTCATAGTTTGTTTCATCAAGAACAATCCCTGTGCTTGAATGATGCACCTTCGATTGAACGATAATAGATGCGTGCATTTGTTTTCCATCTGCCCTTTTTGTTTAGATTTATTTTGGTATAATTCTGAATCACTACCCATGATTCAAGAACCCTAGCTCATAGATACCATCTTCAGAAATATGAGATTGAGAAGAAGATAATTCTTTTATTATGATAATCGTCTTAAATTCTGGTTACACAGCTCATGAATATATAGAGCTAAAAAATATATTGTGATAAAGCAAAGATCCTATATACTAGGAAACAATATTTATCCTTAAATAAGGATATATGTTAACAGGTTCTACTTCGGATGAGAGTTCTAATTCTGTACTAAATATGGGTTCTCCACCAAATTCTGGGAATCAAATGGAGACAAGGTTGGTTATTACTGAAGAGGCTATGGTTTCTGAAAGAGCAAATGAGCTAGTGGCGCCTTTGATTGATAGACAATTACAGAGGAATGGGCAAGGAGATGTTGCAACTGAAATTACGCCGTTGAGGGTATTGGTTTAGGTTCATCTGGTGCAATTAAGTTGGGGCTTGGTGATTTTATCTTCTACAGTGTGTTGGTTGGTCGAGCGGCAATGTATGATTTCATGACAGTCTATGCTTGTTACCTTGCTATCATAGCTGGTCTTGGTGTCACTCTGATGCTTCTGGCGCTTTATCGGAAGGCTTTACCAGCTCTTCCTGTGTCAATTTTGCTGGGTGTGTTGTTCTATGTCTTGACTCGGTTTTTCTTACAAGCTTTTGTTGTGCAGTGCTCTGTTAATCTATTGATGTTCTAGAATTTGAAATCTTGTTGTCTGAGATGGTAATACAATATTAAAACAATGTTATGAGGGAAGTAGAAATGTATGTTTATGTCCTCTCGATGAATTTTACTTCATATCATACCGTGACTTGTATATTGGATTTCTCTTACTCCCTCCGTCCTTAATTAGATGAGCTACTTGTAGTTTGCACAAATTTTAAGGTAAGGAGGAAAGTGGAGTATATTTAAGTATTTTTTACAATTATACCCTTATGGGCAATAATTAGTAAAATTTAGAAACGATTTATCTCTTAAACTATACCACGGTTTTTTATTTAACTTTATACCGTTGAAAAACATTTTAAAACACCTACGCAACGAATATAAACATGACTATCAAATTATACATACTTCTTATAGAAAAAATAATCAATTAAGAGGGTAGTTTTAGAAATATCCCCTTGGTTAGTGAAATAGCTCATCTATTTGTGGACAAAACTAAAAACCAAATAGCTCATCTAATTAGGGACGGAGGGAGTATTTGGTTCGAAAGGAAGGACAAAGTGAGTTCTTTTCTGCAGCTGCTTGGTTAGTCTCCCTATAACAATGCACAAACCTAACTCTATCAAAACCCTGCAGCAGAGTACCATTTCTTGCGGGAACATTATCTATATACCCCTACTATGAGACCCATTGCAAAGATACCCTTATGAACTTTACAAATACCCCTAAGCTTAATACATTACTAATTTTTTTTTTTTTTTTTGTATAGTGTATATACAATCCATCCACTACCACTATTCAAAAAAAAAAAAAAAAAACATATACTGCCCACCACAACCAGTCCACCAACGCCAACAACCACCACCACTGTCCACCACCGCCGCCGTCCACTACCACCACCAACGACCACCACCACCGACAATCACCACTAACCACCACCACCGCCACCACTGTCCACCACCGCCAACCACCACCATCGCCGCTAACCAGCACCACCGTTTCCCTCCACCACCGCCACCAATCATCACCGCCGCCGCCAACCACCACCGTCAACTACCACCCACCACCACCGACAACCACCACCACTTTCATCCACCGCCGCCACCAACCACCACCACTTTCATCCACCGCCACCACCAACCACCACCACTTTCATCCACCGCCACCACCAATCACCACCAACAACCAAGAATTCCACCACCACCATGTGGAGTCAACTTGTTGAAGTTGTCTCCAAATCTGAAGGCAACTTGCTGAAGTTGTTTCCAAAAGTGGAGGCAACTAGCTCAAGTTGTTTCCAACAAATAGTGTGTAGGGACAAGTTGCTTTCCATATTTGAAAGCAACTAGCTCAAGTTGTCTACAAATATGGAGGCAACTAACTCAAGTTGTCTCCGCATATGGAAGCAGCTAGGACAAGTTTTCTACAAAGGAAAAATATACACAAAAAAGTGAACCTGGTGTGAGTCGAACACACATCATCTGACATGGAGTCAGTCGTGCTACCGTTGCACCACAGCTTCGTTAATGCAAAATGACATATCAAAATCACATCCAAATAGATATACCACACCCATTGATGTATAAAACAACGCAGATGTTCATGGTTTGTAACACATACATACCTAGTAATTTGTGCACATCCAACACAAGTTCATATTGTCTCCCGCAACTACCCCACCACAACTGCAATATCCACTACCATCACCACTACTGCTAACACAACAAACCACCTCCACTATGACATCCACTACCTCCAGCATTGCTGGAAACAAAGAAAATTGGAAGCTCAACAACACTGTACATTCACCTAAAATCCACCGGTTCAACTGGCTATAACAGCAACTCAACAAAACCATGTGTTACCATTGCACCACAGATTCGTCGCAACTACTTTAAGATATATGTATAAGATACTTTCATATGCATGGATGGACCCAAAAACATAACCAAGTTGCCTCCGAACTGGAATCAACTAGCTCAAGTTGCCTTCAAATAGAGAATCAACTAGCTCAAGTTGCCTCCGAACTGGAATCAACTAGCTCAAGTTGCCTCCAAAAGTGAAAGCAACTTTCTCAAGTTGTCCCCAAAATCTAGAGTCCAAGAATGGAATTGAGGAAACTAGATAAAGTTAAACTATTTTAATCCCAATCCAAAATGGATCTATGTATGTATGTTCTTGTCCAAATAGACTCAACGATCAAAAAATGCATCAAGATAGAGAATACCTGAAAGAATATGGAAGAGAATATAAATATAAACTGGTTAGCCATCCTTCTCAACTCCATGATGCTATTGGGAATAGTGTTTGAGCACTTCATAGTGGTGTCAGGGAGTCAATCATAGTGGTGTCAGGGAATCAGTAATTCCCTGACCAGCGACTCCTGAATCAGTTTCCACCACAGTGACTAGAGGGGAACATCAATGAAGCTATATACACCTGTCAAGACTCAAGACAAAAAAAATGTTGCAGTATTGAGTATTTTATGCATGTGTAAAAAACGAAATTGTCATTACAGATACATATACCAGTTCTGTAATATTTTTGCGTGCATAAAACAAGAAATATTCATTACAGATACCAGTTCTACAACTATGTCAGCATTTCTATTTCCTGGCATTTGTGAATGTGTAAGAGTGGCTAAAGTTAGTATGGTCACACATATACACAGAGTCATAATTTCTTTCACAGAGGAAAATGTAAACATCATTTAATTCTTACATCATGGGATAGTGCACCAAATGATACTAAATTATGCTATCTGCAATTAATTTTTGTGGTAACAAAGTTAACATAAGCACTCAAAAAAACTCTTAAGTGTTGCTATTAAAATTACACAGTACTGTAATACAAAATGTGCAACAAAGTAAAGATCAATACATCATTAGCTACATGAAATATGAACCCATCGACATGTACGTTTGCACGCCACAAATTAACCCAGGGGAACAACCACCAACATACACTATTATTACCAATTAACCATCTAAACCATTTTGCATTCACTGATAAATCAAAAAATCATTAGAGCAATTCATATCTTGTTTTGACCACCCCCTTAACCACCTCTAGGAAACAAAGAAATGAGTTCCTAAGCACACATGGTGGTGAGAAGCATCTTGTCATCCGGTGCTTACCCAGCACTAGTAAGACTTCATGAAAAACTTCTTAAAATAAATTCAATGTCTATATTACATATCCAACAGAAGTGCTTTCATAAATAACTTCCTACCTAGATCAAGGAACCACAAAAATGTCAACATCTAAGGAATATCTAGATCATGCTTAATTTTGAATCCCATTTAATTTCTTACTACTAGTCCACAAATCAAGTCACTTATCATATGAGCACGCAAATTAAGGTTTCTAAAGTTAACATACACATGAGTAAAACACTAAATTCAATCAAGCATTTTTTTTTCAACGTAATTAAAAACCCCTAATCTGAAATCTGAAAACAAAAACAGAAATACCTCCTCCACCGTCGCCGCCACCACCACCACCACATCATCATCGATATTTCCACATAGTTTCAAATAATCCTTCTCCACCATCACCACTGCCACCACCTCCTTCAGTATCAATGTCTTCAAGTCTAAAAACACCATAATAATGTTAGTCATCGAGCAATCAAATTGACAAGACTGTATGTTCAAAGTATCCAACAAAAATCAAAATCGCAACTAGTTACCACACCACCACCAGTAGCTCGAACCCCTAACCCTAGCTTTATCAATTCAACCACCGTCACCACCAAAAATTAAATCAGAGAAATAGAATGCATAATTGAAAACCTTAATCTCTCTCAAACTCTAAAATATTAATCAAATATTCATCTTATTCAAAGAAGAGAAACTTTTCCGTCGGAGAAGAAGATGATGGTTGTGACAGAGTTTTAAACATAACAAAATACGATCATATCGGAGAAGATGGTGCTAGTTTTTATGGTAGTGGTGGCGATGGCGGCGGTAGATATGGTGGTGGTAGATAAATATGGTTGTGGTAGTAGCAGAAGTCGTTGAAAGAGGAGGAGAGGAGAAGAAAATTGAAAATGAAATAAACAATCTCAGATTCAATTCATAATTTGGGGAGGGTGAATTTGGAATTAATAATTCCTTGAGGAGGGGAGGGGTATTATTATAAGTGCTAAGGGTATTTGTGAAGGCTTCTTAAAAGTGGGGGTATATATAACATTCCCACTTGCTAATAAGGAGAAGGATAGCCACAATAGAGTCAACACACACAGATGAACTGAAACCCATTTCTGCGAGCCAAAATTAAGCCAAGCTCAACTCCCAGCATCTCATGGGCAAGCACAGAAATAGGGCTCGACCCATCGTAAGCTGCATCCAAAACCTTCCCCTTGAAATCCCTAACGATGGCCCCAAACCCAGCAGACAAATCCTTCTTTGAGCCATCAGAGTTTATCATAACTTCATCCACCTGAGCCCTAACCAACTGCAAGCAATCTTTTTGTGAACAACAAAATAACCTTGTACCCCCTCCGTCCCTAATTAGATGAGCTACTTGTAGTTTGCACAAATTTTAAGGCAAGGAGGAAAGTGGAGTATATTTAGGTATTTTTTACAATTATACCCTTATGGACAATAATTAGTAAAATTTAGAAACGATTTATCTCTTAAACTATACCACGGTTTTTTATAAACTTTATACCGTTGAAAAGCATTTTAAAACACCTACGCAACGAATATAAACATGACTATCAAGTTATACATATTTCTTATAGAAAAAATAATCAATTAAAAGGGTAGTTTTAGAGATATCCCATTGGTTAGTGAAATAGCTCATCTATTTGTGGACAAAACTAAAAACCAAATAGCTCATCTAATTAGGGACGGAGGAAGTATATTCCAATTGTCTAAGAAAATCCTAGCCTGTTCAGTGTCAATAACAGGATGTCCTTCAGCAGAAGCCTTGAGTTTAACATCCTGACTTCAGCAGAAGCCTTGAGTTTAACATCCTGAACTACACAAATCCCAACAGCATTACAAGAGTTACTCTTAGAATAAAAAAATCTGCAGTTCCGCTCTCTCCAGATATGATAAATAAAGCTGTTAAGAGTTGACTTCTTAATTGAGCTAATAAGATCAGTCCCAGCAAAAGCACCAACGCACCATTAAAGCTCTTCCTCCCACGAAGAAGAACAAGCTCTACTGTAGCCTAACTTCCATTCCAAATTTGTTGAGCAAAAAAAAAAAATTGGAAGAAAATATGCCCTTCAGTTTCTATAGAATCCCCACACAGCATACAACTGGAAGAAAAACTTTGAACCTGCTATTTGTGGTCTTTTAGCAAAAGACCAAAATTTCAGCTAAAGCAATAAAATTTTCTTCTTATGAAAAATAAAAAAATAAAAGATAAACAAGAGGAGGCAAGAACACAATAAGGTGTCACTCGAGAAAATTTGTAAATAACACAACAGGCTATTCACTAATTTAATCCTAGGCCTTGAGTTGAAAACTAATGTGCTGAAGGCTATAAACGCAATTCAACGGATCCAGGGCAGGTAAGCTTCTCCAGACCAGGGTGTTCCTATTTAGTAATGTTGTCCAAAAGTCATGTGGCAGATCTTCTGATTCCACGCTACTTGATAGAGTTCAATCTATCTTCCATAGCTTTCCTGTAAAGAGACAACAAAAATGTTAGTATGAAAAAACTAACTAGATCTGTCAAGCTGAAAAATATCATCAGGGCTCTTAAAGTTGGGAGTGAAGGTATCAACTTTACATGCAGGCATCTTTAAGCTCTTTGTTCCTTGGATCGAGCGTCAAACCCTTGCTAAAGGCATTGGCTGAGTCACGGTATCTCTGTGTCAAAAGATGCAGACATAAGTTGTAAAGGATATTGTTTACTGGAGAAAGTAAGGAAATAGAGTGGAGATACATACTTTTAATATATTGAGCGCAACACCTAACCTATAGTACACTTTAGGCCATTCAGGCCTTTCATTCATGCATTTAGTGGCATACTCAAGTGCATTGAACCCGTCACCCAGACGCGCATAACATGCACTCATGTTGGACAGTACTGCTGGATCCTTTGGGCAAATGTCCAAGGCCTGTTTCCATTACAAACAAGACAATGTTGAATACCATGTCCAAACTACTCATAGTTTGAATACCATGCAGAAGCATAATGAATTACAAACCACTGGAAACTACCTCGTTGAACCAATTCACTGCCATAAGATACTGCTCTATTTCTCCTTCTTATAGACTTCCCTCTGCGAAAGACTTTCCAAATTAGTGATAAATTCACCTCAAATTTACACAATCAAAGTTCTTAACTAGCGGTGAATGTAAAGATGTGAGATGGTAGAAATTAGTATTGGTGCACCATAACTGGAAGAATTTTACAGGTCTGCCTGTCTGGTAACATCCAAAACTAACCGGGCATGCTAACAACACAAGGCCAGCCTGAGCCTGACCCTGGCCTGCTATAGAGTGGGCCACACCTGTTGGCTAGCCTGTGTGAATGTTGTTTTAGATTTGTGTATACCAATTTTGTTGTGAGAGACAGTAAATAGTCCAGAAACTACAATGTTTCATATACAACTTCGAAGTATATGTAGCCATCTTAAAGAGCGTGAATGAGGTTCCACAACTTTATGGAGTGAACGAGCCTAAAATTTGACGGAACCACAAGTAATTCACTAGTTGAGAAAATAACACCATAGCAAGACTAGTATGCGGTCATGAGCCAAGTCATGGTGCAATACCTGCTTCAGAGAATATTGGTAAGACGACTTATTTAGATTTTTCATAATCTGTAGGTTTATAGACAGTAGGATTAGAAACTTGATAACTCATAGTGGAGGCGAAAAAGAAGACAGACTAGTAGGATGTCCTCTAGAGGTTGATGAACTGGTTGAGGGTAAAGAAGAAGCTCTGAACGACTATTATAAATGTAAAAAGGAACCAGAAAACCCCACCTGCTAAGTTACCGTTGAAGTAAGGGAAAAACTCCATACCTGCATTTTGTATGCATCAGAATGTACATGCCTTATTAGTCCGCCAATGCTCCAATCAGGATAAGTAGGAATGCGAGACGTCACAGGAAAAAGTATTTCAACAATTTGATAATTGCATCTCATAGCAGCAATTTCTAATGCTGTCAGCCCTGCCTGCGATAGAACACGGGAGCGAAATTAAATAAGAAACCGAATGTCACACAGCAGGACAATTTGGTACTGAAAAACAAGCTACTTATGTAATTCTAACACAATAAGGTTTAAAAAGCAGTTGGGAAATCTTATACAGCTTTTCTTTTTCCACTTGGTGTTTACATTGATATGAAATAGACTAAGAAAAATAATTATCAAAAGTATCAAACATGGGCAGAGAAGTAATGCCCAGACTAGTCAGTAGGATACAAAATTTATGATGAAGTTGTATGGACCTGCATAATCATCTATGTACGCAGATAGCACAAACTCTAACACAATATCAAAATTGGACAAAAATGGAGCAAGAAGCAAAGTTGATACAGCCGTACACTCATCTTATAATTCCGATCCGCACCAGCTTCCAGTAAGCGCGTAATGGCACCTACATATTCCTCCTTTGCTGCAAGTATAAGAGGTGTATTTCCATATGACTCAGCACCTGCCTATATATATGCAAATTGGAAGAAGTTATTACATGATCCAGGACAGTAAAGCTATGAAGGAATTTATATGTAATAGGATGTACATTTACAAAAGCATCTGGTGTCGAAAATGCCTAGTGATAAGTATAACCCAGGTTTCCAGAATTATCACTCCCATTATTATGGTGCATAAAAGTTAGGAGGCGCCATACCAAACTTTTAGTTTTTGTTGAAAATTTCAAGATTAATTCTGAGAACTTGAACAATGAAAATGTATATATAATACTACCTCCGTTTCTGGAAAAGGTACTATCACTTTTTCATTTTAGCCTAAAAATAGGCCAAATTAAAAAAGTGATGGTAAAACGGAGGGAGTATAAGAGAAGGATCAAGCATAAAAAATAGTACTAGAAATGTAGAAGGAATTGGGAAAATCTAGTTGCCACAGACAATGTAAACCAGTTTATTAATACCTGAAGAACTTGAAAAATATATCAATTACTAAGAAAAAGAGGAAAAAAATGACTGCCTGACAACAGTTTCTGGTAACTAATCTTGTTAGCAGCTCATAACAAAAAAATATGAGTAACAATTAGGGTGGACATCACAGCTTCATTCACAAAAAGCAGACAGGTTTATGCCTCGGCACAAGGTCAGCCAGAGAAATACTGTAATCACACTTGCTATATTTTCATATAGCGCCTTGGGATATAACAATTAGGGTGGACATCACAGCTTCATTCACAAAAAATATGAGTAACAATTGGTTGCAATGGCATAATTGAACGCGTCCAGAAACCACAATGTGTAAGATACCTGCAATAGACTGAATACATACTTCTCACAGTCTTGCCAACAACAATAACATCTGAAAGCGACAAATCTAGAGAGGATAAAAGGTTTATAAAGACGCAAGACAAGGTTGCAACATTGTAACACACTTGCTATATTTTCATATAGCACCTTGGGATATATCAGTTTCCTGTTAACAAAAATTTACTTTCAAAACGTTCTTTATGAACATAACATTGTAAAGGTAATAGATCACGAGGACAAATGTGTTTTAAAACTTGAAATCAAATGTATCTGAAACATTTTGTATAATTGAATCGTCACAGGGATTGTAGACTTAACATCACCAAACAATCAAACATTTTCTTAGACTGCTTGAAAACATTTTGAACAGCAGTAGCAACCCTATGATTTCTAACACATTTGTTGAGAATGCCCTTCAGAATAGCGTGGGTACTTTTTACATACAAGATATGAGGACAATCCTATTATCAACTTACTAAAAGGTAGGAGTTGCTAATTAATAATCCCAAAGTGAGACCTTCAAGAAATATCAAGCACCGGCAACGTGTTGGTTCCGGCAACAAGTTAAGGTCGTGGGACATAAACAACAGTGGTAACAGGCGTAGGCCCTTTGCAAAAGAAATCTAATAACAATTAACATAATATGAAACAAAAGATCAACTAGTTGGCGCACTAAAGTGATGTAAGTTTTTTTCAAGAATGGGAAATTAGTACTCCCTACAAATGATATTTTGTAAAATCTCTTATACAACTGTCCCCATAAATAACAATTTGCATTACCTGGGCATCAGTAAAAACACGGAAAACATATACCTCCGTGAATAATTTGACCCAGAACCTCCACTGCTGCTCATATAAGGTTGAGGTGGCATCGAGGGTGGCGGAAAACGAGATAGTGAATGTGGTGGTCTTGGTGGAGGAGTCGGTTTCGTGGAACTGAAAAGTAGAGCATAACATTGTAAAGGTAATAGATCACGAGGACAAATGTTTTTTAAAACTTGAAATCAAATGTATCTGAAACATTTTGTATAATTGAATCGTCACAGGGATTGTAGACTTAACATCACCAAACAATCAAACATTTTCTTAGACTGCTTGAAAACATTTTGAACAGCAGTAGCAACCCTATGATTTCTAACACATTTGTTGAGAATGCCCTTCAGAATAGCGTGGGTACTTTTTACATACAAGATATGAGGACAATCCTATTATCAACTTACTAAAAGGTAGGAGTTGCTAAATAATAATCCCAAAGTGAGACCTTCAAGAAATATCAAGCACCGGCAACGTGTTGGTTCCGGCAACAAGTTAAGGTCGTGGACATAAACAACAGTGGTAACAGGCGTAGGCCCTTTGCAAAAGAAATCTAATAACAATGAACATAATATGAAACAAAAGATCAACTAGTTGGCGCACTAAAGTGATGTAAGTTTTTTTCAAGAATGGGAAATTAGTACTCCCTACAAATGATATTTTGTAAAATCTCTTATACAACTGTCCCCATAAATAACAATTTGCATTACCTGGGCATCAGTAAAAACACGGAAAACATATACCTCCGTGAATAATTTGACCCAGAACCTCCACTGCTGCTCATATAAGGTTGAGGTGGCATCGAGGGTGGCGGAAAACGAGATAGTGAATGTGGTGGTCTTGGTGGAGGAGTCGGTTTCGGTGGAACTGAAAAGTGTTTGATGTCATCTATGCACGCATCCTTTACTGCAACTGTCAGAGGTGTAATTCCATATGATACGGCATTTGGGTCAGCGCCTGCCTATACATATGCGAATTGGAAGAAGTTATTACATGCTTCAGCACAGGAAAGCAATGAAAGGTGAATATAATGGGATGTAAAATTTACAGAAGCATGTAGTTTCACAAATGCCAAGTTATAAGATTGAGAGTTTTTCCAAACCTTCAGAATTACTCCCATTATTTTGGAGAATTATGTTATGTTATAAGGCTGGATACCAACCTTTCGGGTTTACTGAGAATTGAGAGCTTGGACAACGAGAAAATATAATATAAGAGAAATGAAGGATCAAGCATAAAAAAATACTAGAAATATAACGGAATTGGACAAATCTAGTTGCAACAAACAATGTAAACCAGTTTATTTATACCTGCAGAACAGAGTAAATAATAAGAAAAGAAAAGAAAATGACTCGCTGACCACAATTTTTGGTAAGCAGACATGTTTATGGCTCCGCATAAGGTCAACCAGATACACCGTCAGTAATTCACCACATTCAGTTGGAACAACATTTGGAGGACTAACCAAATCCAAATGAACCAGTTTGACAAGGCTCAATTAAAAAAAAAAACACACAACTGATGACACGCCTCACACAGTCAAAAAATAATTAAGCAATCAAGACCAACTGATACAGAAAAAAAAAGCAACTGCCAGACCATTTTAGAATAAGAATTTTGGAAGATTGGAATAATTTTATATCAAACTTTGCAAACAGAAGTTCAGTAGTCAACTCTAAACCTTAAGATCACCGGTAATACCCAAAACAAATACTAAGCAAATGCTATGATGTAAAGCCAGTTAGATGTTAGTCAAAAGAAGAAAATAGTGAAATTCTCAACAATATATAAATATTTACTAATGGTAATTGCCTTTTCTGGCTTGCGAAGAAACACAAAGTTACAACTTCCAGAAAATGCCTTAATCCGAGAAAACAAACAAAAAAAAATTGTGCCACCAGAAAGGTTAGAAATTTGTTACCTCTAACAAAAGCCTCATACATTCCCATGACTTGCCAAGAGTCGCCGTAATTAGTGGTGTAAGCAAACCTGGACTACTAACACCATTAGGCTGCATGGTTAAAGAAAATCAACTAACTTTGATGACAACTGAATAAGCAGGTAACATATGTTGCTGTCAAATTATTATTATTATTTTTTTATTATTTATTTTTTCCCGTATCTCTGATCCCCTCTGTTGCTGTCAATTACCTAATAATTTTTACAAGTAAACTGAAGTACTAAACGGCATAAAGCTACACATAGGGAAGGTTGATAACTTGTTATGATTTAACGTTCAAGAGTTGAAGCAGACGTTAAGGACAAGTTACAATATCTCTTGATCGACTACTTTACAGACAAACGACAGTTTGATACCAGCAGAAGAACCCAACATATGCACCGTGATCTAACAACACTTTAACAGCATCTCGATGACCATGACCAGCTGCATACCAAAGGGCAGTGCCAGAGGCAGCACCAGACCTAGTTGCAACATCTATGCGAACACCCCTCGAAAGTAACAAGGTTATTATCTTTGTATGACCTGCACATAATACCCCAAAAATTTATGTTCAAACAAATAAAAAAAATTGGTAAGAAGTTGATTTTTTTCTTTCTTACTGTTACCCAGACTTCATAACCTACTTTACGTGTATTTATATATACCCACCTAGTCTCCGGCCAGTCCCCGACTAGTCCTTTCAGGCCCCACTCAGCCGCCTTGCATCCGCCTTATGACTTTTGCTACACAGGGCTCTAGACGGGTCTAGTGAGAACTACACCAAATGGAGTTTTTTGCCAGTTCAATTAATTTCGCATTGACCCAAGCAGCTATATTGCGGTGTAAAGTTGGGACTAGGAAATTATTCGACAACCAAAGCAGGATGGCTCACTAGTCACTAGCAGGCAAGGAGGTTATCTAATCCTTGCATGTAGCTATGACTACTAGTATATAAGAGATCATATAATACAAGCACTAGTAGAGAGGTACATCGTACATCCTTCAATGTTTCCTGATAAGTGAAGTTTTTGACGCAGTCACAACTTTTTCCAAATAGAAAATATTAGGTGTCATGTATAAATGTTAGATTAATATCTAATTACAGTTGGCATTCCTTGTTAAAGCTGGTAAGGTTCAATCTGCAATTTGTCTCCTTTGTGCAAATAACATACAAAAAAATGCTCATCCATTCAATCATTGCAATTTTGCTAGTCAAGTTTGGGATTTTTTTCTTCGTAAGCTATGGAATTCAGACTGTCTTGCCTGAAAATGTGATATCTATTATTTGAGAATGGAGTGCATCCAAAGCTAAATCCAGGAAGAAAAGAATCTGGGCTGTGCTTCCTTTTGCAATTTGGTAGAATATATGGAGTGAAAGAAATGGTAGAGTTTTCTCTAACAGGAGAGGAATACCAACCTAGTTATTGCACCAATATCAGATGGGCTCTGCACACTAATCTATTTGAAGGATTTTTTTGTCTACTTTATTTGTAACTGGGACGCTATAATGAATTGTCCCTAGTTCTTAGATTCATTTATCTTCATCATTTTGTAACCTATCACTCCTAGTGACTCTTCCTCAATAATATTTTGCCTGTTTAAGTAAAAAATCATCTATATACAGGTAGATTTGAATATTATGGTGGGACGACATGTTTAAACTTAAAGGCACAAATGAAGATCTAGTATCACACATAATGAAAAATTCATCCAGAGAGGGAGTACCTGACTTAGCAGCACAAACTAAAGGAGTGGCATTCATATCATTTGACACATCAGGGTCGGCACCCTTTTCAAGAAGATATATAAATGTGTTGAAATGCCCTTCTAAAATTGCATGAAGCAAGGGTGTTCTACCTGTAAAACAGATAAAATAATAAGACATATGTATTGAATATTTACAGCAGCAAATTATGAACAGTTTGAATGAAGATAATTCTTGGACACCATGACTTGATAGGTCTTAGCCCTTAACCACATTTCCACCCACTACCCTTCTCTACAGTTAAAAGCATAACAACATTTTCTGACGTCTTTAGTTTTAAGGCTTTCTTTATAAAAACGACAAAGTGTTCCCAAAAAAAATCTTCCCTGTTCAAGTTGATCGCAATATGTTGGCAACTCTAAGATTCCCACAACAGTAGAGCTTAATTTTACCGAAGGGATATATAACTAGCAAAGCAATTGCCCAAACCAATTCTATGATTTTAAATTGAAATGGGTAAATTGACATTACCCATTTCATCATAAACAAAACAATTGAAAAGTCAATGTGACCCCTAAACAAAAAATCATTCCTCAAACGAGACAAAGCTCTTAGTATTTTAATTTTTAAATCACATAATACCCTTTCTATCTTTGGAATCCACGTCAAGTTTCAGATTCTCAATCAAGTATTTGCAAAGCCTTAAGCAACTCAGAATGAAAATTTGGCGAGGTTGATTCTGCAAACAAAACAACACAACAAGGGAAAAAAAATTAAAATCAAAGACGAGGAAATAGTTGAATAAGGAGTTGTAAGAGGAGAACGAAGCATCCAGATCGTCCTCTTAACCTACCCATTTGATTTTTCGAACTGCAGGTGAGAAAATGAAGATCCAGAACTCAAGACAAAGACGCTAAAGTTAAAGAAGACGTTTTCACAGGGGGGAAGAAAACGGGAGTCCAGACCTCTCGGGGTTTTCTTTTTCCTACAGCAGCAGAGATTGAGAGACTAGAAAGTGGGAAGGGTTGTAGAGGTTTTGTTTTTTTATTTCTTGGGAAAAATAAAAGTGCGCGCCAGAAGTGACACCACGAGCAAGTAGCCAAGGACTGGGGGATACCGGAGGCGGAGTGTTATTTAGCCGTCCGTCCGTCCGTCCCTGCTGAAAATGGGTTGGGCAAACATTCCCGGTTTAACATTTAAATTGCCAAAATAAAGTACCGACTGTTATAAACGTGTAATTATGTTAAGAATATCTAGGGTGAATCTCGTTTATTATTGGGATGCCCTTGTGTCTAGCCCTATAAATAGAGGCTTTAATGTTTGTCTAATACACATTAATAGAAAATCTCACATTAATAGAAAATCTCTCTCCTTCTTCTTCTCTACTTTGTGTTTCTTGTTCTCTGTCTTCTATATCACAAGACGTTATCACGCACGTTGCTCTCCTAGCTGAAAGCACAGAGATCAACATCTATATCTATTTTTTTTTAATTATTTTGGTTTAGTTTTTCCTTTCTTTTATTATATTTATTACTAGTACGACCGTTGCCACGGTGGAAAGGCCGACCGAAGAAGAATATGAGATGAGGTTTGTCTACGATTACTTTCGTCCCGTTTCAAAAAAAAGTGATACTTTCGCCCCGTTTCGGAAAAAGTGATACTTTCGCCCCGTTTCGGAAAAAGTGATACTTTCTCCCCGTTTCAGAAAAAGTGATACTTTTTCTGAAACAGAGCGAAAGTTTCATTTTTTCCGAAATGGAGCGAAAGTATCACTTTTTCCGAAACGGAGCGAAAGTATCACTTATCCCGAAACGGGATATGAAAGTATCACTTTTCCTGAAACGGGATATGAAAGTATCACTTTTTCTCAAACGGAAAATTAGTCGATCCATAAATCAAGATATGGTTGCATGATGTCTTATGCATCCGTTGTGGTGGTTTGCATAACGGCTATGCATTTAATTTTCGAGAATTGTGCCTAAAATGAAAGTATTATTTTTCTTGAAACGGAGGGAATACATCGTTTTATTAATTGCAACGGAAAATTAGTTGATGCATAAACAAAAAATTTGTTACATAAAGTATTATGTATCCTTTGTGGTGGTTTGCATGATGAATATACATTTAATTTTCTAAAATTATGCTTAAAATGATAAATACCTCCGAATTTTTCGCAAAAACTTTAAATTTAATATTGTTGTTTATACTCGTTGCGTAGAGTTTTTTATAACCTTTCCAACGAGATAAAATTTGTAAAATTCCAAGGCACGGATTTTTAGATATGTTATATTAAAGTTTGTTTTCCAATTATACCCCTGAAAAGATAGGATACATAAGGAGTTATAGTAATTAGACTAAAAGGAGGATTTTTTGGTTTTTCTACCCTAACCATTTCCAATCTTTTTACAGAATTGATCACTTAGATTTTTACAAAAAAGTGGCCATATAAAGGACCTCCTGCTCGCCTCTGGCCGGCCTAACTAGTACGATCATTGCCATACTGGGGAGGGCCGACCGAAAAAAAAGAATCGAACATGGGGTTCAGTAGGTGATTACTTTCATAGTTTAGAAAAAGTGATACTTTTCGCTAGTTCAAAAAAGTTTCACTTTTTCTGAAACCGGGCGAAAGTATCACTTTTTCCGAAACGGAGCGAAAGTATCACTTTTCCCGAAACGGAGCGAAAGTTTCACTTTTCCTGAAACGGGTTGTGAAAGTATCACTTTTACAGAAACGAAAAAATTAGTCGATCCATAAACCAAAATATGGTTGCATGATGTGTTATGCATCCTTTGTGGTGGTTTGCATAATGGCTATGCATTCAATTTTCGAGAATTGTGCCTAAAATTAAAGTATCATCTTTCTTGAAACGGAGGGAGTACATCGTTTTATTAGTTGGAACGGAAAATTAGTTGATGCATAAACCAAAATTTTGCAACATAAAGTATTATGTATCTTTTGTGGTGGTTTGTATAATGAATATACATTTAATTTTTTAAAATTGTGCCTAAAATGATAAATATCTACGAATTTTTCGAAAAAACTCTAAATTTGATATTGTTGTTTGTGCTCATTGGATAGATTTTTTTATTAGCTTTCCAACAAGATAAAATTCGTAAAATTCCAAGGCACAGATTTTTAGATATGTTATATTAAAGTTTGCTTTCCAATTATACCCCTAAAAAATAGGATATAGAATGAGTTATAGTAATTGGACTAAAAAGAGGGATATTTTTGGTTTTCAAAGATGGACCATTCTCAATCTTTTTGTGGTAATTGATCACTTAGATTTACAAAAAAGTGGCATATAAAGCCCTCCCGCTCGCTCTGGCCTACCAAAAAAGTGGCCATATAAAGGACCTCCCTCGCTTCGCTCGGTCGGCCCAATAAAAGGATTCTAACTAAAATCTTGTTGGCTATGTTATAGGTCCAACACGAAATAAGCATGGAAGTGATCCTACTGGATCCGCTAGCTACAGCAACAACGATGGGTGCTTCATGGGTGTATTTTAATTAAAGCTTCCCAATCAATTTTTATATTATTCTATTGATTTTTCTTTTGTTCACTTATTCTGTGTTTTGTGCATGAACAAAAACGAATCTACACACTGACGATATGGCCCATAGGGTGCTACACCAACATATGGGATTAATATTGGCTTGACAAATACTAACGGTTAGGGTTTATTATTTACTTTTAATAATAAGTATAATTATTTGATGCTGTTGTGTATCGTTACATATGGATGATCACTTTGTAAATAAATTTGATTTTCCTTCTTCTCTAATTCTCTTTATAGAGAAAGAAAAAAATAAGTCCATCAGATGGTTTACGGTTTTTATTCCCCTAATAAAACCGTAATCACCGAAAATTGGTGTTATCGCAATTTAATTACCTTCTCGGTAATTAATCACGTGCATGGTTGAAAAACCTACGGCCAATTGATTTTGGTATCTTTGTCTTTTTGACAAGGATCATGTGATTTACATATGGTTTCTATTTTTTTTTACAAGAAACCGTCCGTCCACCTTGAAGTAGGTTTCATATGCGATGACTAAAACGACAATATTTTTTTTTTTTTTTTTCGATACGAGTTTAATTAATCGTGGAGACCATTTTCTGTTAATTTTCTCCCTCGTTTTTATAAGATGAAAAAAGAAAAAGTTGGCATATTCTTTAAATCTTTGTCGATAAGGAGTGAATTTTTCACCCAATATATTTTTTCTTCTTCCACAATCGATAACGACAATGATATCTTCATTTATTTTTACAGAAGAATCATATATGCTAATTGAATTTGGTTTCTATATAGATCCTAGAAGGATGAGATGTCGTTATCATGTTATTTACAATTGCGAACACCAACGAAACATGATATTGCTGCATTCCTGAGGGATATTAAGCAATATTTATTTTTTCTTCCTAATACTAATCTCCCAAATTGAGACCGTTCAACTTGATGTTGAGATACGGTAGGACATAAAAGATCAATGGGTGCGCACCCGGCTTGTTAGCCATTATTATTAGTCATTGTTGTGACTATATTGATCTTGAATTTAATTTCTTTTGAAAAATAAAGTGTCTACAATCTCATGTCGTTGAGGTCATTTATTTGGAGATTTATTTGCATATTTTATATCTTTTTGGTTGTAACCAATAAAATTCATGCTTTGTTCAATTTGTATATATCAAGTGGATTACATTTTTTGGATAATTTTTAATGATTCTTGGATTCAAAGATTCATCATGTCAACCCGGTATTGTTAAAATCCAAATTATTCTAAGTATATGTCCTCGAATTAATCGGATAATACTTGACGAAAATTGATTTCGTATATGAGATACAATTATTTCCGCCATAATCAGGGGGAGACTATATACAATATCAAAAGATGGCATTAATTAACTTAAAGGTTATATCAGTCCTCTCCCATCATGATCAAATCAAAAAGGCTGCCATTAAATAGGTGTGAAAGAATCTCATTTAGCTTTCCAATAAGCTTATGTCATTTGAAAAGACAAATCCAATCACATCTATAGCAAGCATGTAGCATTTTTATATAGGCTACAAATATGCTCCAACAGAATCTGTGATAATACGATTCACATTCTCAAAATTCATATCTCCTCATTTGAATAAAAAGTGATTATAACGCCCATGGGTACTGGTACCAGTAAATTTTGAATTTTTCAAAGTATGCATACATTTGGGAATTATGTGGGATCGTAGTAAGCTATAAATTGTCGAATATTCGTTTATATTAGCTTTTGAAATAATAAATGATGGTGGTTGTGAACCCCGACCTCTCAGAGGGATATCGACATATGTGATTGGTTGGCATGTAATCCATATTAGATTGGATTATTATAATTTCTCGATTAACGCAATTTTGGATCCAAGACTTAACACCTTAAAATTGCCAAGCCTATTACTTACAGGTTGGTGTAGTCGTGATGCGTTATACGAGAAATACGTTCGTTGTGAAAACGATTTGAGGGTTTTCTTTTTGATCAGACCCTAGGATTGTTCAACAAGTGTTCTTCTTATAAGACATATTTAGCGTGGTAGTCCTTGAAGAACTCGTATGTAGTCGGAGAACATATTCAAATTTGTAATCCTTGTAGGATTCAAATTATATTCTGGTAGCCACTTGACTTGATTATGTCAAGTTAACAATCCTTCATGTGTTTTTTAGAAATTTGGTACAAAACCAAAAATCCGGATTAATTAGTTGATGCTATCAACTTTATGGGTCTCTTGAGGAGTCCTTAAAAACACAAAAATCCACGCTTTAGCAGCATGAATTCTATTTTTTTCTTTCTTTCTCAAAACAGCTTGGAATTATGCTAGCTTAAACTCGTCTTTGAAATAGACTAGAGTTATTATTTTGATGCTTTTCTTTTGTAAAACTCATATTTACGTCAAAAGTTGTACTCTTTTCCCTTTATTTCAGGTTTTATCCCATGTGGTTTTCCTGACAAGGTTTTAACGAGGCAACATCTTGTTGACGTTTAATTTTCTTTCAAAATGTTGATATTTGTGCTCTCTTTTTTCTTTCGTCCAATTTTTTTTTCTTTTTCCCATTGGGTTTTATTGGCAAGGTTTTAGTGTGGAAATTTATTCAACATGGTGGTCATCCAAGGGGGAGTTGTATAATTTTGGTTATTTGGTGGATTCCCACCATTAACTAGGTCATTTTGTTTCGTTAGACCACATCAACATAAGAACCCTTAGGAATTTGGATATCATTCTGATCCATATATGGCATGATCATAAACTTTACTCACTTATGGTACTATAACTGCATATTGGCACTTTGTTGAAGAAACTACATCAACTACTTTTGCAAATCATCTCCGAGAAGCTAATAATCCAAGAAGCAAGTCCTCAATGTACTTAAAGAAGCTTGAAGACTCGAGAAAACTACCATTAGAAGACTGACACAAAAGAAGACTTCATCAACTTGGAAATTTCTCACGAAAACATTGTTATCTCCAGCATTCAAGAAATTCGTTTACCGAAATTGGCTCGACTCGAAGATTTGCAAGCCAAGATTTAACTAAAGTTCTTATCAGGGTGAGTATCATATTAGAAGATATTTTACTGGACTATCACGTTGTACTCTTTTTCCTTCATCAAGGTTTTTCCCACTGGGTTTTCCTTGTCAAGGTTTTAATGAGGCAACATTTGCGTGTCCAAATCTTTTCTAAGTTTTCTCAATTGTACTCTTTTCCATTTGATCAGGTTTTGTCCTTTTGGAATTTCTTGACAAGGTTTTAACGAGGCAATTAGCTTAGACACAATGTCATCAGGGGGAGTGTTATAAACGTGTAATTATGTTAAGAATATCTAGGGTGAATCTCGTTTATTATTGGGATGCCCTTGTGTCTAGCCCTATAAATAGAGGCTCTAATGTTTGTCTAATACACACATTAATAGAAAATCTCTCTCCTTCTTCTTCTCTACTTTGTGTTTCTTGTTCTCTGTCTTCTATATCACAAGACCCAGGACCATGAATTTACTCAAACACACTTCTTGCAAGAATGTCGCATCTTTCAATTGATTTTCAAAAATGATTGGTGCAACCCTTAGTGAGTCTCATTTGTTAAGAAGTGAGTCAAAGGCACCGGATGATCCCTCTCAAAATGTGGATAGCATGGTAAACAAGAACTTGTGAGAGGAGAGTGGGGACCACTCCTACCCCACTCCCTATCCCGATGTTGAGAGGGAATCCTGGACTGTCCGATCCCCTCTCGGTGCACAAACTCGGTAGGTCTATCACGGCTGATTGATTTTTAGCTTCCGTCTAGTAGCGTGTTTTTCAATAAAGTTAGAAGCAAAGATATTTTGCTTAAATAAACCATTTTTTTTATTTCTAGAAGTGTCCTAAAACTTTACACCCAAACTAATTTCTAGTTTAAAAGTCAAAAAGTCGTTTAATTTTCTCGGAACTGATTAATAAAGTGTTTGGAAATCAGAATGCAGAAACATAAGTCGAACACAAAAACTAGAGACGAAAATATTTTGCTGTTCAGAAAGTCAACTTTCTATTTGCTTGAAGTTTTTTGAAATAATATCGTCAAACTAACTTTTTGCCTTTTTGACTTTGTCTTTTACGCCTTTTAGATTTCTAGAAATAAAAAAACTACACATCTAAACAGGCTATAAGGGATCACAAAACACTGGGAATGGCTATCCAGCTTATCAAATAACACTAATGTAGGTCTGATTTTCTTCTATCCTCAACTTTTTATTTGACTAGAATAAGAACAAGCAGATCCAAAATGAGATGGTTATTTCTTAGTTTAACTAGAAGTCTAGAATTGCTCAAGAAAAAAGAAAAGAAAAAGCCAAAAAAAGAAAGAAAGAGGGGCAATAAAGATCACCTGTTAAAGATACATGTGGCACATTATGAGAAAGATGAGAAGATCCAAGGAAACCTCTTACATTTGCAGTTGTAAGAGCAAAATAAGAAGTACAACTCTAAAGCCAGTAGAGGCTGCAGCCAACACAAGAGAGCAATGCGAATTGATATTAGTACCAACCAGACTTGCACATAAGAAGTTTTAAGGTTTCATCCGCACTAAAAGATTTCATAACCTATACATAAATGTTCACCATGCCACCCATTGGCACCCAACTCAGAGACCTAGTAATACACAAAATGTCTTTCTGAAATTCGAATGATATGAAACTTCAACAGATCATATTTGGGGTTAATTTGTTCACATGTGAATATCTTCGCGCCATTTTAATCCTTCCATCCCCGCATCACTCAGCATTATCTTCTTACACTTGGATAGAGCTCAATCTGGCTTCAATAACTTCCATGGTAAAAATACAAAACAATATTAGCATGAAGAAATAAACTAGGTCAGTAGAGCTGGAAAATCTCATGTGAGGGATCTTGATGTTGGAAGCAAAGGTAACTGATGCATCATCGTACCTCTGACAAGTTAAGTAGCCAAAAGTTGAAAAGGGATATTGTTCATCGGAGTATGATGATAAATGGGAGATACATACTTTCTGTATTTTGAGCGCGACACCTTTTCTATAGCATGCCTTAGGCCATTCAGGCCTTTCATGGATGTGTTGAGTGGCAAAGTCAAGCGCATTGATTCCGTCACCCAAACGCGCATAACAAGCACACATGTTGGACATTAGAGCTGCATCTTTTGGAAAGCTGATCAAAGCCTTTCCATTACAAAACAGACAAAATCATTAAAGTAATCAACATAGAGTAAGAGGAAATATAATGATGATGTTGAATAAGTTTATCAGGAGTATCCAGTCATTGACATAAAGAGTGGGGATACAACAATTTGTAATATAACTAATATATTAGCAATAAGATGACATAACAATATCATGGTACATATTACTTCCTATAGGTCCATGCACCACCGGAAAACCATAACCAAATATGTTTAGATGTCAAAATCAATCAAAAGAACTAGCAGCCAGAACTAGTTTAAACTTTCATTGCAAATTTGAGATCATAAAAGAATTAAGAATTAAAATCACTACTCTAAAAAAAGATGTAACTAGAAAAAATTGTTATTTACCCCTATATGCTTGGGTCAATCTAAGAATGGTACAATAACAAAACAAAAAAAAATCATATTAAGCTCTAAAAAACCAGGGTGATACTCATTGAGTTACAAAAACACTAGCCATATTATTTGGCCTAAATAAAGACCAATTCAATAAAAATGAAACAAAAACCCATTTCCATTTAAAAGTGTTAAATTTAGTGTTTATTAGATTCTATATTTTCAATGTTGCCCTTCCCCGTATATAGACGATCTTTAAAATGGAAACTTTGACAGAAATACAACATGAAATTTGGGATCAGATTTACAGAGAAAATTCGAGATCTTCTATATCGTAATCATCATGTATTTAGATTTTAGGGTTCATATGTACCAAATTCTCCCTATTTCATCAATATATTCAGTTCATGGACTATGTTGACCGGATTCTACGGTTCAATTTCATATTTGATCACCTCATAAACTAATTTTGAGATATCATTTTCGTTTCCATCCATTTGAATTAGAGAAGAGATCGGTGATTTCAATCATTCGAATTTTATATGAAGATTGATTTTTATTGGTGAAGAAATTGGAGAATTTCGGTTTTCAGTTCTCGTATTCTTTTTCAGCATAATTCAAAAAAGGGAAGATAAGTATTAGTTTAATCCTTTGAATTATCACCTTAAGTCGTTCATCTTTAGGTTAAACTAATCGTAGTAGTGGAATCATTCATCAGAGACTCAAATTCGAATTTTCGAGTATTTTTATTTTACTGATTTGATTATTTTTTTTGAAGTTTCTAGTTGATTTCATTATAGAACCTAAAATAATATTACAATTTCTTTTTATCTCGGTTGTTGTTCATATTCAAATCGATAGCAATGAAAAAGAATTGTTGGTTCCGACATCTTTTTTTGCTGAAACCTTTTTTCTGTTATGTTGGTTTCATCATTTTTGTTCTGTTTTGTTTGATCATTTTCCCATGTCTTGTTTAATTTTAATTTGCAGAAATTTTTCCTTTCGCTTATGCTTTGGTTTCATATGAGAATAATGCGATGTGGAAACGGTTTATATAGAATCTCAGGGAGAAGATGCTTATAATTATGTTCAACATTACTTTACAACTAAGTTCTATTGAGAGCCGTATTTACGACCAGTTCATCTTACTTCCACAACTAAAAGGTCTGCGAAAGTCTCATCAAAGTCTGTTGTTCTTCAACCTATTGTTATGCCACAATCAGGTCGTCCAAGTAAGAAGAAAGAATTCCTAATATATGTTCAATTCTAAAGAAGAAGATGAGAACTTGTGGTAGCTATCATGTATTGTTCTTGGACCTGATGTTCTACATTTTTTTTTTACAGTTAAACATGTTAAGTTTTTGTTGGTGTTTCATCTTTGTTTCATTTAGATTAATTTTTTCTTTTTGGTTCACTTGCAATATGTTGAAACCCTTTTTGGTTTCATCATTTTTACTACTATGTAAGAATAAAAAATCACCTAATCATACTGCAAGTTGTGCACTATTGTGTTTTCAGTTGTAGTTTAATAATTTTCGGTGTAATTAGACTTCTTCCTTGGAACATGAAATGTTCATGCCTATAAATACATCAAAAATTTGCCTTTAAATCTCAACATCCTTAATTAGTTATGGTGTATGTATGTCTTAAGCCAGGAATGAAATAACAAGTCATACCATTGCCGTAGAAAGTTGCGTCTAAGTTAAGAATACAAGTTGTGATAACGATTTTAAATCAGGACCACTTTCTGGTCGAGAACTCTATATATAGAAAATATTTAATTTCCTACATCGTACAAGATTAAGCCGTGATATGAGTCTTTCCTTTTGGTTTCACATACAATACGTTGGAACTCATTTTGGTTCCATCATTTTTTACTGTTATGATGAAACCAAAATATGTTGGAACCCTTTTTGGTTTCATCACAAAACAGTTAAAAACATAACTTTTCGCTGCGTATCCAGTAGACAAATATGGTTTGGGTTCAGTTGCAGGGTGCCAATAAACATAAATGTGATAATCATAATTGAAACAATTCATAAACCATTTAAATCTTTTATAAACTATTGTAAGTATTTAGAAAGAAAAAAAATAATGTTGCAAAAGATATTACAAGTATTACAACTAGCTGATAGTACACTAATTTTATGTATGCAGTAACAATAATATCTTGTTTTCAAATTCTTCGATGTTTTTTCCATCAGGATCTTGTGGCACATATTTTGCTCTCATGTTTTCCATCTTTTTTTGATATATTCTCTTTGTTCTTCGATCTTTATAATGAATTTTGCTGATAGAAACTGCATAAAATTGATCTCTGATCTTTATAATGAATTTGGCATAAAAAGAACACCTCTTGCATTTCAAGAGGGGTAGGATCGGCTAACAGGGTCAGTGTGACAGAGTTTTCCACATCCCCTCACGGCCATTGGATGTTGCCATCTTTAATGGCTGATATTTTTGATAAAGCAAGCGGGTCTTGTTTATCCATCCATAACCCGGTTATTTCACGCTCTCTCTCTTCAAGCAACGCAACAGATCTTGTCATTCCTTCTCTCGATGCTCTCTTCTGCTGAGATGCAAAAACAATCCTACCATTAATTGATGATTTCTTGGATTTATTTTTACTGAGAAAATTTTCAATCTTGAAACTGATTGTAAAGCGAAATTCGTATATGGATTAAACATTCAAATTATCCATCCATACTTTCTATGTAAGCCTAAGCATTAAACATTGAAATTATCAAAACCCATAAACTCAATCCCCGAATCAAAATATATGCATAATGGTTCCTCATAAATTTTCTCAGTAAAACAAGTCCAAGAAATCACCGACTAATAACAGGATTTTATTTTTTTTAATTTGTTATTTTTCATCGTAGTGGAAGAGATTATTGAGAAAGAACGAAGGAGATGAATGAAATATATTGCTGAGGATAGAGAGAGCATGAAGGGGGAAACAGGAATTGGGGACCGTGTTAACCGGGTCATGGATCTGATAGATCCGCGTGTTTTATCAATACATCTCAGCCATTAAAAATGACAACATCCAATGGCCGTGAGGGGTTGTGGCCAACTCTGTCACACTGACCCTGTTAGCCGATCCCTCCCCTTTCAAAAGTTAACCCATTTGTCTAACCTAACCTAAGGGCCTTCATATGCTCTTTTTTATTCTCTATCAAAGCCTTTATTTTAGGAGTCTCCACACACAAATTTGTCAATGAACACCTAAATGAATCTTCACGTCTTTTCCCTGCAAAACAAAACTGATTTTAACCAAAAATAAACTAACACTGTGGAACCAATACAGGTAGATCCAGACAAGGGAAAAATGATGAAACCAAAAATGGTTTCTTCAAATTTGACCATAATTAACCAACACCACCAAACCAGTATTTGTGGAACCAAATTTGACAAGGGAAGAATGATGAAACCATTTTTGGTTTCATCAAAACTACCAGAGTTAATCAACACACCAACAGAGTTTTGGTGGAACCAAATTATACGAATTGAAAATAATGCAACCAACAATGGTTTCATCAAAACTACAGAGTCAATCAACACACCAACATAGTTTTGGTGGAACCAAATTTGACAAAAGTGAAAATACTGTAACCAAATTTGACTAGAGTTACTTGTTCAAAAAATGGTTTCAGTCTTAATAAATCAACACGAGTAATTATTTTACTAAGCAATTGATTAGTTTACGAAGAACAGATAAAACATCAATGAATCCAAACAGAAACGCCGATCCACGTTAGTTCAAATGCTTAATAATTTACAAAGAACATGAAACAAAAGATTCAATTTACCTTTTGGAGTATTTTTGATCATTTTACAGAGAAATTCATCTTTCTTCTTCACTTGTTGAGCATTTTTCTTCACCATTTTTACCAGATTTTCTGATTTTGGTTTTTACTCTTTTGATTTTAGGTCACAATTTGTTTCAATTTTGATTTCTAATCTTAGGTTTCAGGACAATCGATTGTTTATTAGTTCAAACGAAAGAAAAAAGATTTCGTAAATATGTTTCTGATTTTCGAGAAGCAAAGGAAAGAGAATAGGAATAAGAAGAACGATGGAATCGAGGAAATGTGAGTGTTTAGTTGTTCTTTTAGTTTTGGACTGAAAAAAAATAAGGGTTATTTCGGCCAATTCTGGGATTTTTTTTTTTTTTTTTTTAAATCATTTGTTTTGTTGGGCCTATGTTATATCGATGTAGACAACCCTGCAGCTGTAACGCGCACGTTAAAAAAATATATTACCTATCTGCCAATAGAAGAAATAATACCTCATGTAAAACACAACGAAAATAAGCACTAAGCGGGTTAAACTAAATAAGCTGTTATTGCTTAATCTAATATGGGTAAATCTAAGTTGTTATTGCTAATTTACACTAACAGACATGTGTACAAAACCAGTAGAGATTCGGATACAAACTCATATATCCAAGAATATAGAAGTGAAAAAAATGAAATATAACTTGAAATACCAAATAACCTCCGACAACATAAACTATATAAGCTAAATAAAGTATTTTTTAACTCTTATTCAATAACACGCAAAAGCGTACACAATATCATCAATCAGAAACTACCTCTCTCTAAACCAAATTGCTGATGTAAGATATTTCTCTCCCTGAAATGCATCTCTTCCTTTCTATTTTTCCTGTTGAAATTTCTCCTCCTTATGGACTTCCCTCTGCCAAAGATTTTCCAAATTGTTCATGAGTCCATATCAATTTTGGGAATTCCAACACATTCGAAGTTCTGAATTAGAGGTGAATTTAAAAGATGTGAGATGGTGCTATAAATTAAAGCACCACAACTGGATGAATTAAACAGGACAGGTTTTCTAGTGAGCTGTGAGCCAAAGCCAACCGAGCATGCTAACAACATTAAGCTCCCTGGCTTGAGCCTGGCTTTCTATAGAGTGGGCCACAACCGTCGGCTAGCTTCAATCCAAGTTGTTTTAGTTTTTGGGAATACAAATTCTCATGTGAGAGACATAAAACAGTAAGTACTACGATGTTTTGTATTTGACGTCAAAGTATAGAGTGTGAATGCGGTTCTTAAACTAGAGTGACCGAGCCTTAAACAAAACAGCGTATTCCACACTTAATTGACTAGTTGAGGCAATAATAACACCATATCATGACTAATATATGTGGCATGAGCGATCCCAAGGACCAAACTTGCTCCCAGGAATATTGGTAAGACGACTTATTTAGATTTTTAATTACCTGGCAGCACTGATGTAGGTTTTCAGGAAGTAGTATTACAAACTTGATAACTCATAGTGGAGGCGAAAAAGAAGGCATAGACCAGGAGGAAATCTCGCAAGAGGTTAAGGAACTGGTGTTGAAAATAGCTTAAGTTGTCAATGATTTTTATTAATGAAAAGAAGGAGGCAGAAGAACTCATTTGCTAAGTTACCGTGAAATAAGAAAATGAAACCAAGTTTAGGCAAAACATAGGGCACGTATTGTATAAAATCCATACTTGCATTTTATTTGCATCAGAATTTACATGCCTCATTAGGCCGGTGATGCTCCAATCAGGATAACTTGGAATGCGAGACGTCACGGGAAAAAGAATCCCAACAATTTGATAATTGCGGTCAATAGCGGCAATTTCCAATGCTTTCAAACCTTCCTGTGATGGTAACAAAAAAAAATGTAGATAAGAAAATGAATGTCACACAGCAAGACGTTTTAGTACTGAAAAAACACGCTTCTTATAGTTCCAATGCAATAAGGTTTAAAGCAGTTTGGAAATCTTATCAATTCTTTTTTTCCCCGGTAGACGTGTCATACATATGTAATACTATGAACATCAACTATCAAATGTATCAAATATAGGCTGAAAGCTGATAACCAGGCTAGTCATTGGGGTACAAATTTATGATAAAGTTGTATGGACCTGCATAATCATCTGTGCGGATATTAACACATACTCACAAAAGATATCAATAATTGGACAAACATGGAGCAGGTAGCGAAGTTTAATATAGCCGTACATACGATTTATAATTTAGATCTGCACCAGCTTCCAGTAAGCGTGTAATTTCTTCTAGGCGTCCTTCCATTGCTGAAAATATTAGAGGTGTCTTTCCATATGATGGAACTTTGGGTCAGCTCCTACCTATATATAATAGAATCGAAAGGATTTATTCAAATTCTCAAACACAGAAAAGCTGTAAAAGGTGCATTATAATGGGAGGTAAAAATTACAAAAGCATGTGGTTTCGCGAAGGGCAAGTAATAATTGTGTTTCAAAACCTCCAGAACTATTACTCCCATTATTACGGTCCATAAGAATTATGTTTTGGCACATCCATAAATATAGTTGTTTATGGGTGAAAACTACTCCTGCAGAATTTGGTAATTTGGGGTGTGGATGAGGAATGAATTTAAACCTTAAACAAATACACTGCGCGGTGAGTGCTTGTAGATTCGAGAGATCAATCTGTGCAAATCCGGCCTAAACCAAGAAATGGCCGTTCCAGACTTGTTTGGGTCACAAAGTGAAGGAGATGGGGTTGATCTTAGGGAGGGAAGCGAAGAAGGTGTTGAGAATGTGAAGGTGTAGACTTGCTTATGACTTGCAACAGGAAAGTGAACAAGCTTACGATTGGTGTAAGCAGGCTCTGGATGTTTTCTTGTTGTTTTTTTCTGTTATTTGGAAATAGGGCGGAGAACCTATTTATACAAGTCATTGAGTCTTATTCACGTCTCTCGTGGGAAGTGGAGGAAGTGGAGCGATAGAGTAGTGGAGTTGTGCGTTGGTGATACACGACCAGCCATGCCCACTTCTCCTGTTCATCTCTAACCGTCCATGACTTCCTAACACGTTCTTGTGATGGCGTGTTGCACGCCGCACGTCGTAAACCGCTGCACCAATACCCCAAAGATATATCCCCCAGTTTGTGACATGATTGATGTCTGGAATGTGTGGATCGTGGATCCATGAAAGATAGCATGTAATGCTGAATTGAATAACTGCGTTATTCAGGAAGTCGATACTTGTGAAGTATCGTGTGTATTTTATGTGTATCGCATCATGGTGTGGTAAAGTGATGGGTAATGACACCTCACTAACCAATTAATTCCCGACTGTGGTCTGTATAACCAAGTCGGTGAAGTTGGACGGATGAGATGATCTTTGAGACACTCATCGCGACCGTTGATGAAGTTAGGGTTTTGAAGAGGTGCGCGCAGCATCACTCTTCAACTTGGTCGAAACCAAGCATGGGATACAACTTTGGCCTAACCGACCATACATGCGTGTAGATGGCATGATGGTGTAGGCGCCTATACCCCATTACCTCATGAAAGTATGATCCGGGTCACTCAATTCATCCGGTGAAATCGAGTGGTCGAGATCGATTTGCGACAAAAAAACTAGTGCCGCAAGGGCCGCACGTCACGCCCTCTTCAGCGCACGTTCCAAGACGACCAATCTTGGTCTGGTCTTGGCCGATTGGCCTGGTGTGAAGGTGGTAGGCTGATGTTCACGCCTATACCCGAATATCCCATGAAAACGTGATCCGAGCCATCCAAATCGTCAGGGTGAAGTTGAGTGGTCGAGATCGGCCATGATTTGGGAGGTGTGACCACGCTAGTTTGAGCGTGCATTTTGGATTAGCCAGGCATGATATGCCTTGGACGATCGGATTAAGGAATAGATAGGTCCACGGTGGTCATGCTGGTATGACCGGACCTGCTTAATCTAATCTTGGACCCTCCATTCATGCCGGAGAAGATGGACGCTCGTGATGCTCAAAACCCTAATTTTGGGTTTCAAAGCCGCAGCGTCATCTCTTGTTTGGGCGACGATTTTATCACGACCAAACATGGTTGGTCTTGACCGATTGGTCAAGTGTATAGGCGTGCCCGCGGTGATCGTGTTGACATGTTCTTGGGCCCTTTGAATCTACATCTACACCCTCCATCTATACCGCGAAGATGGATGGTTGAGACTGTTTTGCGACACATGTAATATGCCGCAAACCCTAATTTAGGTTTTCCGTCCATAATGCTTGGTATGAACGTTTTTGGCAAGCTAGGCCAATGGCCGACCGTGCGGGTTCCGCATTGGATCGGCATAGATATTCCATACCCGCTTGGGGGTGATGGAATTCATCTTGGTCATCCAATCATGCTTATGGAGTTGGATAACTACGATCATATCCGGATCGATACGGTCAATCAGGATGCTCAATCGGGCTAGTATAACACACATAGAGGGGCTCAATCGGGCTAGTATAACACACCGAGAGTCGCCGTACGGGTATTTCGTACATGGTTCATTATAGTGCTTGAGGTTCGTGTTACTCGTAAGAGTAACACTCACCGTCATGCCACACCGATAATGAGTACGGAAATACACGGCTGATTAGAAATTCACAGGATGGGATTGTTGCCACATGCTCCAACCTCGAGGAATTTCATGTATTCACTAATGGGATTGTTGCCACATGCTCCATTCTTGGTGAATTAAGTGAGGGAGTATCCAACACTTATTAATGGCTTTATCTTTTACAAGATGTCAGCGCATAATTATTTTCTCGGTTTTTACAATTTTAACCTTAAATGAAAATCCACCGTCAACATTAAGTCCCCCGCCTAGCACATAATGGTTTCACTATTGTGGGGTAGGCATGAGATGGTGACATATTTATATCTTTGAAATGACCAAAGTCAAGTGAATACATATTTACTGGGATGTTTTCACATTGTCGCGTTGCCCCGGAACTAGTTGGTTCGATTAAGGATGCGAAGGAAACAGGACTTGATCTCGGTGAGTCGCTTTGGTTCCTCTTGTATATATCCGAGCCGCCCCCTTCTTCATGTGTACTTCTTTCATTATATACGGCTTCCTCGGGTATATCGGATAAGCCTCGTTGATTGTTATCCCGATTAGCAGCCTTCATAGGTGGCAAGTAAAGACTTCTTTTCCTCCCGGGATTTTTGTCGACTTCATGGATTATAAAGAATCATCTCTCATGTCGTTTATTCCACATCTCGGTATTGCTCGATCATCTCGATTAATCGATCGATTGATTTGATTTTTATTTTTATTTTGTGTGTGCACTCATAACCTCCTCTCCTTGCGGTTTATCATGGAAGTAGTGGACGATCATTCTCGTTGCTTTAAAGAAGTTTCAAGTCGATAAGCCCGAAAACCATGCACACGAAGAAGTAATGGCTAAGATCGATCTTCCACTTCGCGAAGTCGACCGTGCTATACAGGGGGATGTCTATCTCACACCTTCGTATTACTAGAGGACGTATCGTGCACTTTCAGGTGCGATTGACATGGAGGAGCGGTGGAGGCGCGAGGAAACGTCGCAGACACTAGTAAGCGCAAAGGCAGAGAGATTTGCAGCGCGGTTGAAGAGGCGGAGAGTTGAGCATAAACGACCTCTGAATGAAGGCAAGTGTGATTACCCGATCCAGGACGGCGTGATAATTCTTGATTCCGATGGCTGCATTTAACCCGAACACTTGAAAGCAATCTGCGTGGCCCCTACTATTGATGTGCCTTTTGATACTCCCGCCGATGATATTGGGATGGAGCGCGATGTCATGAGATGCCCGATGCGTGTCGAGGGAGATCCGGAGAGGGGAGCATCAACGAGGTGATGGAGAAGAACCCAACGGTGGTGCAGGCGAGGCCGACCCTCTTCGACTAAAACCTCTTTTCTTTTTTCTTCTTTCCAAGTATATTTTGTACACTCGAACATCTTCCTTGTACTCAGTGGTGGCCGGGTTCAAGGTTTTTCTTCTATTTGATTGTTTGAATAAAGTTTTTTTTTTTTTATAACCCTTTGCCAAGACTACAACTAAATCTTCTCAGGCGCAAGGGTGTGCCTTCACACGTAATTCTTTGTGATAAAAGAAGTAATGCCATAATGGAATACTTACGGACCTGTGTTCCTGATGCAAGATCTTCCTGGCCTTGCTGGGGAAGATGGATCAAATCATTTTCCTTTTGTGCACATGTTATATTTCCTTCTTCCCGTGAGATGTTTGCTTAGGGTTTCCTTTCTTGCTCCAGTGGGTTGATTTAGGCTGACTCAGGACTTTGTGTTTTTAGGAGTAAAGAGGTTCTCAGATGGAAATAGTGCTTCAACTAATATTGAAAATCGAAAATTGAAAATTGAAACCCTAACTATGAATGCAAGTATTACAATCATTTTCTGGGGGAATTACAAATATGACATGAAATTGTAAAAAGAAAAACGCTGGAAAAAATAGCCTGATTTTAAAGGGTGGAGGTATTTGGAAAGTGGTAGCACATCATCTTAAGTTCGGTAGGGTTTGAGCCATTTTGAGTGAATTGTTATGCCTTCTAGTTTATCGCGTTGATGAGCTTGGGTATCCACCTAGGATAACATCTGCTACAGTGCGGTTCCTCTTCTATTTCGATGGGTGAGTCGGTGGAGTGATCATTTTTACCGTCATGCTCCCAACCTTGAATGTAGTCGCTTCGTCACCAGGTCTCCAATTCCAAATGGGTTTGGGCGTGCAGATACTTGGACCTTGGCCTTATCGTCTTTGACCAAGACAGCCTCTACGCTCTTGATAAAACGTTTGAAAGGGTCGACTTCCCATTCACATCTCCTAGCCAGGGTTGGTTTGTTGGTTGGAGCCAGTCCCAGGACTTGTCGTAATGAGGGCGGTAGGTTGCAAAGAGAGTTGCGTGATGAGACTTACTTGAGATCTGGGACCTTTCGATGTATCGACGGGCTCTCTCCAGGGAAGTCGTGTCCGTTGGCAAGTTTCAGTGCGGTACTGAGCAGCCATCGCCAGTCCGGAAGGCGTGTTGGAGATTCTTTTGAGTATCGAAACCAGTAGAGGACAACTTTCTAGTATTGCTTTGTTTTCGTGCATCCAAGGGCGTCCCAGGATCATGTCGTAGTTGGGATGATCTTTGACTATGTAAAACTTTGCTTGCGTCGAGGCATCACCCAATTTGACTTCAAGATCGATGTATCCATATGCATCTCTGAGCTCTCCTGCTGAATCTTTAACCACGTCGGGTGACGAGTAGCTTCGCCGCGGAATCTCCGCCGCTCTCAAGGCCTTGACAGTAATGATGTTAAATTCGAATCCGTATCAATCAACCTTGTTATCGAACTCAAAGTCTCTCAAACGAGTGACAAAGTTAGGAGTCCCCGAGTTTCCGTTGCTCACGTCCTTCAGAAAGACTGGGGTTCTGGACTGCTACTGAATACAAACGCCTGCCTGACACAATGTGGTTGAGGGCCGTAAATATGTCTTGACGCTGTCCTTTGGAGAAGTACAAGATTTCACATATGTGCTACATCATATATTGTACGGTCTTGCGAATGTAATCCCCGTAAATCATGCGGTTCCCCGATAGGTAGAGGGTCTCTATGAACACCTTCGTTTCCAAGCCGGAGTTCCCCTGTCTCTACCGTTTCCCCGAATATTTGTTTCAACCTGTTAAAATCTTTGGTTGGATGATGGACGAATTTCGTGGTAGCAACAATATCCGGATCCGCCATTTCTTCCTCGGTTGGATGACGCCCGACAGGGGGCTTTACGGGCGTCGTCTTGGATCCATGCTTCCAAGAGCTCTATCACTTCATTCATGGGAAAAGGGAAACCCGTGTCTTTAGTGTTTTGTGCAGGAGTTTTGTGCATTCTGTGGGGCCTCACGAGTTCCAGAATGCTTGTGTTTGATTTCTTTTGAACAGAGTTGTTTTGGGTAGGTACTTCATCTGTATGATGCGCATGTCTCCACCAATTGTCTTTCAGACAGGTTTGGGTCAGCGACAATCCAGCGCTGTGTTCTTCAACATCACACGTCGCAGACAAGTCATATTCCATTATGTCCTCTTTCCAGATCTCGAAAAGGTGATTTGTTCAGCATATCAAGAAATACTTCTTCTTAGCACCACTATCCATACTGAAACATAGATATGTCAGAAGATGTTGCTGGTGTACCAGCATACGCAGATGTGTGGTCGAGAAAAATCAAATTAGAGATCTTATTTCCACCAATTAAAAATAAATATAAATGGAGGTTTATGCCTGCTCTCACGACAAGAGGACATCTCTGAAGTAAATCATGGGGTGGTGGGGGCAAAAGAAAATAAACAAAGCAATAAGTGGAGGAAGTTAAAATCAGTGTAGAGAGTGGGATCCCCTAACTTTCACTAGCTTTAGATCAAATTAACAAATCAATTTAGCGTGCACTCTAAACAATCTATCAATCAATCATGAATTTCATTGAGATCATTCCTATTAGTAAAGACAAACGATAATCATGTGAAAAACCTCAAGATAGAATTGAAAACAAAAACTTAAATCATATGTTAAGAACTAGGAATTCATCCTCAATCAATAATAAAATTAGCTACTCATGTTTTTGAAATTCACACAAATAATAATTAAAAGGAGAATTTTCAAGAGTTCACACAAATAATTAAAAGAAGAATTTTCAAAAGCTATCAAAAACACAAGTGTTGTATGTGAGAGAGGTGTGTAAAAGATGTAGAAAACTTCTCATTTATAGGCTTCAATATTCTCCAACTCTTCCAAGGAATAGAATCCTTTTCCTTTAGCAATTCAACTTCCAAATCCAAGCTTTTCTCAACTTCCATCTTCTCTTCCAAGTTTGAGCCCAATTCTCCATCCAATTCCTAGTCCAAGTCTTCACACCCATGAGAGAAATCCACAGAAAATTTTGGAATTTTTGTCATTGAAATGCGTATTATGGCTTAATCCGCTGAAAAGTCGCCGTCCGGCCACCGAAATTTATCACGGCCACTGGAATCTTCGGGGAATATTCCGTCCATCCCACCGTTAGGACTAACGGTCAAAAGTCAACCGTCGGTCAACTGGTCAATCACTGATCTATCTCTGGTCAAACTGGGTCAACCACCGAGTCAGTCCCGAGTCATGGCAAAGCCAAAGTCTTCAGACAGCCACGCCTTTGCCACGCCAAAATGGCCCTGCACTATTCTTCATCCAGCCATAATGGCTGAGCATTGCCACTCCCAACACTTGCAACTCTGAGTTAAGTAAATGCTCCATCACCATCTCTCTGTAGCTCCAGCATTCCTGCAATTCCATCCTTCCTTCTTACCAAGCTCATTGCAAGCAACAACACTGATGCTTCCATCTCAGTCCAACCATCACAATACTACCATAAACTTGGCTACAACTCGCCTGCACTTCAACCACCAGCATAACCACCTACCTCATACAGCCGCACATGCCTCGGCTTAAGCATATCTCAAGCACCCCTAACACACATCTGCTGCAACTCAAGGGTCTCATACAAACAACAGCTCATTTAACCTTCACTGCAATACAAGCACATCCTCTGCCTTGCACAAGCATATTCATCTACTTGCAAATTACCAGCAGCATCCATCACCAGTCCTTGGCTCATTCATTCATCACCACTACCACACATTAATCAGTTCATATCACCAGCATTGTCATTACCTGCAGATCTACACAGCTCCTTCCCTTCATCATATGTAGCTTCACACGCTCAATAGCTACCAAGTAGTTGCTCAGCTATGCAATCATCAGCTCCTATCTCCACCTGCAATCAACATCACCTACTCATTCCACATTCCTAATTAACTCAATTTTCACAGATTCATGCCAATAAACCCATATGTGTTCGATTTTGAACAACAGCAACGTCTCCCTGTTTCCTCCACTAAAAGTCACCGCAATATCATCTATGTTCATCGCTTCCGCCAATTTCAACGAGACTCACTTTCTTCTCTGCTCCATTCGGTTTCATCATTCACGAGGACAAAACCCATGAAAATCATCACTTCACCTTCAATCTCCCATTCTTTATCAATCGATGGCGAGAATCATCTCTCAATACATTTCATTATCTCATCATCACAACAGCAATTGCATATCTCTCAATTCCATACTCAGATCGAGAAAACCCATTGAGTTCAATTCATCAATTTACCAAACCCTTTAAATTCAACATAAATCCGAACCCAGACTCCATTTCTGAGATCAACAGCAACTTCACCTCTTCACAGATCGAACTCATCTTCAATTTCTCAACTCAATAATTCGAATCGAACCCTAGCTCAGTTAACAATTTCGATCCCCTGAGACCCATCAATTCCTTCATCTCTGTGTATCACCAGAAATGAGATTACAAACCCACGTCATCCATTAACCCATCTCTGTGTTCTTCTCGATCGAAACGATCTTCTCTGCGTCAGCGAATCTCCAAAACAATTACCACAAACCCTTTAAATCTGTCTATGAACTTCGAAACCTCTGGTTCTTATTTGCAGAAACAACTTCGAACCCTAATCGAACTCGTCATCTCGATTCGAGGAAATGCTGGCTCGTTGTCGCCTTCTTCTCAATTTTCGGGTGAGAATGAATAAATGAAAATGATTGAAGAGAAAGAAAACCCTTTCTCGATTTAGGGTTAAATTGATTTGGGCGGGATATTGGTACCGGGTTCTTCGATAAGGGGTAACCAAGTTATAGCCCCTTAACCTTGGATGGAATGCTACTAGTACTTCTCCCAAAAGAGTTGCCCCTTAACCTTGGATGGACTCAGGATAGTGTTCGCCCCCTGAAATGACAATTTTGCCCTTTTTGGCTCAAATAGAGTAATTTCTTCTTCTTTTCCTCCGTGTGACTCCAAAGTAGCTATAAAACTCAAAACATGCGTAAAATACATAATTTACAAGAAAAAATAGCAAAGAATGCAAAAACAATAGATAGTAAATAGGATGTATTCTACACCCTATCAAATTCCCCCACACTTAGACTTTGCTAGTCCTCGAGCAAATCAAACTAAAAACTCACAACTTCAAAGCGTTCAGCGTCCCAAGCATCAAAGAGCTATGAGGACATAGAGTTTGCATTCTAGTAATAAGAAGTTAGAAATACTAAAGAACATATTCTCATTCTTAAATGTTGAGTGAGAAATAACCACACCATAATGAGAGAATGCGTGTTTGAGAAACGATCAATAAGCATTTCGCCTCGACTTCTCGCCTCACCAAAAGGATTTTATGATAATTGCACTCAAAAAGACGGCTTTTTTATGGTTTTCACATGTGTGCAGGTAGGAATGAAGAGAGAATTCCTGCAACACGTTGAATGGTGGGAAGGATAACTTCCGAAATTTTGAAAAACCCACATCTTTTAATATTTTGAAAAAAACCATTTTTCTGACGATCTCTAAGAAAGGAAATCAACCATTTATTATTGAGGATGAGATTACTTACTCACCTTCACATCCGATCGCCAATTATGATAACACCACTCTCACGGCATCCAATAGAAACGTCTTCCGCTCCTCGTCTTGATCTTCATGGTCTTCGTCTTCGGTTTCAACTATTAATGATAAACTCTTGATCTTCGTAATTCCTTGACAATTTGTAACTCTTTTACCTTAAAACCTTGTCGCTTGAAACTTTCTTATAAATTTTCCTTCCACGGCTTAATAAATAAAAACAAAACAAATATTTCTCTTGTTTTTTTTTTTTTTTTTTTTTTTTTTTTTTTTTTTTTTGAAACAAGAGAAATAAAATACAAAAAATAAACCATGGCCATGGGAGAAGTATTTTACCGCTTGATTCTTCACAACTTGTATCGTCTTGAAATCATAAACTTCAAAAATTCTCACCTTTTAATTTTCTTCGCTTTCATGAATAAGTCTTCATACTTGGATATAAAATTACCTCATTGTATTGTAAGTCCTCAACATATATGTGAAATCCGCTCTTTGTATGTTGCTTTTACTTGAATTTGAAATTTGCTCTTTTTCGTTAGTTGCTTGTAAACCTTGAACTTTTTCCAACTTTCCTTGTAGATTTTGATATCGCTCATTGTTGATGATGAATGTGTTTCTATGGACCCGTTGTTGTCGAGAGAGAGAATGGTGCTAACTGCAAATCGAACTACAAGAAGGAGGCTTTCATCTATAGACGTCACCCTTATGATTGACAAAATTAGCACTCAAGAGATCAAAGAGTAGTGCTTCTATTGGTGGGAGGTTGGGTAGCTCACCATTCTACCGGAATTAACGTACGGTGACACACACTCAAAAGAAGCTCTTTAGTAGATGGAAGATTTCTGGGTCGGTGCCTCTCATGATATGAATACGGGGTAGTCTCCACTAATGATTGATCGGCAACTCTAATAATGCACTTCTCCTGCACCAAATTCGCATCACCGGCATGATTAAATCCATTATTTAACACTCAAACAAGTAAGAAATCCGAATGTAGTTCTCTAACATTTCCAAGTTCAATTATGTCGGTCAAAATCTCTATGTAAACATACCTAGAAGTATGCTAGTGACTCTAAAATCTTTAAAAGTTGGATTTTTTAAGTAAAACTTTTTTTTTTTTTAATTTTTTTAAATTTTTTTTTAATTTTTTTTTTAAAATACATGCTTAACCACTCCCCCACACTTAAACCTTACATTGTCCTCAATGTAATGAATCCTCCTAATAAAGTCAAGGTGGGAAATTTTAACATGATATGGAACAAGAAAAAGAAATAACAAAAAGCAAAAGGATAAGAAATACAAAACCGATGGGTTGCCTCCCATTAAGCGCTTGTTTTAAAGTCGACGGCCCGACTTAGCTCTTGCTGCACATTACTCCTCCAGAGGGAGTGAATATCCAAATGAAAGTTCATCCAAATTCACATAAGCGATGTTCTCATAGTATGGCTTCAACCTATGGCCGTTGACTTTGGAAACCGAATTGTCTCTAAGACTAGTAATTTCAACTGCACCATGAGGAAAAACATTAGTAACAACATATGGTCCAATCCATCGGGACCTTAACTTTCCGAGGAAATAGTTTAAGGCGAGAATGATATAAAAGGACTTTTTGTCCCACGATGAAGCTTTACGAGAAATCATCTTATCATGAAAAAGCTTGGTCTTTTCCTTGTAAATACGGGCACTCTCGTAAGCATCATTACGTATCTCCTCTAACTCATGTAGTTGTAACTTCCTTTGTTTTCCTTCATCATACTCCATGTTGAATTTCTTTATCGCCCAATAAGCCTTATGTTCAAGTTCATAGGAAGATGACAAGCCTTACCATAAACCAACCTATATGGAGACATACCAATTGGTGTCTTATACGCCGTTCTATACGCCCAAAGTGCATCATTGAGCTTAAAGCTCCAATCTTTCCTTGTGGTATTCACCGTTTTCTCAAGAATGGACTTGATCTCACGATTTGAAATTTCCGCTTGTCCACTAGTTTGTGGATGATAAGGCGTACCAATTTTGTGTGTTATGTTGTACTTCTTGAGGAGAGCGTGGAAAGCCTTCTTGAAATGTGAGCCTCCATCGCTTATCACCACTCTTGGTGTACCATGCCTATTGAATATATTTTCCCTTACAAAATTACAAACAACTTGAGAGTCATTTGTCTTGGTGGCTCTAGCTTCCACCCATTTCGAAACATAATCAACGGCAAGAAGTATATAAAAGTTTCCATTCGAATTGGCAAAAGGGCCCATAAAATCAATACCCCACATATCAAAAATCTCAACGGCGAGAATTGGTGTGAGTGGCATTTGATTTCGAGCACCTAGATTGCCCGTTCGTTGACATCTATCACACGATTTACAAAAAACATATGAATCTTCAAACAAGGTGGGCCAATAAAATCCACTCTCGAGAACTTTGAGAGCGGTACGTTTAGAACCAAAGTGGCCACCACAAGCAAAAGTGTGGCAAAAGGAGAGAATGGATTGAAATTCGGAATTAGGCACGCACCTTCGCATTATTTGATCAACCCCATATTTCCATAAGTATGGTTCATCCCACACATATTGCTTAGCTACCTTCTTAAGTTTCATCTTTTGGAAGTTGGACATTGTATTAGGTACTTTCCTTGTCACCAAGTAATTCACTATATCCGCATACCAAGGTGTTGATTCTTCCATGGAGAAAAGTTGTTCGTCCGGAAAGCGGTCATGTAATGGAAGTTCTTCATGAGACATAACAAGTCTACTAAGGTGATCCGCAACGGTATTCTCCACACCCCTCTTATCACGAATTTCTATGTCGGACTCTTGTAACAATAGGATCCACCGGATTAATCTTGGCTTAGCTTCTTTCTTCTTTATTAAGTGTCTTAGTGCGGCATGATCGGAATACACAATAACCTTTGTACCCACCAAGTATGATCGAAATTTTTCCAACGCAAAAACTATAGCCAATAACTCCTTTTCCGTGGTAGAATAATTGATTTGTGCATCATTAAGGGTCCTAGATGCATAATAGATAACATGGGACAACTTGTCCACTCTTTGACCCAAAACGGCTCCAACCGCATAATCACTAGCATCACACATTAATTCAAATGGAAGATTCCAATCCGGTGATTTGATAATTGGCGCACTTGTCAACATCTCCTTTAATTTATCAAAAGCATCCTTGCATTCCTTGTTGAAGTCGAAAGGTACCTCCTTTTGTAATAACTTGCACATCGGCATGGAGATTTTGGAGAAATCCTTGATAAACCGCCTATAGAAACCTGCATGACCAAGAAAAGAACGGATCTCCCTCACCGAAGTGGGATATTGTAAGTTTCTTATTAAATCTATCTTTGACTTGTCCACTTCGAGCCCTCGAGAGGACACAATGTGACCAAGTACTATGCCGTGGTTTACCATAAAGTGACATTTCTCCTAATTAAGGACAAGGTTTGTGTCTATGCATCGTTTAAGAACTAGTTCAAGGTTGTTTAAACAACCATCAAAAGAATTGCCATAAACACTAAAGTCATCCATAAATACCTCGATGATGCGCTCCACGTAATCCGAGAATATACTCACCATGCATCTTTGAAAAGTAGCCGGCGCATTGCAAAGGCCGAACGGCATCCGTCTATATGCAAACGTTCCAAACGGACAAGTGAAAATAGTCTTCTCTTGGTCCTCCAGTGCAATAACAATTTGGTTGTATCCCGAATAACCATCCAAGAAACAATAATAAGAATGCCCCGCTAAGTTCCAACATTTGATCAATGAAAGGCAAAGGAAAGTGATCCTTTCGGGTTGCGAATTAAGCTTTCGTAGTCAATGCACACTCTCCAAACGGTTTGAACTCTTGTAGGAACAAGTTCATCGTCTTGATTCCGAACAACCGTAACGCATGGGACTTCTTTGGTACCACTTGTCTAGGACTTACCCACTTGCTATCGGAAATTGGGTAGATTACCCCCACACTTAGCAATTTGAGTATCTCTTTTTCACAACCTCCATCATGGGAGGATTAAGCCGACGTTGAGCATCACGTACCAGCTTCACGTTTTCTTCCATTAGAATCCTATGCATGCACATGGATGGACTAATGCCTTTGATGTCCGCAATTGTCCACCCAATAGCCGTTTTGTGCTCTCTCAAGACTCTAAGCAAACGGTCTTCTTGTACCGGTGTGAGGTTCTTAGAAATAATCACCGGAAGCTCATCTCCATCTCCCAAGAAAGCATACTTCAAATGGTCCGGAAGCGGCTTCAATTCTAGTTTGGGCGCCCTCACAATAGATGGTACAAGTACTTCATCATTCACGGGTAAAGAAATATATGAAACATTACCCTTTTTAGCTTCTTGCAATGTCGCCAAAGCACCACACATCTCCACCAATTCCTTGGAGATTTCAACATCCAAGTTAGACAAGCCATGGACGTCCAATTCAATGCTCTTTTGTAACACCACATCAAGTTCATCCTCTTGGTTCAATTCCACCATTTGTTGCGCTAATGAATCAACCACATCAATGGAGTAAACGGAATGCACATCACTTGGGTAGCGCATGGATTCAAATATGTTAAAGTGTATTATCTCCTTATCGAATTCCATAGTGAGTGTACCCTTATCAACATCAATCTTCGTCTTTGCGGTCTTCATGAATGGCCTCCCAAGAAGTAAAGAAGTAGATGCTCGGTTCTCATTGTTGTCCATATCCACCACGAAGAAATCCACCGGAAAAATAAGCTCATTTACTTGCACTAGCACGTCTTCTACAAGCCCCTTTGGATATATGTTAGACTTGTTCGCTAATTGGATAATAACTCTTGTCTCTTTCAAAGGTCCAAGATTCAAGGAGTCATATATTTCGCCGACATCACACTAATGGAAGCACCCAAGTCAAGTAAAGCATGTTCAAACCTTTGCTTACCAATAGTAATTGGCACCGTGAAACCACCGGGATCCGTGCACTTTGTAGGCATCTTCTACAATAGCATAGCCGACGCACTCTCACCAACTTTAGTAATTTCATTATCAAGCAACCTATCCTTCTTTGTGCATAATTCCTTCATGAACTTCGCATACCGTGGCATTGTCTTGATGGCCTCAATGAATGGGATGTTGATTTCAATCTTCTTGAAGATGTCCATAAGTGCCTTGTATTGAGCTTCTTTCTTGGATTTAGCAAAACGACTAGGAAAAGGAGGTGGAGTAGTGAAAGTAGGAACCGGTTCCTTGGATTGGTCGGTTGGTGTTGAATTCTCCTTTGGTGCGGCTTCCTCCTTATCTTTGACTACCTCTTCAATAGCTTCTTCATGATGACTTGGACCCTCCACTTGTCTTCCACTTCTTAGAGTAACCGCATTAACATTCTCTCTTGGATTCACAAATGGTTGTGAAGGAAGTTTTGTAGATGCTTGAGATTTCAATAAGTTTACATCGGTCGCCAATTGTCCCATTTGAGTTTGTAAATCCTTGATAGCCGAATCGGTCTTTTGTTGATTTTGTTGAAACAATGACGTAATGCCTTGCATCATGACATTAAGCTTATCATCTATTGAAGATCCTTGTTCCTTCACGTGAGGTTGAAATTGTTGAGAACCACCTTGTTGTTGAGGTTGGAAGCGTGATTGTTGAAAACCACCTTGTTGTGCATATGGATTAGGAGCCGCCGCTTGCTTGTTTGCATAACTAAAGTTGGGATGATCCTTCCAACCGGGATTATAGGTATTGGAGTATGGATCGTACCTTGGCCTTTGATTTGGATATAAAGCATTCACTTGTTCGGTCTCACCATCAAGGAATAATTACCGCGGCCATCCTTTGAATCATTGTCTCCATGTTACTCATCCTTTGATCAAGATGTGATGAAGAATCACTAACTTCATGCACTCGCCTAACCATAGGTTCATCCCTTGTGTAGAATTGTTGCGAGTTCGCAGCCATACTTTCAATCAACTCGGTAGCTTGGGTCACCGTCTTGTTCACTAGTGCACCACCACCCGCGGCGTCAAGAAGAGACCTATCACTTGGGTTGAGAACTTCATAGAAGTATTGGAGTATCATAACATCACTAAATTGATGGTGTGGACAGCTTGCCACCAACCTCTTGTATCGCTCCCAACATTCATACAACGACTCTCCCACTTGTTGTTTCAACCCACAAATCTCCTTGCGAATTTGAGTAGCTTTGGATGCGGGAAAATATCTCTCGAGGAAAAGTTTCTTCATCCCATTCCATGTTGTGATACTTAGGAAGGCAAATAATATAACCATTCCTTAGCATTGCGCCAAAGAAAACGGAAATCTTTCAACATTGCTCCATCCGCATTAGTCTCTCGGTGGAAGCATAGCCATAACTATGGTATAGAAGTCCATAAGATGTTTGTTTGGGTCCTCATTCACCATGCCATGGAACTTTGGTAACTCTCTAATCAACCCCGGCTTGATCTCGAAGGTTGAGTTAGTTTGGATACACCATTGTTGGGTATCAAGCCTGTGAGAAGCTAGGTCCTTGAGTGTACGATCAGCCATCGTTTCTTCCTCTTTGTCCGAATCACTTGATGAAGAAGGAGGAAGTGGAGTGTTAATCGCTCGAATGAAATCCTTTAGTTGAGTGCCGGATCGAAGACGTATTGGACTCGGTCTGCCCTTCTTAAGCATTCACCAAAGGTATACACCTGAAACAAGATTCTCAAAAACTAAGTTAGATACGGTAAAGAATCTAACAAAGCAAGAATAAAGCAAAAACAAAAACAACTAAAAATCGCTTAGTTGCTCCCCGGTGGCGCCAAAATTTGATGCGTGTCGTAGGTGCAATCAAATTAATTAATGTTTCCACTCAATTAAAAATAATATAATGGAAGTCAAGTTCATTCCCACGAGGAGCAAGAGATTCTAGTTGTAAAAATTGTCACAAAAGGGGGGTGTAAAAAGCAAAAAGAAAATAAACAAAGCAATTAAAAGATAAAGTTGAAAGCAATAAGAGAGACAAGATCAAGGAATCCTTCTTCGTTGCAAAATAATGAATCAAGTTATGTTCTTTTCTACTTGTTATTAGTCATGATTATCACCAACCGTAGGTAAAGCGACTAGATCGGTGCTAAACCCCTAAATCCCTTATATCACTTAGGACACGGAAGTTCTCGACTCTAGGATTCTATTTACCAAACCACCTAGTAGTAGGTCACTCTAGATGTAATTTAAATAAACGCATTAAGATTCATGAACTTATTAGGTCAATATTAGTAGTTAGACTCTTAGATCAAGGTCTACTTGCTAACGTTGTTTTCACACACAATTGCTCCACGGAATCCCTCGCAAGGTCTCGTGTTTGCTACTTATGTAAAGAGTCAAGAAACGATTACTTATCCCCTAACTTTCACTAGCTTTAGATCAAATTAACAAATCAATTTAGCGTGCACTCTAAACAATCTATCAATCAATCATGAATGTCATTGAGATCATTCCTATTCGCAAAGACAAACGATAATCATGTGAAAAACCTCAAGATAGAATTGAAAACAAAAACTTAAATCATATGTTAAGAACTAGGAATTCATCCTCAATTAATAATAAAATTAGCTACTCATGTTTTTGAAATTCACACAAATAATAATTAAAAGGAGAATTTTCAAGAGTTCACACAAATAATTAAAAAGAAGAATTTTCAAAATCTATAAAAAACACAAGTGTTGTGTGTGTAAAGAGGTGTGTAAAAGATGTAGAAAACTTCTCTATTTATAGGCTTCAATATTCTCCAACTCTTCCAAGGAATAGAATCCTTTTCCTTTAGCAATTCAACTTCCAAATCCAAGCTTTTCTCAACTTCCATCTTCTCTTTCCAAGTTTGAGCCCAATTCTCCATCCAATTCCTAGTCCAAGTCTTCACACCCATGAGAGAAATCCACGAGAAAATTGGAATTTTGGTGCCGGAAAAGCGGTATTATGGGGAATAATCCTGGGGAAAAGTCATGCTTGACCACAGAAATTTATCGCCGGTCACTGGAATCTTCGGGTGGAATATTAGTCGGTCCACCGTTAGGACTAACGGTCAAAAAGTCAACCGTCATCAACCGGGTCAATCATCGATCTAACTCGGTCAAACCGGTCAACCAGCGAGTCGGTTCCAGTCATGGCAGCCAAAGTCTTTGCACAAAGCCACGGCTTTGCCCAGACCAAAATGGCCTGCACTATTCTTCATCCAGCCATAATGGCTGAGCATTGCCACTCCCAACACTTGCAACTCTGAGTTAAGTAAATGCTCCATCACCATCTCTGTAGCTCCAGCATTCCTGCAATTCCATCCTTCCTTCTTACCAAGCTCATTGCAAGCAACAACAGCGATGCTTCCATCTCGATCCAACCATCACAATACTACCATAAACTTGGCTACAACTACCCGCACTTCAACCACCAAAGATAACCACCTACCTCATACAATAGACATGCCTCGGCTTAAGCATATCTCAGCACCCTAACACACATCTGCTGCAACTCAAGGGTCTCATACAAACAACGACTCATTTAACCTTCACACTGCCCAATACAAGCACATCCTCTCCGCCTTGCACAAGCATATTCATCTACTTGCAAATTACCAGCAGCATCCATCACCGAGTCCTTGGCTCATTCATTCATCACCACTACCACACATTAATCAGTTCATATCACCAAGCATTGTCATTACTGCTGAGATCTACATGACTCCTTCCCTTCATCATATGTAGCTTCATACTGAGCTCAATAGCTACCCGAGTAGTTGCTCACCTATGCAATCATCGGCTCTATCTCCACCTGCAATCAACATCACCTACTCATTCCACATTCCTAATCAACTCAATTTCCATGATTCATGCCAATAAACCCATCCGTGTTCGATTTTGAGTTTCATGACAACGTCTCCTGTTTCCTCCACTAAAAAGTCATTGCAATATCATCTATGTTCATCGCTTCTGCCAATTTCATGAGACTCACTTTCTTCTCTGCTCCATTCAGTTTCATCATTCACAGGACAAAACCCATGAAAATCATCACTTCACCTTCAATCTCCCATTCTTTATCAATTGATGGCAGAATCATCTCTGTCTATTTCATTATCTCATCATCACAACAACAATTGCATATCTCTCAATTCCATACTCAGATCGAGAAAACCCATTGAGTTCAATTCATCAATTTACCAAACCCTTTAAATCAAACATAAATCCGAACCCAGACTCCATTTCTGAGATCAACAGCAACTTCACCTCTTCACAGATCGAACTCATCTTCAATTTCTCAACTCAATAATTCGAATCGAACCCTAGCTCAGTTAACAATTTCGATCCCCTGAGACCCATCAATTCCTTCATCTCTGTGTATCACCAGAAATGAGATTACAAACCCACGTCATCCATTAACCCATCTCTGTGTTCTTCTCGATCGAAACGATCTTCTCTGCGTCAGCGAATCTCCAAAACAATTACCACAAACCCTTTAAATCTGTCTATGAACTTCGAAACCTCTGGTTCTTATTTGCAGAAACAACTTCGAACCCTAATCTGAACTCGTCATCTCGATTCGACAGCAGCCGTTGTTTGCCTTCTTCTCAATTTTCAGGTGAGAATGAATAAATGAAAATGATTGAAGAGAAAGAAAACCCTTTCTCGATTTAGGGTTAAATTGATTTGGGGCAGGATATTGGTACCCGGGTTCTTCTGATAAGGGGTAACCAAGTTATAGCCCCTTAACCTTGGATGGACTGCTACTAGTACTTCTCCCAAAAGAGTTGCCCCTTAACCTTGGATGGACTCCAGATAGTGCTCGCCCCTGAAATGACAATTTTGCCCTTTTTGGCTCAAATAGAGTAATTTCTTCTTCTTTTCCTCCGTGTGACTCCAAAGTAGCTACAAAACTCAAAACATGCGTAAAATACATAATTTACAAGAAAAATACAAAGAAAGCATAAACAATAGATAGTAAATAGGATGTATTCTACACCCTATCAAGACGCATGACAACCCATTGGTTGTAAAATTGGAAATTAATCCAAAACCTGTAGATGGCGAAGACGACGAAGCAGAGAATTGCTGGGCGATCAATAGAATCTTGATTGATACAGGGAGCTCAGTAAATATTCTTTTCTACCATACTTACAAGACTATGGGGGGAAGGATGAAGAATTGATACCTTCGACATATAAGATATATGGTTTCAATGGAACAGCGAACAAGCCTAAAGGAGAAGTTTATATGAGAATACCTTTGCAAGGGTTATCAACGGGGATTTTGTTCTGTGTAGTTGATGTGGAGTCCCCTTATAATGCATTAATTGGAAGGCCATGGTTGCACGAAATTAGGCATGAAAGCGTCAACTTATCATCAATGCATAAAATTTCCTCATCCTAGCGGTGTTGGAATTATAAAGGGAGATTGGACGGAAGGACAAAAATGCTATGAGATCGATGTGGAGAGTTGCGAAGAGAGAGCTGCGAAAAGAAAGGGTTGGAAGCAACATGCAAAAGATGAACAAAGAAGAGAAAGATTAATGGTGGATGCCATTGATGTAAGAGGAGAAGATACATTGCGAAACAAGTGCATGAAAACAGTGGAAAAGTATGATGGAAAGGAAACATTAAGAGATTTGAATGGTGTAGAGGCAAAGAGTAGCGGGAGCAAAAGGTATAAGAAGTGAATAATCATCAAAAAGCAATAACAAAAGCTTGTTAAGGGTAAGAGGAATCAGATTCTGCGAAACAAAAAATAAAAGCAAAAAGATATTATAAGAAACAAAAATATGAAGGTCCGATAAAGGAAGAATAGATGAGGCAGTCAACTTCTATGACTACCTTCCTTTTGCGAGATAAGATGCTGGGTTAACGCCGAACAACTATTTTCCAGTTGATCCATGGCATTGTCAAAATTATTTCCAACTAATTCTTTCAGAGGATCTCGCCATCAAGAATATATGACAATTTGATTGAAGAATTAAAAAAAAAAAAAATGATTAAACAATGTAAGATTGTGCGATAGCTTCGCAAACAAAATGAATGATTGAATGAATTAGCAAAAATGAAAGAGTGAGTGAATGGGACGAACCTTTATGGCGTACACCCTAGTTCGCGAATGATATTTCGTAAGAGGCAAATGTAAGACCTAAAGTGCGTCATATAAGGGGTATCTCTTGACATGGCTCGGGGGAAAGGTTACACCGCTCCTGGAACCGAGTCATGGAGATTTGGGGCCCATGAAAGCCTATCAGGGAGAGATACCTTGGATTTCCAACTATATATATAAGGTTATACCCAGTTTGGACGCCCGAGGGTCTCTTCCAATGAGTCGTGTATGCTCAAGGCGTCGGGGTACACGGTTGAGCCAAGAGTGCCAGGACATTTAAAGTGTCTCGGCCATTCTTGGCAAATCTTGGTATATGTTGCACTCGGCCGAAGAAAACTCCACTTAGGGTGCGAGTCTCGTAACCATAAGCCATATAGGTATAAGGGATAAGAGGCTGCGAAAACAACTGGTTGTTGTTAATAATTTAGGATGGGAGGAGCTAGTCTTATATGGCCGATGTACGCCTCCTTGAAGGGGCAACCGGGAGAAGATAGGGCGGCACCCTCCATTAGGGAGAGATAAGTGTCAAAAGACGCAAATATCATGAGGCTTTATTTTCGCAAGGAAATTTAGGCTTGTCATATTTGTGCGATGATCTGTAGAGGCAATCTTGACGCAAGGATAAGGCGAGATCAATGGGTTTTTGCATGAAAATGCAAAACGTCCTGCTGATTTCGTCGCAAAGACGGCAATGTCATGGGATTTTAAACTCGCAAGAGTATTTAAGCCTGTCATATTGTCGCAGATAAAATATCCTGCAGAGGCAAAAATACTTAACAAATGATAAGACAAGGTCAATGGGTCATTACATGAAAATGTAAAGACGTCCTGCGATTTTGTCGCAACGAGGGGTGGCGAAATAAGACCTTTAATTAGGAAGGCAAAATAAGACCACACAAGAATGATAAGGCAAGATCAATGGATTTCTTCATTTGTGAAGACATCCTGCGATCTTGTCGCAATGATAAACTTCAACATAACTAAAGATATAGACATACATAAAATTGAGGAAGCAAATAAGCTTGCGAAAACGATTATATTCCATCACAAGTTACAAATAATAAAGGCCAAAGTCCGAGATTTCATTACTCAGAGATAATTGATCAAATCTCTCATTTGAAAATGAATAACAGAGGCAAGTATGGGAATGAATAGGATAAAATCTTGTTATTCATTTCCACATGATGGATTTATGTATTCATAATGCTGGTCAGTTGAATTATAAAGGAGAATTGCTTGATTAATATGTGCAAGTAAAGAAAACAAAGATTGAATTCATATTTAGCAATCCAAGGAGATTAAAAGAGTATATGTACAGGTATTACAAGAAGCGAAAGAAGAAAAAGAAGTTATTTCTTTGAGGATTCTTCTTCTTGGTCAGATTCTTCAATTCCATCATTCTTTTCGCCAGATTCTTCTTCTTCACTAGCTTCACTATCAGAGACATCCGAGAAAGGCATATCTTCAGGAATATCATCGCGAAGACAAGGATATGAACTAAGAGGAATGCGGTGATCATTGCAAACTGTTTCAATAGTTTGATTGCGAAAACGAACAACATTATTGTTGAAATTCGCCACTGTAGCTTACTGTTGTTTCTTCAACTTAGAATACTTGTTATTGCGAAGAGAAAGGCCTTCTGCGAGTTCCCCTTTTTCAGACTCAAGTTCTTCAATCCTTGTTTGAAATCTCTTCTCGGATTCTGCAAAACATATGACAATGAATTAACAACACAATAACATTACTACAGATATAAGGAGCAGTAAAGTATAATAAACAACCTTCTCTGTCAGATATCATGTCTTTAACCAAGGCAGTATGCTCGGCATGAAGACTAACATCAACGCCTAAGTTATTCATGGCATTATCTAGAACCTTCGTAGCCCAAGCGAATTCATCATCATTATTTATAACAAGAAGCGAACGAATTTGATCTTCTCGCTCATTAAGTATGGCATTCTGACGAAGAGATTCGTCTCGTTCAATTTGTAAATCTTTTTTCCGCGTCAGTTCCTCTCTCCTTGACTCGGGCCGTCCCACTTTGACGACTGAGTTCTCTGTTTGACCATGGTGATTTTTCCTCGTCTCTTCTCTTATCAACAATCTTTTTTCGTCTAATTTCCTCTTCTAAATCTTTTCTTTCGTCTCTTCTCCCTTACCATCAAACCATGGGCAAGATTTCTCCATTGTTTTTACGTTCAAAAACTTTTGAGTTCACTTGGAAACAAGGTGAACTCAAAATTCTGGAAAAGTTTAAGGGTATTGTAAACTGGGTTTTGTTTACTGAATCTTCTATAGATTGGTTATTTTCAATCTTATTTGAGGCGATCAATGCTATTTCATCGTTGCCTAATCCAGAACAGCGTTGGACACAAAGATTTAATCAGGTGGTATTTCTTATAGAACTATTATCAAACAAAAATGGTATCTATCTGAAGATTACAAGGGTGGATTCATCAAAGGATTCGAAATCACGTTTTGTTTGTGTTCCTGCTGGTGAGGGTGGTGCAATCTGGAAGACCTTTCAGGCAAGGTTAAATCCATCATCACAGGTTTTACCATCTACAAACAAAATGGTTCAACTAGAAGAAAGCGATTTCCCACCTTTGCCAACACAAAACAATGTAAGGAGGGTTTTGGCTTCGGGGAGATTAATTTCTGAAGCTTTCGGAGTTGCAGTTGAGGTACTAAATTTCCATAATGGTTGGGTGGGTATTTCTAAAGCTCTCCAAAAGTATTTCAACTGTCAGGATATTATTGGCCTTCGTTGTATCTCTGGGAGGAAAGCATTTTTTGAAACGTCTTTGGAGATAATTCAAAATGCTTTAAAGCAACCTCTTATTATTAATGTGGGTAAATCCAGGGTGTTATTGAAACAATATGTATCTAGTGATTTCTGTTATGATGCTAGCTCAGTTCTAGAGCAGAATCACTGGATAGGGATTAGAGGACTTCCATTCCATATGTGGGAAGAACCTATTCTCAAGCGGATTTGCTCGCCTTGGGGTGTATTAAAGGATATTCATCAAGAATCTCTGAATCATTCAAGACTGAACTCATGCAAAATCAAAGTTACTTGTGAGATTCTAAAAATTCCAACGGTTATTAAATTTGACAATTTGATTCTAGCTGTGGAATGGATATCTGATATACAGCCGAGAAGAAATGTGCATTTTGATCAGCATCATAAGTCTGTAGCCTATCGGAAGAAACCAAGCCTTCAAGGTCCATATGGCAATGATGATGATCAGCAACAGGTACTCAAGCCGGGGAATCAGTCAGTAGTCAAGCCAAAACTTAAGTCAATGGTGATTATCCCAGCCGAGTATAATGCACAGGATTCTTCTCAACAGCTGGATACTGATAGGATTTTGGAAAACTCTTTAGATGAACAGGTCTCTCAGCCGGATTTCATGCAAGACCAGTTACAAAATATTCAAAATCCACCAGTAAAGCGCGCTTATGTGGGTGTAAACTCAGTATGGTTAGAAAATCCACTTTTCAACACTGATTCTGCCACTAAAATAGCCGTTTCTCCAGCTGCTTTTGCTTACAAGGCAAATTTGAACTCGGGTGTGAGTCATTATATGAGCAAGGAGGTGTTTGGAGGCCCATCGAGTTATAACTCGTATAAGAGAGCTCCATTCAGGCCCGCTCATGACTCACACAACTCGGTTAACTCAGATCGTTATACGGGCAAGGAGGTGTTTGGAGGCCCATCGAGCCAAGACTCGTCTAAGAGAGCTCCATTCTGGCCCGCCCGTGATCTAAGTGAAACTGGTACGTTGGATTTTTCTTTGAGATGAGCAGGTTATTTGGACAAAAACAATTCGGGTGCGGTTTTAGACCCAGATTGTAATGGTCCGACAATCTCACTTCCAAAAGATGTGTCCTCGAGTTCAAAAACAATATCCGATGGATCTTCATCAAAGCCGTCGAATTTGAATTCTACTCAGAATACATTGGAAAATCCGAATAATGTTTCCCCAACGGCTACTGACACTCATCTTCCAATTTCAAGCTCACACTCCCGAGAAGATAATCTCAATACCATGGTTGATTATCAGTTAGGTTTCAGTAAGAGTTTGGGAGTTGATTGTGAAGATCTGAATGCCAGGGAAATATGCAAAAACATGTTGATCCACTTGAAGAACAATGAAACGAGTAACCAGGCTGATGTTGCTCAGTTCGACGGATTGGATAAATTCGATGAGGATTCAGCAGATGAAGACTGGAATGCAGAGGAAGCTCGTGGGACATTGGGCTTGGAAACTATGATTCCATCTGAATTGTCTCCTAGTTCTGGATCCTCTAAGGTAATGTCACGGGATGATACTGTTGTTAATGGATCATAGAATTCTGTCTTGGAATTTACGTGGCCTGGGGGATGATCTAAAAATTACAGCAATTCGGAATATTATTAGGAAGAATAATGCAACAATTGTAACAATTCAAGAAACAAAGAAGGAGATTATTGATGAAGCATTTATTAGAGGCATTTGGGGTAATAATGGATGTGACTACATTTATCTTCCATCTGAAGGTCGGTCGGGGGGGATTCTGGTTTTGTGGAATATGACAGTTCTACATATGGAGGATACCCTTATTGGAGCTTTTTCGGTTTCAATAAAATTTCGAAATGTTAGTGACAATTTTACTTGGGATTTCACATCTGTCTATGGGGCTACGGATCCAGCTGATTATGAGCAATATTGGCAGGAGTTGCAGGATATTCGTATTCTTTTTCTCGATCCTGGCTGATTGGTGGTGATTGGAATGCTATTCTTCATCAATCCGAGAGGAATCGCACGGGAGGATGTAGAAGAAGTAGAAATTTTTTCAGAAATTCATCAACAAAAACAATCTAATTGACATTCCAATGTCGGGTGGTTGTTATACTTGGACAAATTCACAAAATCCACCTACTCCGGTTAGAATTTTGGATAGATTTGTTTTTTCTGCAGAGTGGCAAGAAAGATGCATTTCTTTGGTGCAATTTAGGCTCAGGAGGCCTATCTCAGATCATGCTCCCATTCTTTTGAATTGTAATGCAGGTAATATCACTAAGTCACCTTTCAGGTTTGAGAATTATTATCTGACTCATCCAGATTTCTTAGTTCAATTGAAAATCTGGTGGGCAAATCTCACTTTCACTGGGTCTCCAAGCTATATTTTAGCTAAGAAACTACAAGGTCTGAAATTCTTTATAAAAAAATGGGGTAGAGATACTTTTGGGTCCTTACAAGCTGAAGTGGATAAGTTGGAAACTCTAATTGATGTCTATGATAGCTTAGAAGAATTGGAACTTTTGGATGAAGAGGATTATGCAGCTAGGGAGACAGCAAGGGTTAACCACAAAAAAACTTCTCTTAATTTGGCAAGAAAGTGGTTTGCAAGATCAAAGGGTCAGTGGCTAGCTGATGGTGAAAGAAGTTCAAGATTTTTCTACCAGAATGCTAACTACAATCACAAGGTGAATTCTATTAATTCTCTTCTTATTAATGAGGTTATGTGCCATGATAAAGACCTAATCAATGCAGAAGCTAAAACTTTTTATGAGACCTTATTTTCTGAAGAAGTTGGTGTAAGGCCTACTTTTAGTGAGCTTGAGCTTCCAAGTTTAAGTGTGCAACACAGGATTATGCTAGAGAAGCCTTTTTTGGAGGATGAAGTTAAAGAAGTGATTTGGAATTTTGGGACAAACAAATCTCCTGGTCCTGATGGATTTACAATGGAATTTTTTAAGGCAGCCTGGGATATCATCAAACCAGAAATAATGGCAGTTATGGGTGAATTTCAACATACCAAGAAGCTAGATTGGAGACTCAACTGCACTAACATAATTCTTATACCCAAGTGTGAAGGTGCAGTGAGTATGCATAATTTTAGACCCATCAGTCTCATAGGTGGTGTCTATAAAATTATCTTTAAGTTGCTGGCTAACAGATTGAAGTTGGTGTTACCTACAATCATCTCAGATTTTCAAGGTGCTTTTGTGGACTCTAGGCAGATTACGGATGGAATTTTGATTGCTTCAGAGCTGGTGGATGCTAGAGAAAGAGAGAAGAAAGCAGGTTTGGTGGTTAAAGTGGATTTACAAAAGGCTTTTGATAATATAAGTTGGTGTTGTCTGGATTACACTTTAACCAAATTTGGTTTTGGTAATGTTTGGAAGAGCTGGATTAAGTGGTGTTTGACTTCTACAAGATTTTCAATGGCCATTAATGGTACTGCTTCTTCTTTGTTCAGAAGTCATAAGGGTGTTAAGCAGGGGGATCCAATTTCTCCATTTCTTTTCATAATGGTGGTGGAGGTGTTGTCTTTAATGATAAAAAGAGCTGCCAATTTGAACCTGATTTCTGGTTTTAAGCCAGCTCCACATGCTTCTGCAATTCATCATCTACAATTTGCAGATGATTTGATAGTTTTTTTAGATGATAAGGTGGAGGAAGTTCAAAATCTAAAGAACATTCTGTTAAGTTTTGAGTTGGTTTCTGGCATGAAAGTGAATTTTAAAAAAGTGCTATTGTAGCAGTTGGTGATGCTGTAAATGCTGAGGCATGTGCTGTAGTTTTTGGTTGTGCCTTGGCTACTTTCCCAATGAAATATTTGGGTATTCCACTGGGTAGTAAATCAAAATCTGAGGGGTTGGGATGTTATTATAGAAATTTGAAGAAGCTAAGTGCCGGCAAAGAAGGTACCTTTCTAAAGGTGGAAGATTGATGTTGATCAAGAGTGTGCTTTGCAGTCTTCCAGTTTACTATTTATCTTTGTTTCAGCTGCCTGCTTCTGTGGAGAAACAATTGGATAAAATCATGAGGCAGTTTTTATGGGGGTCTTCTAAAACAAAATCAAAAAGGAGTTGGGTGGCATGGAAGACAGTGCATCTGCCAAAAGAAAAAGGAGGGGTTGGTATCAAGAAGTTAAGACTCATGAATAAGTCTTTACATGCTAAGTGGATATGGAGGTATGGAAATGAGCAGAAGGCTTTGTGGAGGAAAGTAGTTAATGACAAGTTTGGAGGTAATGAAAAAGCTTTCTTCCCTAATCAAACTAATAGTTCTGTGGGAAAAAGTTTGTGGTGTGGTATCTTGAAGAGTAGTGTTGCTATTCAATCCAATTCTACAATTCAAGTAAATAGTGGAGACATGTGTTTGTTTTGGAAGGATAATTGGGTTAATGGACAGTCTCTGAAGTCCTTATTTCCTGCCCTATACAAGATTACTAGGAAAAAAGATGCAACAATTCAAGAATTACTAGTTTTATCTAGTTCAGGTAGCTGGAATCTGGCTTTTTGCAGGAATTTGAAAGACTCTGAAGTGGAAGATGTGGCTATTCTACTTAATTTGTTGCCAACAATCAACATTAATGGGGGTCAGGATCAAAGAATTTGGATGGCAGGTAACAATGGTTTTTCTGTGGCTCACTGTTATAAAGCTCTTGAGGATGAAGGATTGATTATGTTTCCTTATAAATCTGTGTGGAATCCAAAAATACCACAGAAGGTAATCTTCTTCATATGGACTTTATGTTATAATGCTGCACCTACATTTGATTCTTACAGGAATTCTTATGTAGTTAATGGTTGTTTGCTTTGTAAAAAAGCATCTGAAACAAACCAACACATTTTTCTACATTGTGATACTACTAGAGCAGTGTGGCACTATTTCCTGAAGTTTTACAACCTTAATTGGGTTTTTCAAGATTGTGTAAGGAACACTATTTGGGAGTGGAGGAAGAAAAAGGGTAATCCAACAACTATAAGGAAAAGAATTTGGGATATGTATCCATTTGCTATTTGGTGGGCAATCTGGATTGAAAGGAATGAAAGGTGTTTCAATGGTAAATATAAGCAGGTGGATTCCATCATTGACAGTGTGAAAGTGTTTTTATACAACTGGTGTGTAGGAACTGATATTTTTCAGGGATACTCATTGAGTTCTGTTTTGCTCAACTGGGAAGCAATTATGTCTTAATTTTGTTTCTATTTTTCCTTCAGGGAACTCTACTAAAATTTGAGTTTCTTTTGTACTTTTGTTCCAATCAACTTGCCACTCTCTTGGTGGTAGGCTGATTTTTTTCAATATATCTTGCCCTTTTTGAGTAAAAAAAAAAAAAACTATCATCAAAATACGACGCATAATTTTTGTTCTTACTCAAGAAATTTGACTAGAGGGAATTGACGGCCTATTAGTAATCTCTTTATAACCTTCAATTATCATTTTTAAGTTGTCTTCCATCTCTCTATTTTTGCCTCTTTCGTTCTGGTACCTTTTCCACATCATGAACAACATTATCTCCCTTTTTGATAGAAGAAGATCCTCGAGCTCTTCTTGGACGAAATGGTTTAGGAAGACCATTTCAGCTTGAACATTTGAGAAACACATCAAATCGACTTTCATGGTGGGGGTACAAAGGGTGAGTACTAAAACCAATTGGTTTAGACATACGAATGTCAGTTACACCTTTGAGAATTAAATCTAAGGTATGTTGAAGACGATCAATAGAATTGTCATTCAACCTAGATTTCCTCTTTTGTTTACCATGTCTTTTTGAATCACAAAAGAGACATACTTTACGATCACCGAGTGATTAGACATGTGATCTTAATACCATTGTTGAAGATATCTTCCTTCCATGTGATGTGAATATTCCTTGATTAGAGGAAGACACATGCACATCTTTTTCAATAGGAAGGATTTCGATTTTACTGGAACAGAAATTTTTCGAGCTTAAATCGGCTTGATTTGGTATAGTGGACTCCTTGGAACATTCTTGAATATACAGGTTTACTCAAAAGAAGTTCGGTTTCCAAGGCATCCTCTTTGAGTTTTCCATCGACCGAGTTTGTGGAGAACATACGAGGCGTTTTCCTCACGAAGAACCTTTTAGAAGAGAGTCACGCTCATTTACCATACCAACAAGGACATTGACTTTGTGTTTCAACCGTTGACATCATCAAAGATGGGATTCTAACAAGTTTTCGAATCTTTGCACTCTCTTTGGGTTACTTCCCTTTCAACTTCGAGTCGAGACTCACAAGAAGGGTAAACCGGGTAACACTTGTCAATGAAAGTCTATTTCGTTGGAACACTAGGTTCGTCTATATTCGAGATTGACAAATCTTTATCTTTAATAGATTTCATAGAAACAAACTTTTTATTTGGTGATGCGTTTATGGAGATAGCACTTCTGTCCATATTCAGATCGCTACAAACACAGACTTATAAGGTCTTTAACGTGTTTTCCTGCTCCGATACCAATTAAAAAAGCGGGGGTACAACAACCACACCCAACAATTCGTTTGGAAATCGAATAGACGAACTCCAATATACTATCAAGAGAATCAACTAGACGGTTAGGGGACTCAATCTATAGAAAAGTATATCAAAGAGTTTTATATCTATATCTCTTAATTCAATCAGTAATCGGCAAATAGGAATTTTGAGCCTGATTGAATATATGAGAACTGTGACTGCAGGCTGGGAAAAGTGTTTTGCCTACAACTTATACTGCAAGTGCACAGTGCCTATTGGAGGCAGGGCAAGTACAGGTCGATCCTCAGGGAGATGGAGTGTGTAAGGTTGAACTGAGGCTTCACAAAACTGATTTTCTAGAGAAGTAACACAGCTGTAAGTTGGTTTTGGTGTCGATACGACTAATTGGAGTAGTGTTTGTAAACTAAGGTGACAAATGAGCACAAGGTGTTGTAAATTGTTGGCTGAGGGTTACTAGGATGGTCAATTCCACCCTCTAATCCTATGCTAAGGTAAAGCAAAGTCTCACTATGTTCTTGTGCCTTCCCTTGAAGGCCTTAAATGGAAGTTTGATTAACTAATTCTCCTTACTTACCCCTAGTATCAATGGTCTTCTTACAGTACCATTGATCACAGGTGAGTTTAGTTCACTAGCTAACTTATAATCCTAAACATTATACATATCAAGAACATAATGAGAATCTAATTAACTTCACATTGAATTAAAGGGTTTCACTTGCACCCTAGTTAAGTGACTTAGAACATCATGCAAAGCTTAAAACAAACTTGAAATTAAATTACAAATTAAAACCCTAAAAAGTTATCCCTCTCTCTCACATGAAGAACAATGATTTTATACCTCCCAATCACTCAAACTAGCAATTAAACAAAAACCCAAACCTTGTTCCCTCTTCAAATTGTCTCTAACTCCAATGATTTGATGTTGGAGTTGAAACCCTAGCTCCAACTATCTCAACTTAGCTTCTAGGGTATGAGAGAAGCTAATGAAGAAGATAGGGTAGAACTAGGGGTGGCGGAGCAGGTGGTTGTGGTGGATGTGGTGTCTTGCTGGTGTCGGGGAAGAGATGGTGAAGGTGGTGAGGTGGTCACAATCGGGTCGTGGGAGAAGAGAATGTATGGGTTTTCTCGGGTTTTGTTTGGGAGGAGAAAGATAAAGAAAATGTGAAATGGTGTGTTTGGTCGATGGGTAAGGGTGTTTGCGGTTTTGGTGTGGGCGGGAGCATCGAGAGTTGATGTGCATGAAGGAGCGAGCGTTGGATGCGGGGAACCCGATGCGTGGGCTGATGCGACCGTAGGATGCAAATGGATCAAATCTCACGGCTCAGAGTAAAACGGGCTTTGGATCCGGGTTATGGGCCGGGTCTTGGATAGCTCAAGCCCATGTCTTGTAAATGGGTTGCTACTTGTTGGGTTGCCGTCGATGCGCGCGCGGCTTTGGCTTTTGCTCCATAGACGCTCGTCTCCAATTTTTCGCTCTTTTGGCTCCTCAATTTCTCCGAGCTTTATTTACTACCTAAAAACACAAAATTAATTAGTACAAATATTTATTCTTGAAAACAGGGAATATTCAGAATTTGGGATAATATCTGATTTCTGAGCACAAATGATGAGTTAAATGCCAATAAAAAGATGTAGAACTATGCAATATTTGGCACTCATCAAATACCCCCAAACCTGAATTTTACTTGTCCTCAAGTGAAACAGTAAATTAAGAAATCCTAACTATACCACTTTGTCGATGGTCTCTCGAATGCATTTAGCGTATGCACTAAGCCTTTAAACCCCTAGGTGTCCCTAGTGGACGAGTTGTAGTCTCGTGAGGGTTTACCAGAGGTGTACCCACAAAACCTTCTCCAACTTCAGAGCGTAAAAGAGTCTCAAGCATCCAAGGAGCTATGAGGACATAGAGTTTCTGCATGCTAGTAACACGAAGTTAGAACTACCAAAGAACACATTCTCATCCTTAAGAGTTGAGCGAGAAGTAACCATACCATATGAAAGAATTCGGATTCGAGAGTGATCACAAGCCTCGACTTCTGCCTCACCAATAGGGTTTTATGATAATTGCACTCAAAAAGACCGCTTTTTAGTCTCTCATGTGTGCAGGCAGGAATAAAGAGAGAAATCCTGCACACGTTGAAGGTGAGAAGGATAACCTTCCGAAATAATTTCTGGAGACTCCACAGAGTTGTGGACAAAAAGAATCTTTTTCTGATGATCTCTAAGAAAGGAAATCAACCATTAGCAAGGATGGGAGTACTCACTTACCTTCTCACCCGATCGACAATTAATATCACTCTCTCAGCATTCATAGAAACGTCTTCAATCTTCGGTCTTCAACTTGTTGATGATGAACTTGAACTTCACAAAAACTTGACACTTTTGTAAACTTTTTTTAATTTTTTATTTTTTATTTTTTTTTTTTTTTTTTTTTTTTTTTTTTTTTTAAAGAAGACATGAAAATAACAATAAAACTCAATTTTACACAACTTGTATTGTCTTGATTTCATAAACTTCACTAATTCTCATCTTATTTTCTTTTCTCTTCTTTGTTGCATGTAAACCTTGGACTATTTCAACTTTTCTTCAAATATTCCGATGTTGCTCGCTGATGACGATGATGTGTTTCTATGGATGTATTGATGTTGTTGAGAGGAGAGAGTGATGCTAACCGCAAATCGAACTACAAGAAGGAGTTTTCATCTTTAAACGTCACCCTCATGATTGACAAAATTAGCACTCAAGAGATCAAAAATAGTGATGAAAGTGGTGCGAAGTTGGGTAGCTCACCATTCCTACCCGGAATTGACGTGCGGTGACACACACTCTAACAGATTTTTTAGAAAGTCACAAAAATTGAAGGTCGGTGCCTCGCTTGATGTAAAAATGGGTAGTCTCCACTATGGGTGATCACAATTCTACTACCGAATATCTATACAACACCTAATTCGCCCTCCGGCATGGTTAAATCCAACTTTAACGCTCTAATCAACTAAGAAACCCGATTGTGTTCTCCAGTACTTCCAAGTTCAGTTATTTCGGTCAGATTCTCTATGTAAACATAGCTAGAAGCATGCTAGTGACTCTAAGATCTCTAAAAGTTGGAGGTTTTTATGCACATATTTACAAAGAGTTTTGAATTTTTTTTTTTTTTGAAATTTTTGATTTTTTTTTTTTTTTTTTTTTGAAAAAAAGACTAGAAACTCTATATGCAAATGCACCCCCAAACCTAAATCAAACATTGTCCTCAATGTGTCAACAGATGATAAGAATTCAAAAAGTCACATACCAAGAGAACTATGTTGAGTAGAGAAAAGGGAAGAGATTACCGGATGTACAAGGATGTTGCTAAACCAAAGGAGGATGAATGCTTTGAAAGCAAACAACCAGAGCGCAAGACAAAAAGTTTGGTTAGCACACATAAAAACTATGCAAAAAGAAAAAGAAAAGGGAAAGAGAATGGATTTTTAGTCCATATGTATGTACACAAGTGAACTAGTCTAGTCCACATAGATGGGGTCTTCCAAGTCGACGGTCTCAACTTCTGGTGGAAGATGCTCCAGAAATGGTTTCAATCTCTGACCATTGACTTTGAAGATGTTCTTGGTTGCCGGGTTTTCAATTTCAACAGCTCCATGGGGGAAAACGGTACGTACCAAGAATGGTCCTGACCATCGAGAACGTAACTTTCCTGGAAACAAATGCAAACGAGTGTTGTACAATAAAACTTTTTGACCTGGTGTGAAGGACTTGCTCAGAATGCGCTTATCGTGAAACACTTTCATTCTTTGTTTGTACAATTTGGCACTATCATATGCATCATTTCTCAATTCTTCTAACTCATTGAGTTGAAGTTTTCTTTGGGTACCAGCCTTATCAAGATCAAAATTCAACTTCTTTACAGCCCAATATGCACGATGTTCTAACTCTACGGGTAGATGACAAGCTTTACCGTACACAAGTCTGTAAGGTGACATCCCAATGGGAGTCTTGTATGCAGTTCTATAGGTCCACAAAGCATCATTTAAGCGCAAAGACCAATCTTTCCTAGAAGGATTAACAGTCTTCTTAAGAATATGCTTAATTTCCCTATTAGAAACTTCTACTTGGCCACTGGTTTGAGGATGGTAAGGTGTTGCTACCTTATGGGTGATTCCATACTTGCGCACAAGTGATTCAAAGGGTTTATTGCAAAAATGACTACCTCCATCACTGATTATTGCTCTAGGTGTTCCAAAACGGGAGAAAATGTTTTCCTTAAGAAAAGAAAGAACAACTTTATGATCATTTGTTTTGGATGCAATGGCTTCTACCCACTTAGAGACATAATCAACAGCAACAAGAATGTATAACTTACCTTCAGAGTTAGGAAATGGACCCATGAAATCAATACCCCACACATCAAACAGCTCAACAATCAAAATGGGTTGTAAGGGCATCATGTTTCTATTAGAGATACTTCCTAATTTCTGGCATCGGTCACAAGCAACACAAAAAGCATGGCTATCCTTAAACAGTGTTGGCCAATAGAAACCGCTCTGCAAGATCTTTGCAGCAGTTTTCTTGGCACTAAAGTGGCCTCCACATGCATGGTCATGACAGAAAGAGATGACGTCCCTTTGTTCGACTGTGGGGACACATCTTCTAATGATTTGGTCTTGGCAAACTTAAACAGATATGGGTCATCCCAAAGGAAATGTTTAACTTCAGCCAAGAATTTAGAACGGTCTTGTTTAGACCAATGCAAAGGCATTCTACCCGTAGCAAGGTAGTTCACAATATCAACAAACCACGGCATTTCAGACACAAGCATCAATTGTTCATCAGGGAATGACTCTCTAATCAGCACGGATTCATCAGCAGATTCAACATTCAACCTAGACAAGTGATCAGCAACAACATTTTCCGACCCTTTCTTATCTCGAATTTCGAGGTTAAACTCTTGTAACAAGAGTATCCATCGAATTAGACGAGCCTTAGCATCTTTTTTAGACAAAAGATATTTCAATGCAGCATGGTAAGAATATATGATGACCTTAGACCCTATCAAATAATATCTAAACTTATCTAATGCAAACACAACAGCTAGCAACTCTTTCTCAGTTGTGGAATAATTCAGTTGAGCATCATTAAGTGTTTTACTAGCATAGTAGATCACATAAGGGAGTTTGTCTACTCGCTGGCCCAAAACAGCTCCTACAGCATAGTCAGACGCATCACACATAATTTCAAATGGTAAGGTCCAGTCAGGTGGTCTGACTATAGGGGCAGATGTAAGGAGAGCCTTCATTGCTCCCATGCTTCCTTACAAGCATCATCAAAGACAAATGCAACATCTTTTGCAAGAAGATTACACAAAGGTCTTGAAATTTTACTAAAGTCTTTGATGAATCGGCGGTAAAAACCCGCATGGCCTAAGAATGATCTTATGTCCCTCACAGAATGAGGTTGAGGCAAGTGTTGAATGAGATCAACCTTGGCTTTGTCTACTTCTATGCCTTTTTCCGAGATGATATGCCCTAAAACAATGCCTGAGTTAACCATGAAATGACATTTTTCCCAATTCAAAACCAAATTCTTTTCCTTACACCTAATCAGCACACGAGTAAGATGATGCAAACACTCATCAAAAGAAGACCCAAACACAGAAAAATCATCCATGAAAATTTCAAGAAACTTATCTACCATGTCAGAAAATATGCTCATCATGCAACGTTGAAAAGTAGCGGGTGCATTACACAACCCAAAATGCATACGACGATAAGCAAATGTTCCATAAGGACATGTAAATGTGGTCTTTTGTTGGTCTTCGGGTGCTATGTGAATTTGGTTGTAGCCCGAATAGCCATCTAAAAAACAATAGTGACTATGTTTTGCTAACCTTTCTAACATTTGGTCAATGAAGGGAAGGGGAAAATGGTCTTTCTTTGTTACTGTGTTCAATTTTCTATAATCAATACAAACTCGCCATCCTGTGGTCACACGGGTGGGGACAAGCTCATTCATCTCATTTTGAACTACAAGTAATGCCAAACTTTTTGGGTACCACTTGAATGGGACCGACCCATGGCTATCTGGAACCGGGTAAATGATACCCGCATCAAGCAATTTCAAAATCTCACCTTTGACAACATCTCTCATATTGGGGTTAAGTCTCCTTTGCATTTCCCTAGATGGTTTAGTGTTCTCTTCAAGATTTATGTGATGCATGCAAATTGTGGGACTTATACCTTTAAGATCTGAGATGGTCCAACCTAAGGCTCCTTTATGTTCTTTAAGCACTTCTAAAAGTCGACTTTCCTGTTCAGTGTCTAAACATGATGCAATAATCACAAGTAAAGTATCAGAAGGACCTAAGAAAGCATACTTCAAAGTATCAGGTAATGGTTTCAAATCAAGCTTAGGTGGTACATCAAGAGGTGGGGCAGATTTGGAATCAGAGAGTGGAAGTGGTTCCATTGCATTCTGCCATTTAGCAATATCCATGGGTGGAACAGATTCAAGCAAAGAGTGAATTTCACCAATGTACTTAGACTCAAAGAGATCTAAGTCAAAGTTATCTAAACATGCTTGCAAAGGGTCCACTGACAAAATGTCGGGCAATGAGTCTTGGATCAGACTCTCAATCATGTTAATCTCATGCAAATCAGTATCATCACAATCAATGGGTTGTTGACTAGTGTTAAAAACATTCAGCTCTACGGTCATGTTACCAAAAGACAATTTCAACACTCCATTACGACAGTTGATGATGGCATTGGACGTCGCCAGGAAAGGACGTCCTAAAATCACGGGAATGTGATTACTTGGGTTTTGCACGGGTTGAGTATCTAAGACAATGAAGTCCACAGGAAAGAAAAATTTATCAACCTTGATTAACACATCTTCAACAATACCACGAGGGATTTTCACAGATCTGTCCGCTAATTGTAGCGTAACAAGAGTGGGCTTCAGCTCCCCAAGGCCCAGTTGCACATACACAGAGTATGGCAATAGATTCACACTTGCTCCTAAGTCTAGTAACGCCTTTTCGACCATATGGTCACCTATGGTTCATGTAATTGTTGGACTACCTGGGTCTCTAAACTTAGTTGGAATCTTGTTTTGGATTATTGAGCTCACTTGCTCAGTGAGAAAGGCATGCTTATGCACGTGAAGCTTTCGCTTTTGTGTGCACAAGTCCTTCAAAAACTTAGCATAGGTGGGTATCTGTCTGATTGCCTCGAGAAATGGAATGTTTATGTTAACTCGTTTGAACATTTCCAAAATCTCGTTGTATTGGTTACCCCCTTTCTGCTGCACCAACCTTTGTGGGAATGGAGCAACAGGTGCATGACTTGGCAAAGAAACATCTATATCAGTAGGGCTTTTAAATTTATCAACATGCTCAGATTCTTTTTCTACAGTAGATGTTTTTTGCGGTGTTGTGTGTACTGGTGAGTCTGATTTAGACTCGCTTGACTGTGGTACACCTACATTGTTCTCAAAAACTCTACCACTACGGAGAGTGGTGACAAAGCATTCACATGACTATGTGAAGTTTCATTGCGTTTGAAGTACCTGCTTGAAACACATTCTTTGGATTTTGTTGGGGTTGACTAGGAAGTTTGCCTTTTTCTCTCTCATTCAATGCATCACAAATTTGACCCATTTTAAGTTCTAGACTTGTGAAACGTTGGTCGGTGGTTTTCTGAAGTTGTGAAAGGTTTTGGGTCAACAGACCGACACTGTCTTCAAAGCTAGGCTTTTTCTCTACAGGGTACTGAGGGTGTGGTTGTACTTGGGGGTTTCTAGGATATGAGTATCCTTGGTTGTTATTTGTTGTTCCCCCTTGTACAGGTCCTTTGGACCATGAGAAGTTAGGGTGATTCCTCCACCCTGGGTTGTAGGTTTGAGAATAAGGGTTGTTCTCTTGCCTATGGTACAATGCATTGCCTTGCTCGGTTTTAGACTCTTGAAATGCATGTAGGTCCTGGACAGTTTGTCCACTAAGTGGTCAGAGCTATGGCATGCGGCACAAGTGGCCATTTCAATTTGGTCACGGAGAGTAGGGGCATTAGATTTCACATTCTTCTGCAACTCAAGCACTTCTATTCTCCGGGCCAAAGATGCCATTTTTGCATTTCCCTCAAAGTCGACTCGATTCTATGAACATTACCTACGGGGTAGTCCTTTTTGGTTCACGGATGGACTCCCACTTTGTTGAGTCTTTCAGCGACTTCGATTAAGAAAGTCCAAGCCTCATCAGCACTTTTGTCAATAAATGCACCATTGCACATTGACTCGACCGTGGTTCGGTTCTAACATCTAGACCCTCATACAAGATTTGCACGAGTCTCCATTTTTCAAAACCATGGTGGGGACATGGGAGCAATAATTCATTGAATCTCTCCAAGTATTTTGCTAGAGTTTCGTCTTCTAATTGCACAAAACCATTTAGACTTTGACGAATTGTCGCCGTCTTATGGTTGGGGAAAAACTTTTTGAAAAACTCTTTTGTGAGATCATCCCATGTTCTAATGGACTGTGGTTGTAGGGCATGAAGCCATGACTTGGCTTTTTCTTTTAGAGAAAAAGGAAACAATCTCAGTTTGAGGGACTCTTCGACATTTGGTTAAAACGCAGAGTCCCACAAATATCCTCAAAATCTCTCACATGGTGATAAGGGTTTTCAACATCAACCCCTCTAAACACGGGTAACATGTGAATTGTGCTTGCTTTCAGTTCAAACTGACAAGCATCACCGTGCAGAATGATGCAAGAGGGTGACTTGCCCTAGTTGGGTACATGTAGTCCTTGAGACTACGGGGTGGGTTTGGTTCATCACACATGGTTTCGATGGGCTTGGGCTTTCGTTGAAGAAACGGGTATATTTACAATTTCGTCCGGTCGGATTCTAACTAGTCGATTTGTTTGGTCTCTAAAAGACACAATCATAGCCTAGCTAGCATATCGATCATATTAACATGCATATATCCAATTGATTTCAACACAGATAAGCACAAATTACACAAGTGACACACCAATTCAAGCACACAGGAGTGCTTGATGCTGTTGTTTAAGAGAGACACAGCACTGGCAGTGCACAGTGCAGGTAATGTGCAAGACAAAGACAGCTTATGCACAGCCCAGTTGTTGGCAGGTGCACAAGGAAAGCAAAGAATTGTGTGAGGTGCACAGGGTAATGGGTTGTGCTCACTCAAGGTGAAGCATGTGCTGGGTTTGTGTGTTTGAAAAACAACAAGCTATTGCTAACACAATTTCTGCTACTCAACACTCACTCTAATGCCATAGGAGCACACACAAATTATAGAAGCTGATTCACAGATGCAACAGATGAAAAATTTTAGCAATCTATAACACACTTGTCATGCGCAGATGCAACAGATGATGTCAACAGGGTCAGTTGACCTCAATTTTCAGAGAGTTATGCACCAAAAATTTCAGGGCAGATGGCTTAACAGGGCTTGTCAACAGGTTTTCAGGCTTGCACAAGTGAAGATGACAGCAACTTGGTAGATTATAGCTCACCCAATATCTCACAGAGTAAAGCATACATAAGGGTACAGGGCATGTGGCATCAACTCACTCAGTTGATGTCAAGAGTCTGAGTTGATATCAACTATCTCATTTGACTTCAACTTGGGCTTGCAGCAAACTTGGCTATCCAAGTTGCAGCTCACACTCAACAAACTTGTGGACTGGAGTTGAGCACAGGGCAGATGGAAGCTAAGGGTTACATCACGAGGCCTTGTAGAGGCCAAGATTTCACAGTGGCAATGTAGCTAGTTCAGCCAATGATTTGATGCACAGTTCACAAAAGCATACGATTTCAGCTAACACAAATTTCTTCCTCAAATGCCACAGAGTCATGCATAAATTCCAGATATTGCAGGGTTGAGTAATACTCAGCAAAGTGGCTAGCTTATCATGCAAAGATGGTGTATCATGCACACATTCAGAGATACTCAGCCAAATTTCAGTGTTGCTCAGATTATGAGAACAAGTGGTAGGAATGCATAAAGCAGCAGAGTGGTTATCAAACACAAATTCAAAGTGATATATGGATCAGCAACAGAGCAATGAAGCACAGATCATAGAATTGATGGCTTATTCACATATGCATATTGGTCAACACAAAGTTATAGCATTCTGAGCTAGCATGTGTGTAATGGAAATATTCAGATGATTACCAACAATTTCAGAGGATCAGGGTTTGCAAGACTCTAATTTATCATGCATCCATGGAGTATCACACATACATTCACCACACATAGCAAGGTTAGAAGAACGATACCACCGATAAAAATCGGGTTTAGGCAATTCCACACGTTGTCCTGCGCTTTTCCTTGTCTTCCTTGAGTTTGCTCAGCTGCACCACAGGTACCTGTTAGCTCAACAAAAAGTTTTAGTTCTCTGGAGTGCACAGATAAAACAAGGAGTTTAAAACAAGAGAGCACTAATGCTGAAATTTCAAAACAGGGATTTTGCAGTATGAAGATTGGGAGATAATGCCACAAAAGTTAACTCTTGGAATTAAGCACACAAAAGTGCCGAATCAGGCAAGCAACAATATGCAATCAGGGAGGCAATGCTTATGGGAGTGGTGACTTATTCTCACCGATGCAATGATTCTCATTAACTGGGATAAGCTCCCAACAAATCTCATCTAGCATAGATGAGGGTTTAGCAAGTAGTACATGGAGGTCACAATGCAGCTAAAATGAAACAAATGTGACAGACTACGCCAAAGCTAAGCTTGAGCTCGGTCTAGGCCGGATCTTCGACCGAGATAGCAGGATGCAATGCACTATGATATTACAGACTTCTTTTACCTTCAATGGTTGTTCACAGATGACAAAAACTATAGCTGATGTTACAAATGAGTTACAAACTGCGAGTGAAAATGAGAACTAAAGAACACCTAATACTACTCATAAGAACAAGAGAGGAACAATCTCGTGGATGAAAATTTTAATGAAAGAGGTGACAATTGTACTCCTCTCTAGATAGTGAGCAAGAGGCATTAACATATGCACACTAAGACTTACTATCTAAGCTACAACATGTGCAAACCGAGAGAAAAACAAAGTTACAAACAAGTTACAAACTGCAAGAGACAATGAGATAAACTAAGAACAACAAAAAGACTAACAATAACATGCAGAGATATACAAGTTGCTAAGTTAACTAGCAAAAATAACAAGGATGATTCTTACACATATATACAAAATTTAGAATGAAAACCAGTTGCGTAAGCACTAATGAGCAACACAACAACACTACCAAATCCCCGGCAGCGGCGCCAAAAACTTGGTAGGCTGAGAAAAGTGTTTTGCCTACAGTGTAACTACAAGTGCACGGTGCCTATTGGAGGAAGGGCAAGTACAGGTCGATCCTCAGGGAGATGGAGTGTGTAAGGTTGAACTGAGGCTTCACAAAACCGATTTTCTAGAGAAGTAACACAGCTGTAAGTTGGTTTTGGTGTCGATATGACTAATTGGAGTAGTGTTTGTAAACTAAGGTGACAAATGAGCACAAGGTGTTGTAAATTATTAGCTGAGGGTTACTAGGATGGTCAATTCCACCCTCTAATCCTATGCTAAGGTAAAGCAAAGTCTCACTGTGTTCTTGTGCCTTCCCTTGAAAGCCTTAAATGGAAGTTTGATTAACTAATTCTCCTTACTTACCCCTAGTATCAATGGTCTTCTTACAGTACCATTGATCACAAAGTGAGTTTAGTTCACTAGCTAACTTATAATCCTAAACATTATACATATCAAGAACATAATGAGAATCTAATTAACTTCACATTGAATTAAAGGGTTTCACTTGCACCCTAGTTAAGTGACTTAGAACATCATGCAAATCTTAAAACAAACTTGAAATTAAATTACAAATTAAAACCCTAAAAAGTTACCGTCCTCTCTCTCACATGAAGAACAGTTGATTTTATACCTCCCAATCACTCAAATTTACAATTAACAAAACCCAATCTTGTTCCCTCTTCAAATTCGTCTCGGTAGCCATTAATTTGATGTTGAAAACCCTAGCTCCAACTATCTCAACCCTAGCTTCTAGGGTATGGGAGAAGCTAATGGAGAAGATGGGTAGAACTAGGGGTGGCGGAGCGGTGGTTGTGGTGGCTGTGTTGTTCTTCTTGTTGTGGTGGGAGAAGAGATGGTGAAGGTGGTGAGGTGGTCTCGGTATGGTCTGGGGAGAAGAGAATGTATGGGTTTTTCTCTGGTTTTGTCGGGGGAGGAGAACGAGAAGAGAAAATGTGAAATGGTGTGTTTGGTCGATGGGTAAGGGTATGTGGTTTGGGTGTGAGGCGGGAGCATCGAGAGTTGATGTGCATGAAGGATGGGTTGGATGCGGGGGAACCCGATCGTGGGGTGATGCGACCGTAGGATGCAAATGGATTAAATCTGATGGCTCAGAGTAAGACGGTTTTTGGATTCGGGTTTATGGGCCGGGTCTTGGATTGCTCAAGCCCATGTCTTGTAAATGGGTTGCTTCTTGTTGGGTTGCAACTGATGCGTGCGCGGGCTTTGGCTTTTTGCTCCATAGACGCTCGTCTCCAATTTTCTCGCTCTTTTGGCTCCTCAATTTCTCCGAGCTTTATTTACTACCTAAAAACACAAAATTAATTAGTACAAATATTTATTCTTGAAAACAGGGGAAAATACAAAATTTGGGATAATATCTCGATTTCGAGCACAAAAGATGAGTTAAATGCCAATAAAAAGATGTAGAACTATGCAATATTTGGCACTCATCGAAACCAAAGACCAATGTTCAAGGATCAATCAATTTCAATCAACAACCAAAGGTTGGATTTATCAATTGATCGATTCAACGCACAACCCGTGATATTTCAATTATATAACAAAATATAATGCGGAAAGACATAACACGGACATTGGGAAAGTTTCGTTAACGAGGAAACCGCAAATGCGAGAAAAAACCTCGGGACCTAGTCCGATTTGAACACCACACCGTATTAAGCCGCTACGATACACTAGCCTACTACCAATGAACTTCGGACTGGACTGTAGTTGAACCCTAATCAATCTCACACCGATTCAATGTACAGCTTGCACTCCCTTACGTCTCCGATCCCAAAGCAGATACTACGCACTTGATTCCCTTAGCTGATCTCACCCACAACCAAGCTACGACCCAAAGTCGAAGACTTGATAAACAAATTTGTCTCGCACACAAAAGTCTATAGGAATAGATAAATCTATCTCCCATGAAATACCTACGAGTTTTGTTCCGTCTTTTGATAAATCAAGGTGAACAAGAACCAATTGATATACCGAGACTTATATTCCCGAAGAACTGACCTAGCAATATCAATCACCTTACAATAATCTTAATTGTATGGTAGCGAAACAAGATATTGTGGAATCACAAACGATGAGACGAAGATGTTTATGACTACTTTTTATCTTTCCTATCGGAGATTAAATCTCGAGCCAATCTTAAAGAAGATTGTACTCAAACATGATAGAAGATGCAAGATCAGATCACGCAACTACAGAGAAAATAGTTGGGTCTGGCTTCACAATCCCAATGAAGTCTTCAAGTCGTTAACCTACAGGGTTTCGTGAAAAACCTAAGGTTAAAGGAAAATCGACTCTATCTTATGCAACTAGTATCACACAGAAGGTGTGGGGATTAGGTTTCCCAGTTGCTAGAGTTCTCCTTTATATAGTTTTCAAATCAGGGTTTGCAATCTAAGTTACCCCGGTAACAAAGCATTCAATATTCACCGTTAGATGAAATCCTGATAAGATTCAAGCTAATATCTTTCAACCGTTAGATCGAACTTAACTTGTTACACACAAATGAAATGTACCTTCATTTAGGTTTACGTAACCGTACCTAAAGGTGTACACCATGTTGGCTCAACAATAGTTAACCAAGGTTAGCCATATGAACACTCTCATATCAACCTTATTCATCTTAACCATAACTAGTTCAAATGACTCAAACGAAACTAATTAAAGAGTTGTTCAGTTACTATATTCTCATAGAAGTATACAAGAACACAATCGAAGCAAAATCGGTTTGATTCACTCGAATCAATTCATGAACATTATAGCCACGGTTTGCAAAGAATGCATTCCTTATTTTATAAATGTATTAGTTCATGTACATAACCGATTTTAGAAATTTAACCTTCAAGTATGCAAACGGGTACGCATTCCTTGATGAAGTCACTAAGTTTCAACTCTATGATATCATCTAAAGTAAAGTTGATATGTTCTCTTTTGGTCATGAAGTATCTCCATCAGAATTTCATTAGGATCCCACTAGTTTTCGTACCTTTGCCAATTTATATTGACAAAAATGGGGAGAATTAATGCGTTGTTCACACTACAAATAATATGGTTTACAGATCATTATGTAAGAGGGGGTGGTTTTCATTGTGAGATGAAGTATTGATTAAGTGGGAGTGATACATATCACAGTAGTATTATTGTCAAAGTTGTGATACAATTGAACTTTGATGTTGTGTAATAATACTATGATGGATCTTCAACAAGTACATGATGAACACACGCATAGTTGAAGAACCAAGGAAATCAAGCATGTCGGATTTTGGTGCTGTAATGCTTTTAACAAGTACAATCCATATGTAAAATGGTTTTGTCACTAAAATTGACAAAGGGGGAGATTGTTAGAGCATTGCTCGGTTGAAGCCACTAGCGTTGGTATGTCAAGTTAGTTGTCAACTTTAGTTTCCAAAATGCATTCTTGATTTAGTATACCAAAGATAGTTTCAGACTAGATTAAGTCTAAGAAGTAGAATCGAAGCTATCCTTGAAGGATGAAGTTTGAAGACTACAAGAAGACATCAACAAGGACTTCATCAACAAAGGTATGTGGTAATTGATTTCATTTGGATTATTTTTCAATTCTACCTTTCTAATCTATCGAAACAAATGCTCACTCTATGGAATAATTCCAATGACGGTAAATGTACATTTATGTATATATACTCGAGGTTATGTGAGCCACGACTTTTGTGACAATAAACTTTATCCCTGGAAAGGTTCTCTTGTTATAGTGAATGAGCTTACGAATTCAACGAGCCAAGAATCACTCAATTCGAGTTATAACGATGAAGTTATGAGTGATTTATTAAAGTAACAATTATAAGTGTTCTGTAATTGTTACTGATTTCATTAGTAGGAAACAATCCATGAACTGCTTGTAACGGTTCACGGACTTGAGCCCAACTACGTGACTAAAAGCCTTTTTAGTCAAGTTCTTGATGTTTCCTTATCTAGGCAAGATGGCTATTAATCCAAACATATTTGATTACCATATTAAAGTGTTTGTGATATCTTTTACTTCCGCCTAAGTTAAAATGTGATTTATTCACATAAATACAATATTTGCTAATAATTATTTATGCAAGTTATTTGTAACTTAGGTAAGACTCCCATAATTAGGAGAGTCTTGAAAAAGGAAAATAGCCTAAACCCTAGCTTAGCCTTCAAGCTAACCTATTCACTATAAATAAACAAGTTTGTGAATGCTAAACCTTTTTCATCCCCTTTGAAATTGGTGTAAGCTTCATAAGGTTGTTTTCCATGTCTTATGTTCTTCGTGAACAAGTGTGTGATAAAAGTCTTTGTATTGGGGATCACAAAGCCGAGTTGGATTTAATCTTCGTGATTGTCATACAACTTGTAATCTAGGTTTTTCACCTCTTGTTTATTCTAATTAAGATCTTCTCTTATGATATAAGACCATTCAAGAGTTGTTGATCATAAACCCTAGGTTTTGATAGATTTCAGTTCTCGATCGTATACCAACACTTGTTAGTCGAAATCGGAACTAGAAAGAAAAACTTCGATTAAGGTATCTCGTAAAAATCCTTAAGAAGTTTTAAACAAGATATCTCTAGATTTATTCTAGTTGTTCTTGTTGAAGAATAATTAGGTTTCTCTTCCTTTTCTTGAAGAGTATAATAAACCCTAATCTACAAGTTTGTTTTTGATATTAATTTTATCTAGTAATTGTTTTTATCAAAACAAACACAAGATTTCCAAAACCTTGATTTATATCTAAAGGGAAATCGATTCGGTGTTTTGTGAAAACAAAAGATCGAAAAATATCAACCGTATTGTTGTATCTTCTGAAGAGAACCTTGTTCTGCCAAAAGATTTTCGGGAATAACTTCTAAAGAGAATTTGTGTTCTGCTAGAAGTTATACGAGAAGAATTCCTAAAGAGAATCGGTGTTCTGCTAGGAGTCCTACAGGTGCTTGAATACAGCTGAAGAAGGTATTACATCTAGTCCAAATAAGTAGTAGGAAATTGGTATAACAGCTTATAATGAGTGTGTGTTTATTCTGGACTAGGTCCCGGGGTTTTTCTGCATTTGCAGTTTCCTCGTTAACAAAATTCTGGTGTATGTGTTATTGCTTTTCCGCATTATATTTATTTATATAATTGAAATAATACAGGTTGTACGTAAATCAATCACAGTTGTTAAGTCCAACCTTGTTTGTTGGATAAGACTTGATTGATCTTGGACACTTGATTTTGTTATATTCACATTGTTAGACCAGTCTGGACTAACCCTGTTTTAAGTGGACACCGTGTTGAAATATTCCTTTAGTGATTGTTGCTTAAAGAGGTTTATACACGGTGGGTCTTAAATAGGTTGTGATAAAAACAAAAGATATTGGTTTGATACCATCCAAGAACTCACACACTATAATGAGGTTTACGGACTTGTTTCTGTTTAACTCTGATTGTGTTGAGAGAGAGAGATATAACTCTTGGATATATTTTTCTTTGATTGAGTCTGTCTGTCTAGTTGATTCTCTTGAAAGTATATTGGAGTTCGTCCATTTAGATTGCCAAACAAAATATTGGGTGTGGTTGTTAGACCCCCGCCTTTTCAGTTACTGACAAAAGTATGATCGTCACAATCAGAAGGTGAAAATCTGCATCAACATGGTGAAGCGTGTAAGAGGGAACTTGTTTTCAATGGCTGAGATGTGTAACATGATAAGACCAGTCCGATGTGGGGAGTGTCATCTGACTATGCGTGAAAATTTTGAATTTCATGCCCCTCGGTTCTATTGAAAAGATTATTACAGGAATTGAAAGTTGCAAATGGTGGATGTGTTTCCTGGGAAGGATGCACTAGCTGATTTCTCTTGAACGCTTTTATTCAATGTTTAGGACTCTTTTCAGAGGTGTTTTGGAAGATAAGAGATAATTTGATTTTCTGATTTTGAATGAGCGGGTAATTGTTTTGTGAGGAATTTGAAATTTTGTAATGATTCATGAGTAATTTTCTGAAAGGAAATAATGCTTCGATTAACTGATAAACTGAAATCCTAATTATGAATGCAAGCTAGTGCAATCATTTTGGAGGAATTACAAATATTGCATGAAATAGGGAAACACTAGGAAAATGATGACACTCTAGGAATTGAAAGGTTTGAGCCACCTCGAATGTATTACTACTCCTTCTAGTTTATCGGTACCAATGAGTTTGCAGTATCCTCCCATAATAATTTCTCCAACTAGGTATGGCGCACCCTCCCCTTTTGGGAAATTTGGTGAAGCAGGTTAAGCACCAACAGTAATTGTTAATACCAAATCTCCAACTTGAAAATGATTTGGGCGTTGTACAGCTACTTGGTTTTTGGACTTGACCGTGACAGCTTCTAAACATTTGATAAAATATTGGAAAGAAACGACATCCCACTCGCATCGCCTAGCGACAGCTGGGTTGATGATTGGATCGAGTCCCCAGGTCTTGACGGGATGAGAAGTGACCGGTTGTAAAAAAAGGTTGTTCGACAAGACTTACTTGCGTTCGGAACCTGCATACAAATTTTGCTCCACTCTCTCCAGGTAATTGTGTCACGTATGCGAGTTATCGATACGGCAACATATAATCTTCAGGATTGGACGGCTTATTGGAGATCCTCTCAGGTACAGACATTGGCAAAGGGCATAATCCTAGCTTCGTTTTGTTGTTATGTATCCATGAGCGCCCCAAGACCATATCATAATTTGAGTATTCCTTAACAATATGAAACTTGGCGTGTGTTAGGGCATCTCCTACCTTGATTTTGAGATTAATGTACCCGTAAGCATCTTTCGACTCATTTTCTGAGTTTTTGATCACAATTGGGAAGTGAACAACTTCTTGCTTTGAAATTCCTGCAGCCTTCAGAGTCTTGATAGTGACAATGTTTAAGTCAGAGGTTGCATCAATCAATGTGCTCTCGAACTCGACGCCTTTGAGGTGAGCAGTGGTTAGGAGTCCCCGGTTACACACACTATCTGCATCCTCCCAGAGAGGTTGAGGTTTAGGAACAGCTTCCACTGAAAACAATCATTTGCCTGACACGACACGATTAAGAGCTGCGAACATGTCTTGACGTTGTGCCTTGGAGAAATAGAGAATCTCGCATAAATGATCCATCATAGATTGCATAGTTTTGTGGATGGAGTCCCCAGAAAACATGAAGCTCCTAACAGGAAGAGGATCTCTGTGAACTCCCTCATTGCCTAGTTGAAGCTCTCCTGCATCCACATTCTCTTTGAAAATGCGCTCAATTTGTTGCAGTCACTGGTGGGGTGATTGACGAACCTATGGTAACGAAAGTATTTGGGATCTTCCATTTATTTCTCAGTTGGTGGACGTCTGATAGGAGGTAGCTTGATAGCATGATCTTGAATCCATGCCTCCAGGAGCTCAATTACCTATTCGATTGGAAATGGGAAGTTCGGATCAACCTCTCATGTTTCTTGTTGATGTGCAAGAGTCTTAGTTGCTTTTAGAGCATTGCTCGGTCGAACTCGCATGCGTTGCTATCTCAAGCATGTTTGTCAATGTTAGTGATCAAAACTGTAAGTCTTGATTTCTAGTCTACTATAGCTAAGTCTCGACTAGGATAGAAAGTGTTGTTGAGCTCAAGAACTCCATGGCAATCATCATACAAGACGAAGGACTACTCAAGGAACTGGTGGAACTTCATCGACTAAAATGTACGTGGAGACTTGAACTTATCTATCACTCAAAAGTCTATCTACTCTATCTCCTATTTTGAGACAAAAGTCATTTTGCTATACAGACTTTGATTATACACATTTGCTATTTCGAGCCGAGTTTAACTCGCCTATCTATTTCTCGAAATATGTGTTGGTAAGCTTTCGCTTTGGCCAAGTTCATTTTTACCTAGTGACGAAAGTCATGATATGTTTCAATCACTTTGAAAATTGCTTTGACGAAAAATGGTTTGTGAATAACAACTATATAACGTCCTCTAAGAATGTTTCAATGATTGAAATGAGAGTTTAGATTATATAACCAATGGTAGATATAAGCATTGTGTGGCAACACATATATGTATAAGTCCTTTGTAGGATCAGAATGTCGCAACATCAATACCTTTGCGAAATCTTTATACGACACAATCGCGAAGATATCACGTGCATCGGTTACGTAAATGACGAAAGATGACGACAGCTAAAACACGAGAAAGATGTGGAGACCGAGCGAGATTTAGAAGTGTTGTGAAGTCTAACACTTGTATACTTGCGAGAATATCGCAAGTCAGGTCCGAAAATAAAGGACAGCTTAGCTGTCACCCAACATGTAATGTCCTATATAAAGAGCCGAACAGGATTGGGAGAAGGGGAGAGATCTTTTGAGAGTGGAGGGAAAGTTTTGAGGAGAGAGAAAGTCTAGAGCAATAGTTGTATTCTTGATTTCATTTCTTCTTTGTAAAATTCTTTAACTCAATTAATAAAAGGTGTGATTATTGATCTTAAAGATGGGTTGATTATTATGAATTCTTGTGAGGGATGTATTGTAGGATTTCCTGCAACTACATAATGGCGCTAGAAATAGGGATTGAAGGTTGATATTGTGATTTGAAAGAATTTGGAGTAGTAGATAAAGAATTTCATATAGTTTTCAACGACTCATTAAGATTGAAAAATGGCTAGAAGAAGAAATACATCAAAACAACCAACAACTATTAGAAGGAGTAGGAGACTTGCTGGAAAAGGGAGAGATGAAATGGAGGAATCTTCAAGAGTGAACACAAGAAACAATGGAGAAAATCAAGTTCAACCGCCAATTCAACGTACACCAATACAAAATAGAACTGTGGATTATGACAGAGTGATTGTACATACTTGGCGATCAGATTCTGTGGATGAAATGGGAGAAGAGCAGCAATTAGGAAGCAATAGACGAGAGGAGAGAGACCAAGAAGTAATTGGAGGAATAATTCATGGAAATGAAGAGATTGCAGCATTAGAGGCATTAAGGCAAAGAATACATGAAGAAAGGCGATTAGAAGCAGAAGAGCGTGCAAATCTGACAAGGCAAAATCATGAGTTGAGGATGGAAAACATGAGATTACAAAGTAGAAGGTCAAGAAGCACTACAAGATCAAGTTCAAGGTCGCTAGAGAAGAAATAAGACGAAATTACCGTAGAAAATGCTAATGAAGATACTCGAGAGGAAATACAAAATCTAGACGAAGAACGTCGCGAAAGAAGAGAAATAATAGAAGATCGTTATATTCAACATGGTGAAATTCTTCAAAATGGACAAAACAACGGAAATCAGGGAAATAGACAACGTCAGGAACGAAATAATCAAGATGGCGAAGAAAATCAGGGAGAAGGAAGAAGAGCATTACGTGGGAGAGAAGTTCAAAGAAATCAACAAATAATTGAAGATGAAATCGAAAGACATTACACTGAACAAGCACGTCTAGCTTGTGAGAGGGAAAGACTGAGAGCAGAAGTGGAAGAACAAGAGTTACAAGAGGCAATTCGCCAGAACAATCATGATAATCGAGAGAGAAGGCGTGAACAAAATCGCAATAATGGTAATATCAATGAAGAATATGATATAGTACAAAGGAGAGTTGAAATGCGGCAAAGAAGAGAAAATGAGAAATATAACGGTGTCCGAATTCATGAAAGGAATGAAAGAGAAGATCGCAGAGAAAGACGAGAAGAAAATGATGAACAAGAAAATGAAAACAAATATGAACGCATAAGAAGAGAGGCGGAGTTAAAAAGACCAATGGATCCAAATTCTGGTGTAAATGAACAAATTTTGAGAGAGTTAGCGGAAATGAGAGGAATGTTAAATAACAAAAGAGAAGGAGGAAGGAGACAATCGGACGAAGCCATAGAAGAAGTCTGCGAAAACCCCATTCACACAAGAAGTACAATTAGGAGGAATACCCCAAAGTGCAATTTACTGCGTTAAATAGCATTTTTGACGACACAACTTGTGCAAGACAACACATCAAAGCTTATGTGAGATGTATGCCTGCAATGGGAAAACCATGATGTCAGATTGTGCAAATATTTTGCATCAAGTTTAACAGGAGAGGCCTTGAAATGGTTTGAAGGTTTGCCAAAGAATACTATAACATCTTTCAACCATTTGCAAGCTACATTTTTAGGGGCGTATATAAGTAACAATTCCTCGCAACCTGGCATTGAAGATGTATTTGGGTTAAAGCAAAGGGTTGGCGAAAGTTTGAAACATCTAACCATGAGGTGGAAGACAATGTGTAGTGATATGGCTGGTCGTGTGGATGATAGATACCTCATTCTATCATTCATCAACGCTATGTTCGCAACCAATCTGTTATACATTCAAATTTTCAGAGTCAAGAATACAATCACAATGACTGAGTTGCGAGAATTTCAGGAGGAGTATATTGCTCTTGAGGAAAAGCAAAATGAGATGGAATCATACCCAGTTGCGAACACAAGTTCAAAAGCAGCGAATGCAAGTTTGTTACCTAAGTTGATAAATATAGTGGCGAGCACTTCGCAAGGACAACAAGGGAGGATAATGGAAGATAGTTAGCAGAAGCTAGTAGCTATGGGAAGTCGTGATCAAGAAGAATTCGAGAGAGAAAGAAACTTCTATAGCCGTGGTGATTCTTTTTATATTTCTGCAATCATTTGTTGAGTGTCCATGAAAATGGTGATAAGAGCAAAATTCATGACTTCTGTCGCTTGGAGGTGGTTCACTCCCCATGTTCCATGGCGCGGGTATGTTTTCCATCAAGATTATAGCTTCCCATATTTTCTCCACACTAGCATTCAGTGGTGGCATTTTGATTTCTTACCATATTATCTTATGACTTCCCCGTCCTCTATGATAGTTTTGCCTCTGACCTCCATAAGTTTCTTGTGGCTGATCAAGTCTTTGAATTTTGTTATTTCTTGGCAAGTCTTGACGTATGCTGCACTCGGCCCGAAGAAAACCCCACTTAGGGTGCAGTCTCGTAACCATAAGCCCTATAGGCAAAAGGGATAAGAGGCTGCGAAAACAACTGGTTGTTGTTAAGACCGGATGGGAGGAGCCAACCTTGTATGGTAGAGGTACGCCTCCTTTAAGGGGAAACGGGGGGGGAAGATAAGGGCGGCACCCTCCATTAGGGAGCTGATAAGTGTCTTAAGACGCAAATGTCATGAGGCTTTATTTTCGCAAGAAAATTTAGGCATGTCATATTTGTGCGATAATCCTGAAGAGGCAATAATACAAAAGAAAAAGATAAGACGAGATCAATGGGTCAGTACATGAAAGTGTAAGGACGTCCTGCGATTTCGTCGCAAGACGGCAATGTCATGGGGCTTTATGTTCGCAAGAATATTTAGGCCTGTCATATTGTCGCATGAAAAATATCCTGCAGAGGCAATAATACTAGAGAAATGATAAGGCAAGATCAATGGGCCGTTACATGAAAGTGTAAAGACGTCATGCGATTTTGTCGCAATGACAAGAGGTGGCGAAATAAGACCTTTAACTAGGAAGGAAAAATAAGACCACATAAGAGAAAAATAAAAAATGAAATCTTGGAAGAAACCAAGAAATATCTAATTGCGAAAATACAGCAGAAACAGCTGCGCGACCGAGGCATGAATGCATGTTGCTATTCAAAAGTAGCTTGCTTAATCTTTCTTTTGAATACAAATAACAGAGGCAAGTATGGGAATGAATAGAATAAGAACATGTTATTTGTCTCCAAATGAAAGATTTACGCACGAATAAAATGAAAGATTGATAATATATTGATTAACCATATTGCAAAAAAGAATTGCTTTTTTTAATATGTGCAGAAAGGAACAAAAAAGATAGAACTTGCATTTGAAGATTCAAGAAATTCGCAGCAAAAGATTACAATGATTGGAGATCAAAAGAATGAATGTACAGATATTACAAAAAGAGAAAGAAAGAAACAAAACTATTTCTTGTTTGACTCCTCTTCTTCATCATCTTCATCAAATCCTTCTTCTTCTTCACCTCCATCAGATTCTTCTTCTTCGCTAGCATTATTGTCAGAAATATCCAGAGGAGGTGCATTCTTGGAAATTTCTTCTAAGAGGCAAGGATATGTAGAATGAGGAATGTATTATCGTCGCAGACCGTCTTAATAGTCGGATTGTGAAAAAGAATAGCGTCATTCTTAAAGTTCGCAACAATAATCTTTAGCTGACTCTTCAGTCTAGAGCATTTATCATTGCGAGAAGAAAGATCCTTTGCGAGCTCCTCTTTTTCAGACTCAAGTTCTTCAACTCTTTTGCGAAATCTCTCTTCAACTTCTGCGAATATATAACAATGAATCAGCAACTTGATGACAATTTATGAAAGACGAACAATTAATAAAGAAGAACAGTTAACAACCTTCTCTGTCAGAAATCATATTCCTAACCAAGGCCGTGTGCTCAGCTTGAAGACTAACATTTACACCTAAGTTATTTCTGGCATCATCTAGAACTTTCGCAGCCCAAGCGAACTCATCATCATTATTTATGAGAAGAAGGGAACGAATTTGATTCTCTCTTTCGCTAAGTATAACATTCCTGCGGTTAGAATCATCACGTTCAATTTGACCTCAAGAAGAGTTTTTTGGAATTTCGCTAACGCTTGAGCACCATGACTACCGATGTGATCTTTGTCATCTATGAGGTCACTGATTTTGGTTCTTAAAGTAGTGATCTTATCTTTAGAGTCAAGATATAAACGCTTAAATTTGTTGGATACGCCCAAGCTGGATATATGGTCAATTTCTAAGAGGCGAAGTTTGGATTTGAGTTCATTTATGGGAAGAGATTCAATCTTGTCATTTGAAAAACTATTTAAAGAATTATTAAGGTGTTCAAGGAGGGTATTATTATCCATAGAATTGGGGAATGTGTGAAGGAGAATGGCTTTCACGTAAAGATTATAAACGTCTGCGAAAATGATAAGTTAGATGAGGGAGGATAATGAGAAAATAAAATAAAGGAAAAATGAAAAGTTTCATACCATAAAGTTGCTTATTGGCATCCTGAAGACTAGATATTTTGTCATTTTGAGAAGAAGAATCAGCTTCTAATTGTTTGTTCTTCTTGCGAAGATCAACAACTTCAGCTTCCAGTTCTTCGTTTCTCTTGCGAAGTTGAAGATTCTTCCTTTCAATAATACCACGTCTCTTTTACAAATCAGAGGCAACAACGAAAGAATCTTTCCCAGTCTGCAAAGGAAAATAAAGAAATTGTCAAGATATAGTATAACTTCAAATTATAATTATAAAGAAAAAGAGAAATGAATGCATACCAAGATACCAAGAGAATTCATAAAACTAGGAGTCGCTGATCTGGAGACCCCATGAAGAGAATCACCACCATCTAATAAAGGGGCATCACAGATATTCGCAAGTGCTCTGCATGTGCTAGTGAGATGATCATCTCCGATCCCTTGCATGGAGTCGAGAAGATCTTTGGACAGGTTGTGCCATAGAAGATTCGGGTGGAAAATCTTCCCTCGCGAAAGATGTATCAACATCATCATTATCGTCATCATCAGAGCTTTCGCCAGAATGAAGATTTGAAGGAGAGGGAGAGAGAACTTTTCGCTTCTTTGAAGGTGGAGTAGCAGATTTCTCCTTGCGAAGAGAACCTTTACCTTTGCCTTTGGCCTTCGCAACCTTAGATCCTTCTTCTTCTTCAATAACTACAACACCAACCTTCGCACACAAATGAAGATAAGAAACAGAGGCAACAAAATTGTTAAAAGTATAAAAAATGTTTCTTACTTCATCTGTGATGGAGCGTAGAGCAGATAAAGTGCTAGCCTTTCCAGTCCTATTATAGCTCGATCTCAGCTTTTTAATCTAAAATTTTCGCAAGAATTAGAGAACAAGAAAGTAACAACAAATGAAAGATTATAAAGTGAGCAAGATTTGAAGACATACTTCTTTCGCTTTCTCGGGCCAATTAAATACCCAAGGATGATAAGTGGCGAGATTCGCAGGAAGCACATTTGAACCTGAAATATAAGGTCCCTTCAAAACCAGTGCAAAGACGCACCATCTGTCGTCTTAAGAGTGACGAGGAATATTATTCTTGCCAGAATGCCAATCAATATCCTGCATAAGTATTCTATCGCTGGCAATATTTTCTTTCCTCTTCAAGCGAGCACCCCAGCGAGTTTTATCATTTTTCATGTTTATTACTTCATAATTCTCAAAGAAACTCTCCACGGTGTATTTTTCGGCGAGTATTTCTAAATCCTCATATTTAGGATCCCTAACTTCTTTTGGATAGAGAGATCCTTTACCAGCACCGCGGTTGGCGAATTCAAGTATTAACCGAATGCAGTCCCCACTTAGTTGGTAGATGGCTCGCGAGAAGTTCGCATGAGCAAGAATTTCATAGAATAAGGGAAGATTCGTATCATAAAGACCAAGCAAAACTATGATTTCTTTATCATCACAATGATGATCAGAAAACAATTTGGCAGAAAGAATGGATTTAGATTCTTGATTGGGAATGGTGGTTAATGTAAAACCTCTCCCTTCGAGATTTTTTGAATCTCTTCAAGAGAAGTTTCTTATTTACGACCGGCTGGGGCCATTTTAGTATGGGAATGAAGAAGAAATTAAAGATCAAAAGATGTGGAAACAAGAAAATTTACAGCAGCAGGAGCGGAATTTACGGAGAAACAGTGAAGAAAAGTTGCAGAAAAGATAAGAAGGAAAGTAAAAAAGAAGAAGAAAAGAATAAGAAGAATATATATAGAGAGAAGGATTCTCGAGAAGATAAGCACATTTAATGCGAAGAGTAGACGTGAACGGTTGAGAAATAGCGGTTGAAAAGGACGTGTCAAAAAATGGATGGAAGAAGAGATACGTGTAATAAATTCTGCGTAAAAGTACAAAATCATGTCAATACAAAAGAATATGGAAAAATAAACGACTGCGGCATCATGAAACACTAATTCTCATGACACTCTCTCCTTAGCAGAGAAGACATGAGAAGAGGCAAGATGTAGGATCAGAATGTCACAACATCAATACCTTTGCGAAATCTTTATACGACACACTGCAAAGATATCGCAGATTGGTTACAGAAATGACGCAACAGATGACGACATCCAAAACACGAGAAAGATGTGGAGACCGAGCGAGATTTAGAAGTGTTGCGAAGTCTAACACTTGTATACTTGCGAGCATATCGCAAGTCAGATCCGAAAATAAAGGACAGCTTAGCTGTCACCCACTATGTATTGTCCTATATAAAGAGTCGAACAGGCTTGGGAGAAGGGGAGAGATCTTTTGAGAGTGGAGGGAAAGTTTTGAGGAGAGAGAAAGTCTAGAGCAATAGTTGTATTCTTGATTTCATTTCTTCTTTGTAAAATTCTTTAACTCAATTAATAAAAGGTGTGATTGTTGATCTTAAAGATGGGTTGATTATTATGAATTCTTGTGAGGGATGTATTGTAGGATTTCCAGCAACTACATCCTTTTTCCTTGAACCGAAGTTTGCGAACTTTGTTGATCAAGAGAACCGGAATAAGAGCCGTGAACTCAGTCCGTGAACTGGCGGAAGTTCTCGACCCGAGAAATTCCGCTAGAGTTTGAGAACTCCTTCCGAGAACTTAAGTCCGCGAACTAAGTCTGCGAACTTAAGCTGGTTATATCTAAAAACGATTGTTTGTGAACTCATTCATATTAATTAAGGAATGCTAAATGCAAACCGTGGCTATAAAGTTCATGAACCGATTCGAGTGAATCAAATCGTTTTTGCTTCGATTGTGTCTTGTGTAGTTACATAAGATTTCCTTGCAATTGATGTAAAACCCCCTTATCCTAAAATGTATACCGTTTAGTGTAGTATCCTTGATTTTAGGTTTCCATAAAATTTCCACTAGGAGTAATGGACGTGGATTTTTGGAGAAAGAAAAATCTCGAGAAAGTTTTGACTAGAGAGAAAAAGGAAATAAAGAAAAGAAACGCCTAGTAGAATACTAGGGTTAAGTCATTTTATTCTTTTCTTCTCCGAAAACTGAAGAGATGCAATCAACCACCTAAACTTTTTCCCTTGAAAACCTTAGTATCCGTAAGAGAAAGTTAAAGGAGAAGGACTACCGATACGAAGACTAAAGGCGAGAATCGTTGAAAGAGTATTTTTCTTGCTACGAAATCAGGTAGGTTTTCTAACTCTTATGTTCTTTCTAGTTTGGTCTAATAAATCTAAAACAGTTTTATAGAACCCTTCCCTGTTAAAAAGAAAGAAGAAGAAAGATTTGAGTTTAGAGATCAATGCAGTAGAGCTTCATAATAACGTTAAGGGAAGAAGAAGATGAAAAGCTAATAAATGTATTATTATTTTTTGTAGAAATTGATTAATCATCATCTTTTTATATCTAAACCTTGTTGGAGTTGTGCCCATACAAATGAGCTCGTTGCTTAGGATTAATAACTTCGAGTATATGCTGGTACACGTGATGTTTCCATTGATAATGCTTTGGTATACACAGATCACGGACGGTTATTGGTTGACTGTTAAGGAGGCCTTTTATGGGGTGACTCAATCGGATTTTGTCCGTCACACTTTTGTGGTCACATTTCTTTTTTTTCCATCTCAATTTCTTCAAAATTGTTCAAATATTAATGGATTTGGATCAAACTTTCGCCAGATTCTTCTAATCGACCAACAACCTCATCCCAATTTCACATCAAGTTCTAATTTTCAGTAACGAATTCCATCAATTTCTACTTTTCATTCATCACATCCAACTCAGATTTTTTGCCTTCACAATTTCTTAAAATTGAGATACAATTTTACATAATCAAACAAATTGATTCCAAAATTAGATCAAACACAATTAAAAAAACGAATTCCCTGCTCAAAGTTCTTCAAAATACCCATTAGATCGATTGGTATCGATCAATTTCAGCACTATCTTCATTAAAAAAAACAGAGAATTTCATCAAGATCCCATCAAAATCACTTATAAATTCAACCACGAAAATAAAATAGTGAATAGAGACATGGGTTTTCTTAGAATGACTTACCTTTTCAGAAAATGATGTTCAGGAAAAGAGATGGTGGTGGCTGTAAGGGAGGAGAAGGTTACAGCTGCGGAAGAGAAGAAGATTATGAATAGTGTTGACTAGAGTTGCTTAGTTTTAGGGTTAGATTGAATAAAGGGCTAGGACTAGGATTAAAGACATATTGTAAATGAATGGTACAGATGTAATCAGCTGGGTTCGTTCATTTTTAATGGTCAAACAATTTACCGACTCGTTGGATTTGGTCCGTTTTGGTTCAAAATTAGACGTGTATAGTCGTTTTTTTGTCGGCCCACCCACTGCTGCGGCAGTCATCTAGTTAGTTTTGCAAGCCAATAGGCATGGACAAATTGGTTGACCTTGGATACTCTTACCTGTTCGATCTGGGAAGTTTTAGTAATTAATTAACTTCTGATTGTAGCCTAAATTGGATCACACAGCATTATAGAAATGCTAGGTGTTAATTTGTTCATTTTATATGCGGCATTAGGGCTGTATAGTAAAGTGGATTATGTGGTAAATATGAGTTTTGGCAATTAATTAAGTGGACCAACTAAAGAGTACGAATCTTAATTTATTGTTCGTTTGCAATCAGTGTATTTAGGCATAGTCAATTAGAATCTCTTGTGATATGTTGAAATTATGAATTGATGGATGAGAGAGCTCAGTGGAGCATCCAAACCACTTTAGAATCTCTTGTGGCCAGTAGGGACGAGCTATGGGATGAACCAAGTAAACAACAATGTGAACTAATTGTCGCCAATTGATTTTTTATACGTCTATAAGATTGTTCGGTACAACCAATTTTTGTGTAGGAAATGTTGAACGCTCTAGGTATTAATTAGATGTATATTGTATACTCTTTTAGTAGTGCTTCGATATGCTTGTTTGGTGGCTGTAAATCATTAGCGTGGGCGGTCGTCTTATCACCATTCAGTGAGGTTGATTGGTGTGGTTATTCGCTGCTTGCACCGCCCGTAGTTGGCTCGATCCCATAAGTTGTTATGGCGATGACCAAGGGGTCGCCTAAAAGATATGGATCTATTATCTTGTATCTTGTTATAGGGGCGGCAAGTTTTAGTAGAGGGGCGGCAAGCTAATAAGACAAAAAAGGTCATTACAAGGAAATTGAAGTGCCCCTTATCAAAAAAATCTGGAAATGACTAATTAACCCTTATTGTTGATAATCAAGGTTAATATTGATAATCAAGATTAGTGTTGATAATTAATTTTCACTTATAATAACTCTAAATCAGATTTTTAGAGTTAAAAAAAAAAGGTTAGAGGAGAAGAAAAAAAAAACTTTTGTGATATTTGTGAAACCCTAGATTTTGATTCGCTCAACCAAAATGAGTGATTCCAGTGGCAAATTTGAGATGGGTGAATCTCTATACGATAGACAAAACAAATACTACATACCTCTTGATGGAGATCCTGATATGGAGTATTTTTTAGATGGTAGAGATGTTTTAACCCAAAGTGAAGGTCAATCTCAACCAATTGAAGAAATTAGCCAACAAAGTGAAGAACCCAGCACTGAAAATGACCAGGTATACTTCTAAATTAGTTCCCATTAGCTTTTGGTTGACCAAAATTATCTAAAGTACGTAAAAAGATCAAATTTTTAAAAATTTCAGAAGAACATACGGTTGGATTTTAGCTAGTTACCAGCCGTAAGTCACAGTTACGGTTCGAAAATTATCAAATGCCAACCGTAACTGGTTCAATTTGGGGAAAAACCCAATTGTAATACTAGTTACGGTTGGTAGAAAATTTTCGATATGAACCGTAAGTTAATTACGGTTGGCCATGTTCTTCGGTAGTTACCAACCGTAACTTATCATGTGCATGGCAGTATTTACTGCACTTATTACGGTTGGTAATATGTGAATCGTGAACAACCGTAACTTCTGTTACGGTTTGTTATGTAATTTTTGTATCAACCGTAAATTGCTCTGTATGTTTTCATTTTCTTTTCACCTTAGTTACGGTTTGTTATTAGAGGACCCTTATGAACCGTAGGTTAGTTACGGTTCCAAGTTTATCGTACTTACCAACCGTAACAGCGTTACGGTTTGTGTTTTCTGTGTCGTAACCAACCGTATCTTTATATATGTTTTCGTTTTGTTGCCTTGTTTAGACTAATGTGGGTATATTGTTGTCCAAATCGTGGATGTACCTCCCCTAATGGATGAACAACCTTTAGCAAATGAACTTCTCACCCAAGATTCTAGCTTTCACTATTTAACCAAGGAGACATGGGAAGAGAAAGATGATGCAAAGAAGTGGGCTAGAGAACGAGGCAAGTTGATTATGTGTATCATAGTTTGTAATGGTACAACTAGTGATAGTGCCTTTCAAATGGTTTGCGTGTGTAGTGGACAACATAGAAGTCACGCAAAAAAGGGTACCGTTCACGCAGCAAAGACAAAGAGGAAGAATACTACTTTCACTAAGAAGACCCGATGCCCATTCAAGCTTCAATTTAAAAAGAACGCGGCAAATAGGTGGTTTTTGGAGAAAGTTGTATGCGGTAGTCATAACCACCCTATACTGGAGAGTTTGCTATCACATTCTTATGCTGGACGCCTTACCGAAGAAGAAGAGAAGATCGTAGAGGCAATGACACAAATTCGTATGAAGCCCATTGATATCCTCGCTCACTTAAAGGAAAGAAACCCACAAAATACTTCTAATTTGGCTAACATCTACAATGCAAGAAGAAAATTGAAGGCTAAGAAATGGGAACAAAGGAACGAAATGCAACAATTAAGGCATTTGTGGGAGTCGCATAATTACTCGGTTTTCCACGATGATGATGAGAAAGGACGAATAAGACATCTTTTATTGGCTCATCCTGAGTTTGTAATGTTGGCACGGTGCTCTCATCAAGTGCTTCTAATGGATTGCACATACAAAACCAACAAGTTTGAGATGCCGTTGTTGAACATTGTCGAGCAAACTTCTACCAATGCTCCTTTTAGTGTTGGTTTTTGCTTCTTGAAAGATGAGCTCGAAGAGAGCTATGTGTGGGCACTAAAACAAGTGAAGTTATTCTACGTAGAGGGTTATACTCCAAAGGTGATTATTACCGACAAGGAACAAGCTTTGTTGAATGCAATAAGGAGGGTTTTCCCGGAAGCTCATAACCTTCTTTGCACGTTCCACTTGTGGAAAAGTATTGAAACTAAGTGCATGCGCCTTGTCCGTCCAACCAAAAAAAGCGAAATGGATAGAATAAATAAACTACCATTACATAAACAAGATGAATCCAAAGAGAAATTTAAGAAGGATGACAAGTTGGCGGAACTAAAATGGGAAAGTTTCAAAACGGAGTGGAGAGCCTTGACCTATTCTATCACCGTGGATGAATATGAGGATAGAGCTCGTATGTTGGTGGCTCATTGGAAAAGAGGTTATCCAAGTGTTGTGAAGTATTTGTTGGATAATTGGTTGGATCCGCATAAAGAGAAGTTTGTATCGGCGTTCACTAACCAATATAGGCATTATGACAACCAAGCTACAAGTACGGCGGAGTCATCTCACAACCGGTTGAAGAATAAACTTCATAGTTGTAATGGTGGGTTAGTTACGTTATTTGAAGCCATGGATTCGTATTTCCGCCGTGACCACGATAGAGTTACAGAGTCTTTTGAAAAAAGCCGAGGTAAAAAACACACCAAATGGTTAGACAATGAGTGGCTAAGGGGAATTACATATCAAGTTTCGCACCGCACAATTGATAAGATAATGTATGAAGTACAACATTATGAATTGGGGGATTATGAAGAAGAGTGTGTTTGTCCAAACATGACAAGTTTGGGACTCCCATGTCGGCATGTTATAGCCACATATCAAGACAAAGTGATCCAGATTCAAGATGTTGATCCCTTTTGGAAACAATTAACATTCCGTGAAACAATTTTTGATCCACAATTTGGAGGAACGTTTGCCGATACCGAGATTGGAAAATCTCTAGCCGAGAAATATGCTACACTAAGCCAAGGCCAAAGGCAAATATGGTTGAGTAACTTGAGAGATTTCGTATATACACAATTTAGGTATGATATCAAGGAACCACCAAAGGGGAAGGGTAAGGTGAGGCCTCCTACCAAAAAAAAAGAGGTACGTAGGAAATAAAAAAGCACGGGAATTGGCGGAAGAATCAAAGAAAAGAGATCCTTCGGGTTGTGAATGGTTGAGAAAGGATTATGAAGCGGAGGATGAGATGGAAGAGGATGTTCAAGGTAAAAACAAACGGAAAAGAGGTCAAGCGGATAAAGGAGAACCAAGCCGTCGAAATGTACGTGAAAAATGTATCGAGCTTCCTACTCAAGAAAGTACAACAAGCAAAATTGATGTTAAAGGAAAAGGTCCGGTATTTCGCTACAAAGAACAAGAAAGAAGAAAAGTTGTTCTTAAAGGAAATGGTTGCAAAGAAAGTGGAAAAAAAGATGATGGAGTTAAAGGTAAAGGTTCCTATGTCGGTCCCGAGGTTTCCTCCCAAGATAGTTCAATAAAAAGACTTGTTGGTAAAGTTGGTGTTAAACAATTAGCAAGGAACAATGGAAAGAGTCCGATGGTTGAAAAAATTCCGTCAAGTGGTGAGAAGGAGAAGGAGACGATTCATCTAAAAGGAGTGCCTAAATACGTGAATGGTCGATATAGCCGGAACCATTACATTCTCTATGAATATTACCTTCGTTTTTTCCCCGACTATATTCGTGGTTATATCAAGGCCACGGAGCATGTTCATGGTGATGGGAATTGTGGTTACCACGTCTTTGTGGATCAACTTGGACCCTTTGAAAACGCGAAAGGGTGGGGTTGTGACCAAGTTACTTACGTAAGGCAAAAATGCTTAATGGAACTACGTGGTCACCGCGACTTCTATAAGCCGATGATGAGAGTTGAAAGAGAAGAAACCGATGAGGTGTTAAATGAGATCTTTGTGGAAATGGAAAGGCGGTTAACCGGAAATATATGTTTGACAAGCCAATATTGGATGCGCATGCCTATATGTGGCCAATTACTCGCCAACGCATTCAATTGCGTCATTCATTTAATATCCAGAGACATGAGCCTTACATTTGCACCAACAAGAATACCGTTTGACGAAGATTTGTCAATAACAAAAACAGTTGTCATGGGGCACGTGGAAGGAAATCATTACATCGGCCTACGATTGCATGAAGGAAGCCCATTACCTCTATTGTGGAGGGAATTTGGTTGTGACGGTGAACTCCCCAAGACTTGGTGCGATCGATTTGAGAAAAAAATTGAATTATGGAATGAAATAATGTTGTCTATGCCGAAGCAATTCATAGTTATGACCGATGAAGAGGATGCTTAAATGTTGTGAAGGGTGGTGAAATACATTTTATATTTTGTATTTTGGTATTTTGTCTAATTGTGATGTGATTAAAAGTGACAGTATCTCATCTATTTGATTCACGTTATGAATGAAGTATTTTGTTCAATTAATATATATCAAATCCAAGTATGTTGAGATAATATCAATAGGATGCAAGGTTTCAGGGTTATTTACGGTTGGTAACTATATTCATTTACCGACCGTAACTAGCTTCAGAAACAAATTTTACCTGCCATTGTCGTTTACGGTTGGTATCGATAAAATAGTAACCAACCGTAACTAACCCTAACACCAAATACAAAGCAATTATAAGTAATTTAAAACCGTTAAACCATGTTCATTACTAAACCAACACTACAACCATTAAACCATTACAAATATAAATGACATAACAACACATTCAATCATGTGACTTAAAAGGATACTAATATCCGGGTCTACGAGTGCGATAGAAGTCTTTAAGGATGTTGAAATGAGGTAAGTATTGAAAATTCGACCTTTTCCATCGTCTCCATTCTTGAATAGAGCTCTCTAAAACTTCAGCGTCAGTTTCACCCCTTAATCGTATTTCACCCATAATACGAACTAATGCCATAAATTCTTGAACGTTATCCCGAATATTTCCATATCGAACATACAACATAATTCCATCGCGGTTATAAGGGTTACCTGTTTCGGAACAAAAGTTTTCAAAAAGAGTTCTCAAATAACTTGTACTCACAAAACCACATCGACGTCGTTCTTCCCTCTTTTTGGATAACATGGGACAAAGTTGCGGAAAATACATAAATCTTCTTCCAAAGTGAATTCAGGGTTTGGAGCCATAATCTAGTTTAAGGTAAGAGATGATTCATGTGGATGTGTAACTTCTAACAAGGAGGATAAGCATATATATATAACAAAACAAAAAAAAACTTCAATAACGGATCATTTTTTTGAAAATGAAGTTGTTGAAGGTCTCAACGGCTATATTTTCAAATTACACCAGGACATGTCAGTGCAAACAATTAAATTTTTGTGGGAAAAGCATAGTTACGGTTGGTAACTGTAATCACATTACAAACCGTAACTCTGAATAATTTTGAATTCCAGAGTAACGGTTCTTAACTTATTAGTATTCCCAAACCGTAACTTTGGAGAAAACTAAATTCCAGAGTTACGGTTTATTATCCGCATAGATTACCAACCGTAAACCTGTCAAAAACAAAATATCTAGAGTTACGGTTGGTTACATAAATAACCACGAACCGTAATTGGTGAGATCCGAAAATTATAAGTTATCGGATGTTTTATGATTCGTTAAGGTGAAATCGTTATGAACCGTAACTTAAGTTAGTTAAAAAACTTTTTCCATTGTGTGTTACGGTTCGTTAAGGTGAAAGAGTTACGAACCGTAACTTAAGTTAGTAAATAAAACTTCTGCCATTGTGTGTTACGGTTCATAACAAAAATTAGTTACCAACCGTAATTGGCTCTGTAACTCAAAATTAAGAACCAAAACTGTCACAAACAAACATACATATCCATAACTTCAAATTCATAGATAATATCCATAAGTATAAATCCATAACCAACACAAATAAGTTCAAATTCATAGTTAATATCCATGCTAAATTCCATAAGCTAAAATCCATAACTAACACACAACTATTAGTTTGTCATAATATCCATAAGTCGAAATTCATTACTAACCACACAACTAAGATAAATCCATAACTAAGCATGGCGGCCACCACGACCCCTTTTGTTGGTGCTACCACCACCACGAGTTTTAGGACCATCACGACGACCACCGCGACTACCGCGACCGCGACCACGACCACCTCTTTGGCTAGTACCCACACCGTGCACCTCCTCTTCATTATTTGTCTCTTCGCTGCTAGGTGAAGGTTGACGACGGCTACTACTCGCACCTCCAAGAGAGTTTCTACTCCTCTTTAAGCCTCTTTCTTCCGTGACCAACCCCTCATACAATTCTGCCATGTTTGGATTATGCATGTTCCTTATTTGCTCTTTCAAGATCTTTTGTTGAGGAGCTTTAATCACACCAATGCTACGGATACATGAAGTCATGCTATTTGCCAAAGCTTGTCCTCGCTCTTTCTATACACATATCAAATAGAGTGTTTAGAAATTATTTATAACATACATTAATCTTAAAATCCAAAGTTATGAGGATAACAAAATTACGTAGCGACATGAAATATAACTTCTTCCAAGTCAAACCAAATAGACCTTTTTTCTCTTTAGTCTTGTCGACCGCCTTCCTTTGAGCTATAGCCTTTTGAATATATGGCTAGGCCTCCGGATCATTATGGATCACATATGGATGACCAAAATGAGAATACCAAACCATGTAATCAGCAGCGGCTTCTTTCGTGTTGTTACAAGGAATTGCCTCTCCCGCTCCGAGTTGGTATATTTCTTGATGGCGGTTGTTCCAAGCATCAACCGTTGGAGTTGGGCTGTAGTGGAGTACAATGGTGGGGCATTTTGTCTCTGATCCTTGCTTGGATAATTTGAAGTTTTCCTTGATAATCTTTTCTTGAATATGACCAATTTGGCGTAAAGTTTGACGAGGATTGGTCATAACGTAACCTGTGGGATGATACAATGGTCCGTTATAGCCTGCGGTCTCTGTGAACCTACGGACATCAACTCCATTTTCAATCCTCAAATAAGGGTCAAAGATAACATCTTCAACAGTGAAAGCATCTATTTTCTCCCTCATTTGAATGAGCTTCTCCTCTTTGTTCCTTAGTTGTCTGCCAGTGAACTTGAACTTCTTTCCCATAGGGCCATAATCATGTTCTTCCCATTCAGTAGGAGGTCTCAGGCTCGGAAAGTGGTCATAAACCCATGCCTAAAAAATAAATTAAGTATAAACAATTGGCACATGACTAAAAATATAACAAACTAAGAAAAATGTAACCAAACTTACCATTAGAAGCGCAACATTCCCGACAATTTCTGTAGCTCCAACCCTAGAGGCCTTTCTTAGGCTGTCAAGTAAATATGCAAGGGTTGCAGTGGCCCACGAATAGTTTTTGATGTTGTTCAAATTCCTCAACAGTTGTAGGTAATGAACATTCACCCTATTTCCCGAGTTATCGGGAAAGAATACGGTCCCAAGAGAATATAACAAATACGCAAAGGTTGTACGCCTAACTCTTGTTTCATCAATCACCTCATCTGCCCTTTCCTTTGCTGTTGTTCCTCCAAACTTGGTCCTCGGATTCTTCAACAATAGCTTTTTGATGATTTTTGGTTTATGTGGTTCAGCAGGGTCATAACCACCAGCCAACTGAAACTCCATCTCAGTTTCATCTTTCTCCCACCCAAGTGTTTCTTAAACAAGGATGTAAAGGTTAGTCCAAGACATGTTGTTGTCGAAACCTTCAAACACAGATTGTCCTTCAACTTCAAGGTCAGTAATTTGCTTCACATCGTCCGGTGTTATTGTCATCTCTCTAAATGGAAGATGAAACGTATCGGTTTCAAGCCAATATCGTTCCCTGAAGGCAGAGACCACAACACTATCATACTCTGATTGGCAATGAAGAATTCCAGGCCCTAGTCCTATACTAACTACTAGATCGCGAATCGAAGAACATTCGTCACTTAATGGCCAATGTGCAGCCCTTTGACGCTTGAGCAATTTTATGCATCTTGCATGGTCCTAAGAAAACAAATATACAAAAATATAAGCATATTATGGTGAACTGAAATAAACAAACAAAATGTATCAAAATAATGAATATTTTAAGAAAAGTAACAAAAAGCATACCCTTGTCTGACAGACTTTTGCGGACCAGGAACCGGTATAACCAAATAAGATTGAAGACTTATGTTGGGCCTCGCCCCAAGGTCTTCTATTCTTCTTCGGTGGCAACAACAAATCTTTGCCTTTAGGAATATGCATCCCTTTCGGTGCGGGCTCCTTTCTCGGCTTCTTTTCTTTCTTTTGCCTTGGAGGTGCAGCTACAACTACCTCTTTTCCCTTGGTATTTTCTCCCTCTTCATCATTTTCTTCATCTTCCTTTTCTTCATCTTCCTCCTCTTAATCATTTGATTCCTCTTCCTCCTCTCCATCATCATCGGTTTCTTTAGATTATTCTTCATCTTCATCATAATTAGTTTCTTCCTCTACAATTTCATTTTCGTTGCCTTCACGGTTAGTTTCGACTCCGACCTCTTCTTGATCATTATGTTCCACTCCTTCTAACTCAACTCCAGATGCAGCCACATGTTGTTCTCTCAACGTAATTTCAAACTTATTCTTCTTCTTCTCATTCTTGTGGATACCTCTATTATCTACCCCTAAATGCTTGTCACCGCGAGGGGTGGGCGTATGATCAATCGGGGTTAAGTCATTTCCTCTCTTTTTCTTCACCCTATCAGGATTCCTACACAAACATTACAACTGATTGATTTACTAAGCAAGCAACTCAAAATAATTGATGCAAAGCATCATTGTATAGAGCCTGTTTTAGTTGGTCGCTGAATTCACGGTCTTAAAAGGAGCACTACCGACCATCTTTGAGTAGCTGCCAGAAGATATACGTGTAGGTTAGGGATGAGGTGGTCGATCCTCATAGGAGAAGGATGGCGGACAACCATTAGGACATCTCATTGGTCGGCCCAAATTAGATCTAGACCGGTTAAATCAGCTAGCCAAGTTGGATGGTTGAGATGATTTGCGGAAGTTATTGATTATCGTTAAATTTATTTAAGACTTTTCTGGGAAGCGCAACTAACCTACTTTGGCCAATAATTGGGAGCATAACGGGTAAGCTAGAAGCAATGCGATTGGTTAAGGCCAAAGACGGGCCACCTGTGAGCATAACGACACCTCATTGGTCGCCCAAACTTGAATCTAAGATGGTCAATTTAGCCGGCTAAGTTGAGTGGTCGTGATTAATTTAAGACTGCCATGGACGGTCTTGACCTAATTAAGACCCTTTTCAATCCGCTCGACGAGCTTACTTTAGCTAGCAATTGCGGATGTTGCATGAGTGCTAGGAGAGTTCTGATTGGTTGAAATAACATAGACCCGTCGGTGAATATCATGGAGCTCGTTTGCCCGCGCTTGCAAGAGCTAAAGCTATGTAATAGAGCTTGCCAAGTCGTGTGGTCGTGATTAGTTTGCAACTGATCTGGACGACCAAGGCCTATTTTCTTAAGAGATTAAGCACGTCAACCATCCAACTTCCACCTTTAATTAAAAGTGTGGTCTGCGACTTTGGAGCAATTTGATTGGACGATGGGAAAGAGGGGCCGGCAGACAACAATATGGGACATGGCCGGTCGGTTATGGGAGGCGCCAGCTAGGGCAAACCGATCGACCAAGTAACGTGGCCGCGCCCCTTTTGCTGCTGCCTTTATTTTTCACAGTTTCCCTTTATTTATTATTTTCCAACTTTTGGTAGGATTCTGCTCCTATTAGTTCCATGATGGACCAATTTCCTAGTTTGCTTAGGTTTAGTCTCGACCAATAGGGATCGAGATGTTATGCAGGCTCCGTTTAGGGCTAAAACCTAATTTTTGTAAATTGATAAAATTAGGTCTGAAAAATTGATTTTTTTGTGAGCTGTCACAAAATGAATCAATTTTGGTGAATTTTGCACGTTGATACAAAATCACTAATTTTTATCTCGGAGAGCACCGCAGTTTGCACGCCTCTGATTGAGTATCTTCATGTACATCTTAATGCTGGCACTCCAGAAATTCATGCTACTCACCGAGAGTGAACATTGATTGTCATGTCATGTCAATATTAAGAGTTCAGTTGAGAACATAGCATAGGATGAATACTTAGCAAACCCTGCATTAGTGAATAATGCAGACAGAAGCTTGAATAATTTCATAGAACATTTGGGATTGTTTCTACATGCACCAATATTATTCTAATAAATTTCGTAAGTATTGAATTACATACTTCATATGTAAGTAAAGAGGTATAAATGCTCATCAACTTTTTGGCAGCTCTACTTCTTTGCAGAAAGCAGGCATACAAAATGGAGTTTTACAATTTTATCCCTGAACTAAAAACCACCATCAACATGAAGGTAGAAGGGCTCATGTATTGCGTAATCTGTTGGATTCAAGTTTTGAGATTTTCAAGTTTTGAGATTTATTGAAGTGGGTGGTAGGTTGAAACAAATTTTGTGAACAATAAACTTTTGTTTATAGCTTTCCACACACACAAATAATAATAATAATAATAATAATTTAATGGCTGTGGTGATGGTGTTGAAACAAGACTAGAGATCTTGCTTGGGGGTTTGCAATGATTTAGATCCAATAATATGGGTGGTCGACATGTTCTTGTTGTGGAGATGATAATTGCATATTGGGAAGAGATTGTAATCATATATGAAACAAATTTTATCTTGAGAATCTTAAAGATGGGTAAACATGATGTTAATGTGTTACGATGTTTATAGCTTTCCACACACACAAATAATAATAATAATAATAATAATAATAATAAACGTTATTGGAGCTTAGCTTGTTAGGCTTCCAACTAGTTAATGTAATAACGTTATCCAATAATAATAATAATAATAATAATAATAATAATAAACGCTTTGTTGGTGGCCACCGTAGTGTCCAGAGAAAGTTGGTGTTGGGTAAAGGATTTGTTAATGCTTAGTATTGGTTTTGGGATGGGCATTTGTAGCCTGATACATTCTTGTAGGTTCCGGATTTTATGTGTAGGTTCCGGATTTTATGTGTGGCAAGATGATCTTATCTGATGGTCCATCTTGAGGTAGGTGAATGTTTATAACTTTTTATGCTGATAAGGGTGGGACTTGAGAATTTTTTTTTTTATGAACCCAAGTGCATGAAATAAGATCAATAATATCAGCAATTTTTTGAAAAGGCTGGCACTGGCTTGAGTCAAGTGGGGTGAATTTTGGTACCAAATTTTCAATGATAAGAGTTGTTATTCCAATTCCTAAAATGTAGAAGATATGGTGCTTGATAGAGGGTATTAAAGAATTTAATTTTTCCCACTATGGACTGGCTTAAGTGGTTATATAGTGGTTGTGGGTAAAGACGGATTGTTGTTTGACGTGTTTTTCCCTACAAAGGCTTTCCCAGATGGAGTTCGGTTGGTTATAGAGTAACCAAGCTCGCATCATAAGTAATGTTTTATTGTGCTTTTTGTTATTTTTAAAGCGTATCCCTCCCTGAGTTTTTGGTTTGGTTTGTTTATCCAATCCATGTGGACGCAGTTTTCTTACAGAGAAGTTGCGCCTCAGAAGAAGCTCTTAGTGATACGATCAATCTTGTTGTGCACATGTATAGAAAGAAGTTGTGTTTGCATCAAATGATTAGAATTAGTGGTTAAGGAGGATTTTAGCAGTACTAACTTGCCTTCCGGATTTGAGCACTTAATTATCCATCTTTTTGCCTTTCTAGCCAAACTTTGAAGTAGTGGTGTAAATACATGAACCAAAGATCTTCTTGTTTGAAGTGGACCCATATGTATATATGTGGTATTGTCGTCGTCTGAGGTAATATCGAATAATTGATGATTGTCGATTTCTTTATGTGGATTAGTTGTCTTGATGAGATAGAGTGATAGTGCAACAAGTTGTTAAAATTTTGGTTACTTACTATAGAAGCTTTTTGTGTGATGAGGATATCATCAACATGCATGATTTGGAAATTGGTGGTGCATTTCAAAGATATGTTGAGTCCCTTAAAGTTACTTGAATGTCACATATTTGCCAAATTAGCTGAAAGAATTTCCATACATATGATATATATATATATAAGAAAATAGTGGATCACCCTGTCTGATTTCCTGGATAGGCTGGTATAACTATGTGGGGTTCCATTGATGTTGATTAAGTGATAGAAGTTATGTAAAGCATTATGTATTCTATGGAGGTATTTGGAAACCCCATATTGGTAAAAGCTTTCTTGATAAATCTCCAGTCTAAGCTATCATATGCTTTGGGAATATCTAGTTAGAGTGCAATTTTTAGTTCTTTAGTAACTTTATAATATGATGAAAAACTTCTCTAGCGATTTCTATGTTAACGTGTATTGGACATTGACGTACAAGAGCACTTTGAAAATTACTTATTATAAATGGTAGTAGGGGATCCAATCATTTTACCCGTATTTTGGCTGTAATTTTTTAGATTACATTGCAAAGTTTTCTGGGTCTAAATTATGATGGTTTTGAGGGATGCTTCATTTTTGGAATCAAGGTAAAAATTATGTGGTTCACAAGCGGGTGCATATTGAGGTTATTAAAAAACATGCATCGCATTCTATTAACTATAAATTGGTAGTATTTCAAAAAACCTTTGAAAGCGTACTCATGTATACGCCTGGGCCTGAAGCACTTTCTAAATTAGTGGAGAACCAAGCCTCCTTGGTTTCTGTTGTGGAAACTTCTGCATTGAACAAGGTACACTGTCGCAGTATTAGCCTACGGGTAATTATGTTGAAAGTTTCTTCGTGAAAGATTGTATTTGGAGTCGTGTATTGATATGTGAAACAATATATTAAGAGGTGGATAATGTCATCTTTATCTCGGATCCAGTAGTTGTGTCGATCATGAAGTTGTTGAATGTTGTTGTGTCCTCTGTAAATTGTTATATAATGTGAAAGAAGATGGCGTTGTTGTCTTCTGACCGGTGACGGAGCCAAGGGTTTTCTCTTGGGGGGACAAACATATATACAATAATATATAATATAGTATACGTACAAGTTGGCAGACAAGGGCCTCCCGATTTTTTTTTGGCTTTTCTCTAGTAAATTTTTTGTTATAAAAAGTGTTTTTGACATAAGATACAAGGTGCAAAATGTTGTTTTATCAAAATTAAATCAAGTTAAATTAACGCGCGAAATTGAGGTATATGCAAATTAATATTGAAGCATCCAGCTCACAAATTGATCAACTAGGTGTTGCTTAGTATATTGCATATACCTTGTATAGACTAAATAACTTTTAAGTATAATATTCTCAATCAATATCCAACACATGTCTGCAAGCTTCACAAATCGTTATACGGTCTCAAACAAGCATCGTGTGCTTGGTACAATCTCCTAAGCTCTTATCTTTTGCATCTTGGATTTCGCGGTTCCAAAGCTGACACGTCACTCTTTATTAAACAGGAAAACAACTCCGTCATTTATATTTTAGTTTATGTTGACGATATAATAGTTACATGTTCAAATATCTGCCTAATTAATTCATTGATTGTGCAGTTACAAGAAACTTTTGTTGTCAAAGATTTGGGAGCTTTGTCGTACTTTGTTGGTATTGAAGTTGCTCGTCACTCTAATGGCCTTTTTGTTTGTCAAAATAAGTACATTATGGATCTACTGACTCGTACTAAAATGTATGGTCCCACACCGATATCAACTCATAAGAGCAGTGATAAAAAGCTACATCAACATATGTGTTCCAAATTTTCAGATTCTATATTATATCGCAATGTTGTTGGCGCCTTACAATATCTCACGTTTACCCGCCCTGACATTGCATATGCAGTGAACAAAGTATGTCAATATTTGCACTCATTGTCTGATGAACATTGGCTTGATGTCAAGCGCCTCCGATATTTGAAGCACACCACTGATTTCGACATTATCATCTCAAAATCCTCTTCATTGTCACTCAATGTTTTCTCCTTTAATGCCTTTAGTGATGTTGATTAGGCGGGATGTTTAGATGATCGGCGTTCCAAAAGTGGTTAGTGCATTTTTCTTGGACCTAATATCATCTCTTGGTGTGCTCGAAAACAACGGACGATGACTCGATCCAGCACCGAAGCCGAATATTGTGGTCTTGCAATCACTATGACTAAAATAATTTGGATTCAATCTATGCTTCAAGAATTAGGCATCACACTCAAATCTCTTCAATGTTGTGGTGTGATAATATTGGAGCCACATACCTTACATCCAATCTAGTATTTCACTCACGAACAAAGCACGTCGAGTTACTACCACTTTATCCGTGAAAGTGTTGCCTGCCAACAACTCAATGTGCGTTTCATTTCAACTCATGATCAAACTGCAGACATTTTCACAAAGGGTCTCCCTATAATAATATTTTAGAAACTAAGACACAGGTTGACCATTCAAGCAACCCCACTCAGCTTAAGGGGGCATATTGAAACATCCAGGTCACACACAGATCAACTAGTCGTTGCTTAGGATATTGCATATACCTTGTATAGACTAAATAGCCATTAAGTATAATATTCCTAATCAATATTGATTGATTTATTTTAGTAAACATATAAATATATAAAATCCTGTACAAAACTATAAATGTAAAGGTTCATATACCAAAAACATTCAATCGAGAACAATACGTACAATCTATTCTTTCACTGTCATTTTAATTGATTGGGATATATAGGAAACAACAAAATGGTCATTTGGAAGTAAAACTCAAAGCCCCTTAACCATATATTTATAGTAATGGCCAAATTGCTCTTGTCTAATTAACACTAATTGACTTGTTTAGTTCAATTAGTACAGTAAGATTAATTAGTTGAGTTATAAGTTATGAAATCTTGTTTTCTTTAGATTCAAATTATGGATTTTGTTGGAAGATTTTTGAAAAAAAAATTTGAAAATTTTGTCACGGAAATGAAATTACACTAGTCAAACATTTCTAGAAAGGGTATTGCATAGCTGTTTAATTGTTTTATTCTCCAAATTACAGAAGGCGTGCATCAACACTTTCAGAAATCACAGGATGAAAAATCAGCATGATCGATTGAAATAGAAGATGACGACCCTTTATTGCCGGCATGTTGTTAATAAACCATAATGAAGGCCAAATGAGATTTTCCATAAAGAGAAATGTGTTACAAATATATAATTAGTCAGCAAGGTATTAACCTGGCGACTAAACCATAATCGTCACGGTTGTATATTACAAAATGACGACCTTGGTCATTGTATTATATTTTTGTCAGAGTCGTTATTCTTCCGAAACAATAAAATGACGATCCTGGATTAGTTGGCAAGCTGCACAGTATTGAACAGTGCCGACATTGATTTATACCCAGCAAATAGTGAAACTCAAAAGATGTTATTTACTTTATTCATGCAATATTAGTTAGTATATATATTGAAACATAAAATCTAAATCACTTCATAGGTATCATGGATGCACTTAGCATGTGCACCAAGCCTTTTAACCCGTAGGCGACACTAGTGGACGAGTTATTGTAATACCACGATTTAGGCAGTAGTTATCCAAATGGAATATAAGTAATAGTTTTTCCTTTCCTAACACCAAGGACTTTCCAGCACAATTGGCTCCAGAGTTGGCAGAGAACTCTACAGTTAAGCGTGCTCGGGCGGAAGTAATCCAGGGATAGGTGACCTTCCGGGAAGTTTCTGCTGGGATACCGCACCGCAGTGGCTAAGTGGGGATAGTATCGGTGGAGGGAAAGGTCATTAGAAATGGTATATTGGTATCAGAGCCGACGACGGATCACCTGCCGAGGGTGAGAGAGTACGTTAGACGGATTGAGTGTCGGGTACTGGCCTCATGAGGGGCAGGAAACGTCGGAGATTTGGGCTTGGATATATTCCGGAGTCGAGGCCGAATCCAATTTAAGGTGGTGGTATTGTAATACCACGATTTCGGCAGTGGTTGGCCGAATGTAATATAAGTAATGATTTGTCCTTTCCTAACACCGAGGCCTTTTTAACACAATTGGCTCCAGAGTTGGCAGAAAACTCTGCAGTTAAGCGTGCTCGGACTGGAGTAATCCAGGGATGGGTGACCTTCCGGGAAGTTTCTGCTGGATCACCGCAGCGATGCCCGTTGAAAACCCTACACTGCCAGACAACCGCAGTGGCTAAGTGGAGACAGTATCGGTGGAGGGACGGGTCATTACAGTTATAGTCTCGTGAGGGTTTACATAAATATTTACCCACAAAATCTACTCAAAAACTACTAATATAAGTCTTAATCTTCATAGGAAAAAATCTCCATTCGATCCGGCGAACTCGACATATTGTTCGGGTAAAACTCCGGAATTCATGAAATGATGGCTTTCATTAAATGTGAATGCTTTTACACTTTCCTCCAAGTAGTACCTTTTCACGACTTCCTCCTAAAAATACAAACACAAACGTACATTTTTAGTGTTGTTATAATGGAAGATCAAACAACTTAACATATGTAAAAGAAACTTTAAAAATAATTACAAATTGTGGGATCGTCAAGCTCAAATGGCCACCATTGAGATTCGTTGTTGGATAGATAAAATCAACCATGCTTTTTTGGATAACTTGGTACCTATCATTAATTTTTTGAAGAGTTCTTCTCTTTGTATTCTCATAATCTCGCACATATTGGATATATATCTTCGCCTAAAAGGCTTCGAGATCTACCCTTATGGGGATACATCTATAACTCTAGTCTCGGCGTACCTTGTTTTGATTATTGTCAAATCTTCACTTGAATCAAATGATACCATGCTTGTATGTAAAGTTATGAAGGAAGTTAGAAAGAGTAGATAATAAAATGAGTTTTGTAGAGTATATGAAACTAGGTGTGAGTTGTTTTGTGGAGAAAACTAGTCGTTAGGAGAGTAAATCAATGCAATTGTACTTGCACAAATTTTGAATTTTTAGCTTGTCATCATGGTTTTCTTTTCCTTATAATGCCGACTAGCTTTAGTCTTCATAACCGTAATTTTGTTACCTGACGACTAATAGCATATCTTCACACTGGAATTGGTTATATTCATCCACCTTTAGTCTGCACGATAGTTTTTTAAAAATATGACGATTAGGACATGGTCGTCTAGGTCGTAATATTGTTAACATGACGATTAATAACATTTTTTCACAAGAATTGGTCATATTCATTTATCTTTATACGACACCATAGTTGTTTAAAAATATGCCGACTAGGACATGATTGTCTAGGCCGTATTGTTAATACCCTGACAACCCTAGTAATTGCATAATTTTTGTTGTCAGGATCGTCACTATGCAAATAAAAACGTGACGACCCTGGGTTGGTCGGCATTTTACAAGTGACTTTGACGATTAAACTATTAAAAAGCAAAGGTGTTGATATAATAATATAACTAAGCAAACCATTCATTCAACTACTAGAAATCCAATAAATTAGGTATTTCATTAACTATGCAAATAGAAACTGTTAGAGCACTGCTCGGTCGAACTCGCATTCGTTGTTATCTCAAGCATGTTTGTCAATGTTAGTGATCAAAACTATAAGTCTTGATTTCTAGTCTACTATAACTAAGTCTCGGACTAGGATAGAAAGTGTAGTTGAGCTCAAGAACTCCATGAAAATCATCATACAAGAACTACTCAGAGAACTGGTGGAACTTCATCGACTAAAAGGTATGTGGAGACTTGAACTTATCTATCACTCAAAAGTCTATCTACTCTATCTCCTATCTTTGAGACAAAAGTCGTTTTGCTATATAGACTTTGATTATATACATTTGCTATTTCGAGCCGAGTTTATCTCGCTTATCTATTTCTCGAAATATGTGTTGGTAAGCTTTTGATTTGGCCAAGTTCATATTTACCTAGTGACGAAAGTCATGTTATGTTTCAATCACTTTGAAAATTGCTTTGACGAAAAATAATTTGTGAATAACAACTATATAATAACGTCCTCTAAGAATGTTTCAATGATTGAAATGAGAGTTTAGATTATATAACCATTGTTGGATATAAGCATTTTGTGGCAACACATATATGTATAAGTCCTTTTTCCTTGAACCGAAGTATGCGTACTTTTTTGATCAGGAAAACTGGAACAAGAGTTGTGAACTCAGTCCGCGAACTCAGTCTGCGAACCCAGTCCGCGAACTGGCGGAAGTTCTCATCGCGAGAATATCTGCTGGAGTTTGAGAACTCCTTCCGGGAATTTAAGTCTGCGAACTAAGTCTGCGAACTTAAGTTGGTTATATCTATAGAAGATTTTTTGTGAACTTATATTTATATTAACTAAGGAATGCAAAATGCAAACCGTGGTTATAAAGTTCATGAATCGATTCAAGTGAATCAAATCGTTTTTGCTTCGATCGTGTCTTGTGTAGTTACATAAGATTTATACAATTGAACAACTCTCTAACTAGTTCATTTGAGTCATTTGAACTAGTTATGGTGAAGAAGAATATGGTTGATATGAAAGTGCTCATATGGATAACCATTTGGTTAACTATTGTTGAACCAACAAATATACATGTTTGGGTACGGTTACACAAACCTAAAATCGTGCATTTCATTTGTGTGTAACAAGCTAAGTTTTCGATCCAACGGTGGAACGATATTAGCTTGAATCTAATCAGGTTTTCATCTAACGGTGAATATTGAATGCTTTGTTACTAAGCTAATATTGATTGCAAACCCTGATTTGAAAGACTATATATGGGAGAACTCTAGCAATTGGGAAACCTAATCCCCACACCTCCTGTGTGATACTAGTTGTATTAGCTAGAGTCGATTCTCCTTTAACTTTAGGTTTCTTCTTGAAAACCTGGTTAACAACTAAAAGACTTCATTGGGATTGTGAAGCCAGACCGATACTACTTTCTCGTAGTTGTGTGATCTGATCTTGCTGATTCTATCGTGTTGAGTACAATCGTAACGATTTGCTTGAGATTTATATCTCCGATAGGCAAGATATAAAAGTAATCACAAACATCTTCGTCTCATCGTTTGTGATTTCACAATATCTTCTTTCGCCGCGTCGATTAAGATTATTGTGAGGTGATTGATAATACGAGGCTGTTCTTCGGGAATATAAGTCCGGGTTATCAATTGGTTCCTGTTCACCTTAATTTATCAAAAGACGGAACAAAACTCATAGGTATTTCTGTGGGAGACAAATTTATCAATTACCATAGACTTTTATGTGTGATACATATTTGTTTATTAAAGTCTTCGACTTTGGATCGTAGCAACTCTTAGTTGTGGGTGAGATCAGCTAAGGGAATCAAGTGCGTAGTATCCTGCTGGGATCAGAGACGTAAGGAACGCAACTGTACCTTGGATCAGTGTGAGATTGATTGGGGTTCAACTACAGTCCATACCGAAGTTAGTTTGTAGTAGGCTAGTGTCTGTAATGGCTTAATACAGTGTGTGTTCAATTTAGACTAGGTCCCGGGGTTTTTCAGCATTTCGGTTTCCTCGTTAACAAAATTCTGGTGTCTGTGTTATTTCTATTCCGCATTATATTTTGTTATATAATTGAAATATCACAGGTTGTGCGTTAAGATCAATCAATTAGAATATCCAACCTTTGGTTGTTGATTTACATTGATTGACACTTGGATATTGGTCTTTGGTACCATCCAAGTTATTTCTCTTGTATTCAATTAGACTCGCAGATTTCTATTTGCTTGAGTAAAAATTGAATCGAGAAAGAGAGATATAACTCTTTGATATACTTTATTAAGATTGAGTCTAGTTGATTCTCTTGAAAGTACATTGGAGTTTGTCCATACAGATTGCTAATCGAAATATTGGGTGTGGTTGTTGTACCCTCGCTTTTTCAATTGGTATCAGAGCAGGCAAACACGTTCAAGACCTTAAAAGTCTGTGTTTGTAGCGATCTGACTCTATGGACAGAGGTGTTATCTCTATTAACGTACCACCAGTCTTCAATGGCTCTAATTACTTATGGTGGAAAATTGTCATGCGAGATTTTCTTCAAGCACGTGATTTCCAATCATGGGTATATGTTGTTAATGTCTATGATGCTCCCGTTGTGGCAGTAGGAAATGTAAACGTTCCCAAGAACATTGGTGAATACAGCCCTGCCGAGATACTTGCTGCAAAGCAAAATTTCTACGGTTTGAATGCCATCATACATGCCATTACCCCAAATCTTCAGCACCATGTGTCAAATTGCACTAAATCTCAAGATGCGTGGGATATCTTAGAAACCGTATTCGAAGGAAATACCAATGAGAAGGAAACTAGGCTTCAAAACCTTAATTCCGATTGGGAAAACCTTCGTATGGCAGATGAAGATACATTTGATGAGTTTAATCACAAAGTGTCTGAAATTGTTAATGCATCTTTTGCATTGGGTAAGACTATTCCTGAAAAGGATATTGTGATGAAAATTCTCAGATCGCTGCCATCTAGATACGACTTTAAGAAGCATGCCATCGTAGAGGGAAATAATCTTGATAATCTCTCCAGAAATACGCTGGTTGGGAAGCTTAAGATCTTTGATCATGAGCATTCATCCAAATCTAAGGATGTTGCGTTCAAAGCACTAAAAGACACAAAATTACTTGATAAAAGTAAAAAAGTGTATATCTCTGAAGACGATCACTCTGAGACTGATTCATCATATGAAGATCTTGACAAATCGGTCTCGATGATCACAAGACAGTTTAGGGATCTTCTATTGAAGATAAGTAAACGGTTTTCCAGAGATAAGCTTAAAGCATCAGTCAAACCTCATAATCGTATTCCTCCTAAAAACAGGGACACAGATGAAACTGATGACGAGGATATGCCTCAATGCTTTAAGTGTAAGGGATTTGGTCATTTTGCAAACGAGTGCCCAAATCGTAGAAAATACACCGGGAACAAAGGTCTTGCTGCAACTCTTGATGAAATGTCCTGGATGGCTACGATTCTAATGAAGACGAGAAATCGAGTGTTGCACTTTTTGGTGAAAATATTGATTTTGATAATTGTAGCAATACATACATCAATCTTGATATTCTTTCAGAAGAAAACCCAACCAATCTGGAAGAAAAAATTGACCCATTCTTTGGAAACTCTACTTGTAATGTTTCAGGTTCCACCATGTGTCTAGCTGCTTGCACATCCCAGAGGCCTGATTTTTATCCAAGATTGACGTGATCATATTGTTCTCTAAAGGGTCATGAACTTTCAAAGTGTTACAAGTACAAACATCAATTGAGGCACGTCAACAAACTTCAACGAAGAGCAAATCAATTATCAAATAAGCTTAAACTTGCTCAGAAGACCGCTGAGGTATGTAGGATTTGATCTTCGTCTAAGAAGTTAGTTTTCAAGGATAAAATAAGACTATTAGAGAAGAAAGTATGGTCAAGTCATTTTTTTATACAGAGGTCTGTGGATTCCTCTCAAGAGGAAAATGGTGGACAAATTGTTGTTCACCGCAATGCAACTTGATTGTGTTGATCTGGAAATCTTGTCTCATGTACCTGATCAAAAGAGACAAGATTATGTACCTCTCAGGCTTTAGGAAAAGTTTGTTCTATTCTTTTCTTAGTTTTTTTTTTTTTTTTGAATCCCTGTCTATCAATAAAGGAGGGTTATTCTCGACAATTCTACTCTCTTTAGGGTTCAGAATTGTGCGTGCACGAATCTGTTAAAGGTTAACCCTACATTCCTTTTTCCTTCCTTGAAACTTCTTTTTATCTCAATACCACTTGTTGAGATTGTGTTTTCCTCTCACAAACCCATACACTTATGGATGCTCCAAGTACCATGTCTTTTGATGGAAAGGATATTAATATGTCAAGCCATCAATCATGAAGGAAAAAGAGAAATCTTCGTTAGCTCCGACATTGAAAAGAAAAAGAAGGAATGTGAGGAAGCCTAGAGCTGGTCCTTCAAATTCTCAGAAGTTTTCTGATGTTCTTGAAGTGTTGAAGGAGATGCAAAAGGAGATTCAGCAAATAAAGGCTTTTGTGTTTAAGACTCATGAGATTCAGAAGGCCCCGGTTCGACATCAGTCAAGAAGGTTTATTGATATTAACTCCTATCTTCATGAACCTTATGTCCCAATGGCTGTTGACGACAAGGAGTTCGGGGACGATAAAGAATTCTTCAAAGGTCTTAACGTCTAGTAAATCTTCTATTTTCTTGTGTTGTTTAGAAGAATAACTAGAGTTTGGAATAGCCATTATTGTGATTACACATAGCTATGTCCAACATTTTCATCTTCATGTTTTTAGGTTTATTTGTTTAAATTCTAAAAATGTTTGGAAGATGATTTTTGCAGTATTAATCTTTATGGTTTTATATATTGCAATTTGTTATGGGATATGTGTGTTTGCGTCCGTGAACTATGATTGTCCCATACCTTGTCAAAAGTTAAGTCTTTCATATGTCGATATGTATGTATTGATAAAAGAAGGAATGAACTTTTGACAATACAAAAGTTAATCCTATTATGTCATTTATTGATGGAAGATAGGTTAAAATATTTTGTTTCCAAGGATTATGTCTATTGTATGTCATTGTGCAAATAGTGATGGAAAATAGAAATGAATACTTTTGTATTCCGCAGTATTGATCTTCCCTGATCCATATTTTTATGTCTATACCGTGAGGCTCCGTAAGTTCTCTTATGTCGAGCATGGCCAATTAAATTAATCACTTTTTTGTGGTAAATTTGATTGTATTTTTCCGATTAGATTAATTATGGGTTCTCTTATGATTAATCTAATTGAGTATTTTTGGATTCAAATTCATATTCGTATGTGATTTGTTATGTCCAAAGAAATCCTTCTTTTCTTTTGAAATTAAGGTCGCTCTTGTTGTTCTTTCTGGAATGACATATTATGGGGGAGAGTTCTTAATTCAACTTGCGCTTAATTGCCAAATCTTTGTGGGGAGTGCGGCTGTGGAATATTATAAGGGTTATCTTGTATCTTTATAAACTCCTTGATGAATGCATTTAGCTTCGGCTATATGATTGCATCTAAATAAGATGATATGTGCTTTCTTTTTGTCATGAAATGTCTCTTTTGGAAATTTCATTAGGATCCCGTTTTCGTACCTTTGTCAATTTTATTGACAAAAAGGGGGAGAATTAATATGTAGTTCACACTACAAATACATATGGTTTTCGGATCATTATGTAAGGGGAGGTGGTTTCCATGTGAGATGGAGTATTGACTAAGGGGGAGTGATACATATCACCATAGTATTGCTGCCGAAGTTGTGATACAATTGAACTTTGATACTATATAATGATACTATGACACTGTATAACAATGATTGAGAATTCTTGTTTTCTCATTGTTATAGCTACGGATTTTCAGCAACGATGATGCTGAACTTACAACCTTTGGGATCATTGGAGTACTTGGAAATGACGAAGATTTCGAGTATGTTGATTAGGCATGTGGAATAGGAGCTACAAAAGTTAATTCATTTATTTTTGTATTCCATATGTATTGATAGTTTTGTCACTAAAATTGACAAAGGGGGAGATTGTTAGAGCACTGCTCGGTCGAACTCGCATGCGTTGCTATCTCTAGCATGTTTGTCAATGTTAGTGATCAAAACTATAAGTCTTGATTTCTAGTCTACTATAGCTAAGTCTCGGACTAGGATAGAAAGTGTAGTTGAGCTCAAGAACTCCATGTCAATCATCATACAAGACGAAGAACTACTCAAGGAACTGGTATAACTTCATCGACTAAAAGGTATGTAGAGACTTGAACTTATCTATCACTCAAAAGTCTATCTACTCTATCTCCTATCTTTGATACAAAAGTCGTTTTGCTATATAGACTTTGATTATACACATTTGCTATTTCGAGCCGAGTTTATCTCGCTTATCTATTTCTCGAAATTTGTGTTGGTAAGCTTTTGCTTTGGCCAAGTTCATCTTTACCTAGTGACGAAAGTCATGTTATGTTTCAATCATGCTTTGACGAAAAATAGTTTGTGAATAACAACTATATAATAACGTCCTCTAAGAATGTTTCAATGATTGAAATGAGAGTTTAGATTATATAACCATTGTTGGATATAAGCATTGTATGGCAACACATATATGTATAAGTCCTTTTTCCTTGAACCGAAGTATGCGTACTTTGTTGATCAGGAAAAACCGGAACAAGAGTTGTGAACTCAGTCCGCGAACTGGCGGAAGTTCTCATCCCGAGAATATCTGCTGGAGTTTGAGAACTCCTTCCGGGAACATAAGTCCGCGAACTAAGTCTGCGAACTTAAGTTTGTTATATCTAAAGACGATTTTTTGTGAACTTATATTTACATTAACTAAAGAATGCAAAATGCAAACCGTGGCTATAAAGTTCATGAATCGATTCGAGTGAATCAAATCGTTTTTGCTTCGATTGTGTCTTGTATAGTTACATAAGATTTATGCAATTGAACAACTCTCTAACTAGTTCATTTGAGTCATTTGAACAAGTTATGGTGAAGAAGAATATGGTTGATATGAAAGTGCTCATATGGCTAACCATTTGGTTAACTATTGTTGAACCAACAAATGTACATGTTTGGGTACGGTTACACAAACCTAAAATCGTGCATTTCATTTGTGTGTAACAAACTAAGTTTCGATCCAACGGTTGAAAGATATTAGCTTGAATCTAATCAGGTTTTCATCTAACGGTGAATATTGAATGCTTTGTTACTAAGCTAACATTGATTGCAAACCCTGATTTGAAAGACTATATAAGGGAGAACTCTAGCAACTGGGAAACCTAATCCCCACACCTCCTGTGTGATACTAGTTGTATTAGCTAGAGTCGATTCTCCTTTAACCTTAAGTTTCTTCTTGAAATCCAGGTTAACGACTTAAAGACTACATTGGGATTGTGAAGCCAGACCGATACTACTTTCTCGTAGTTGTGTGATCTGATCTTGCTGATTCTATCGTGTTGAGTACAATCGTAACGATTGGCTTGAGAATAATATCTCCGATATGAAAGATATAAAAGTAGTCACAAACATCTTCGTCTCATCGTTTGTGATTCCACAATATCTTCTTTCGCTGCGTCGATTAAGATTATTGTGAGGTGATTCATAATACTAGGTTGTTCTTCGGGAATATAAGTCTGGGTTACAATTGGTTCCTGTTCACCTTGATTTATCAAAAGACTGAACAAAACTCATAGGTATTTCTGTGGGAGACAAATTTATCTATTACCATAGAATTTTCTGTGTGATACAGATATGTTTATTAAAGTCTTCGACTTTAGGTCGTAGCAACTCTTAGTTGTGGGTGAGATCAGCTAAGGGAATCAAGTGCATAGTATCCTGCTGGGATCAGAGACATAAGGAGCGCAACTGTACCTTGGATCAGTGTGAGATTGATTGGGGTTCAACTACAGTCTAGACCGAAGTTAGTTTATAGTAGGCTAGTGTCTGTAGCGGCTTAATATAGTGTGTATTCAATCTGGACTAGGTCCCGGGGTTTTTCTGCATTTGCGGTTTCCTCGTTAACGAAATTCTGGTGTCTGTGTTATTTCTATTCCGCATTATATTTTGTTATATAATTGAAATATCACGGGTTGTGCGTTAATATCAATCAATTAGAATATCCAACCTTTGATTGTTGATTTACATTGACTGATACTTGGATATTGGTCTTTGGTACCATCCAAGTTATTTCTCTTGTATTCAATTAGACTCGCAGATTTCTATTTGCTTGAGTAAGAATTGAATCGAGAAAGAGAGATATAACTCTTTGATATACTTTATTAAGATTGAGTCTAGTTGATTCTCTTGAAAGTATATTGGAGTTTGTCCATACACAACACATCGTCTTCACAAGGGTTTTTAAGTGTCGCTCTGTTTTTAGTAAAATAATATACAATCAATAAACTTATTCAATAATCTAATCTTAAAACAATAAGAGAGAGACGATACTCACAAAATTATTAAGACTTGTTGTTGGGTATTTCACGATGTCCTTCTTTTTATGAGCCGATTGAACAATTTCTTCCCGAATTACACGTGGATGAGAAAAACCGGAGTACCATGACATGTAATTACCACGAGCTTCATGACCGTCGGTCACCTCTTCCAAAAGACTCAAATCAACTTATGATCACGCCTCTCGTCTCAATGAGAAGTTCCTGGCTTTGGAAAGTAAACTACGTTAATAGATTAATGGGATGTGCTGCACTCCTCCCTTAACACTTTAAAGAATGGTTCATCAGCGGGATGTGGTTCTTCTTGAACGTAACCGATTTGTCGCATTATCCAAGAAGGATCACACATTGAAAGTCCATTGGGGTAAAACAAGGGAGCATTGTAATGCAACATCATTTCTCCTTATAAGTACGCGATATTTTCTATCTTCTCGATGGATCGAAGATTACCTCATATGCAGTCATGTTTTCCAAGGCAACTCGCATGTTGATCAGATTTTGAGGCATATCCTTCTCCTGAAAACCTTTAAAATTGTATTTGCGTCCTCTAGGCTTGTGATTCAGAAGATCAACATTGATTTTGATGTTGGGATTGACTTTCACCAAGGACGAGAAGTGCTCGTATATCCAAATCTATACCAACATAAAGTTTAATAAAAATCTCATCTTACCCAACATTAACTACACAAACCGGCAAATATAAATGATAAAGATAATAAAATTACCTGAAGAGACTTAGATTCCCGTTAATTTGTTTACAGAGTTCCCTTGAAGCCTTTGTACAAAAAAAAAAAACTCCATTCAAGTGGCCAACCGCCGCAATACCCCATGAATACTTATGCTTCAAGGGGATGCAATAGTTGAAGATACTTAACGTCGATCTTGTTTCCGACACTATCGGGGAAGACACAGTTGACTAGGACGTGTAGCAAATAAGTAAATGCGTTAGTCGTGACTAGCACTTTGCCCACACTTCCTTCATCTTTAAAAATATCCCTGGTGACTTGGTCCTACTGTATGTGAACCCCGGTATCTTGCTTCTATAACCATCCTTCATCACCAACATAGACTCCGACTTCTTCCTATCCCAACCGAACAAGGTGTTGGTTAATTTGTGGAAATTTGATCATCGTAGCCGTCTAATGGAAATATCACCATAGTTTCAAATACCCTTATCCACCATGTTATCTTCATCGTGAGAAGAAACAAAGAAAAACGTTTTATTGAGATCAAATGTATAAATATCACCCGTGAAGTCCCCGATATTTTCGACCGCTATAAGATCAACAATTCCATGAGCTTGAGATTCTGTTGCTGACATAAAAACGTCCATTTCCATGTCTTTGGATATAACCCATAACGGATTGCCCGTTCTTTGTACACAAGACTTATGTTATTCCAAGAAACCACTTTCTTGGAGGTCTCGATAATCATTGCTTGATTTCAATCTCAATAATCATTGCTTGATTCCAATTCTGAACAGAGTTAGAAGAAGATTCAGAAGAAGTGATCCAATATCTGAATGAGCTTTGTCCTAAGAGATGGGTATAAAAGAAGAACTCTTAGATGATACAGAGATTTTCTTAGATGTAATGCTATCGAAACCATTACCAAAGCGAAACTATCTTGATTCACCTTCTTCAGCTGGAAAACACATAGAATCTTTAATCCCCTCACATGAAATTGTTGCACGAAAAACTTCTCCAAACCTATTCTGATTATGAGAAAACAAAATATGTCCATCCCCTAGACGGAAAACCCATTAGCAGCTACTATAAAAATAAAAAAAAACTTCGGTTATTTCCTCATAATTTTTTTTCATCCATATCACCCCTTCATAACTGATTGTAACATGAATAATCTTCTTAGGGCTTATGGGTTTCTCATAACAAAATACATGTGGAGTTATATGAAAGGATGATATATTTGAAGATACAATCAATGGAAACATCCTGGTTAGAGTATGATTATGTGACATTCCATTTCTTAATTCTAACAACCCGCTAATCATCTTCTCCTTCTGTAGTATACAAACCCGTACCAATCATACTATTTGCATTTATGTTTCCCCTACAACTGCAACCCAACTCTTATCACCTCTTATAAACCTTGTAGTACCTAGCAAATCTTGCTTACCTTGTCGATCTGTATCCAAAAACCCTGCCTTGATCCATTGAGAAGACGATCCCTTCACCATTGTTGCCTCGAAAAACCTGGACATTCTCTTAGCTCTTTGATTCTCAAATGAAAATTTGTTGCATCGAACAACATCTTAATGTCACATGGTATGCATGCGGTTCAACTTAAAGTGATTTTGGTTTAGAGTCACTTGTATAACGACAATCATATGATATTACCTTTTGTTGATCAAAATAAAAAGGCATGAATATATGAGTTCTAATCTAGACCACATTCAACATTCTTTTTCTTCTAAATTTCATAAATAACCATAAAATAATTTTTTCTAAAATTGCTATTGGCCGTTAAAAAGAAATAAACAACAATAATACGAAAACAATCGTGTAATAAGGAAGGTATTGTTATTGCTGGAGCGGGTACCAACTTAAAAATGTAACTATCAATCTTCATTTTTTGTTTTAGAATCCTATTATAGGGGCTCCAAGGATTTGGTTCTGAGGACTCCTATGGATTCAACTATCCTAAATGTGGATGAGGGGACCTAATTTATTATCAAAAATATAAGATTATCCTTTGATAACCAAAATAATTACCAAACCTAAATCTAATTAAATCAAAAACTAAACCTAAACCCCAAAAGAAAAAAACCGTCTCTTCTTCTTCCTCCTCTCTTCTTCTCCTCCATCGCCTCTTCCCCATCTTCTTCGGTTTGTGTGCTTTCTTCAACGACGATTAATCGTCGATTCTCAGCCAATAATAATTTTAATTGGGTAAGAATTGAAAACCCAACCATTTTTTATTGCTTTTTGATCCTATGGATATGTTAGATTTGATTAAATTAGAGATTGAAAAATTAGTTTCAGAACCGAATACGGTTGGGAATTATTGAGTTCCTCACCGTATAAATTTTCTATGGTTGGAAAACCTAACCGTAAGTTACCTTGACTTCATATACGGTTGGGAAAATATGAACTAGGTTTCCATACCGTAACTTCAATTTCAAAAAAGGAAAAAAAATCCTCCGAATTTTTTATTTTGATTTTCAAATATTAACCTAATCATTAACATTAATTAATTATTGGGATAAGGGGTTTTAAGGTTACTATTTGATGATCTGACTTTTTGACACTTTGTGAGTCTTCAAAACCAAAATTTTGGAGCCCTATAGGCCTTGTTTGGTAAAATTTATGATTATCTATATATGATTATAGATAATCATAAATTGATAAATCATTTTGATATAATCATTTTCAAAATAAATTTTTCCAAACACTTTTTTCAAATAATTGATTATCTTAGAATGATGATCTCAAAAAGGAGAGGAAAGAACAATGATTTAGGATATTTTTTTAGTCCTTTGTTGTTTTTTAGTCTCTCTCTTGATAGTTTAGAGAAAATAAGAAGGAAAAATTGAATTTGAGTTTCTTAGAAAAAATAATTGATTATAATAAATTTTCAAAAACAACTTTTTTTTTGTTTATGAAAATAATGGATTTTTTCAATTAGGATTAAAATAAGCAATTATTATAATGGTTACCAAACACATATAGAATCCATTATAATCTACATAATGGATTATGGGCTAATAATCCATTAAAATAATGGTTACCAAACAACCCCATAATAAGTTTCTTGTTTTATATGAATTGGTACGCGCCCCAAAAATGGTACATTACTATTGCGTTTCATCTCGGCGACTAGCACCAGAAACAAGTGACATGTCACAAGTTATAACCATCACAATTCTTGCCATGTGAGTCTTCGTCATCAATTCCACCACGCTAATGATCTAGATTCATGCTTCCTTATCCTTACTCCACGACAAATGTTGCAGATAATACAAATTAATTTCCAGAATCTTGTTTTCAAAGCATTGATTGCCAGAATCCAGATACTACGATATAACTACCAGGTTTATCAGATGTAAATTTGAGTTCTCTCTTTTATTTTTTCTTTCTATTCCTCTAGTTTACTGCCCTAAATTACTTAAACGTTTTTGATCAAAAAATGGAAAAACAAGAACAGATTTCTACTGGTGCTAACGAATTACTTTATCAGTCTGGATTCGGTAACAGTTTTTCATCTGAAGCGATTCAAGGAGCTTTACCTCAAGGACAAAATAATCCACTTGTATGTCCATTTGGTCTGTATGCTGAACAAATTTCAGGCACAGCTTTTACTGCTCCCCGTAAACTTAATCAAAGAAGGTCTGACTTTTTAGTTTCATTTCAAGATTTGGGTTCATCTTTTAAATTTCTATTTGGTTTTAGGTAATTTATGTTGTTTTGCTTTAATCTGTTGTTTAGTTGGTTGTATCGAATCAAGCCATCAGTTACCCATGAGCCATTCAAACCTCGAACTCCAACTCACAAGAAACTTGTGAGTGAATTTAATCAAAGTACAAGTTCTGCTACACCTACTCAGTTGAGGTGGAAGCCTGAAGAGATTCCTGATTCACCAACTGATTTTATCGATGGGCTCTATACGATTTGTGGAGCGGGGAGCTCTTTCCTTCGTCACGGATTTGCTATTCACATGTAAGTGCTGCTTCTTAATTAGTTTGTCTTGCAGTTTTTATATTTGGAATTAGTATTATCAATTTAGTGATTGGGAGAATTCTATGATTGGCTGATTTATGAAGAAAATTGTTGATAGCCAGATGCATGCTGTGTCATGTAGGTACTCTGCTAACAAGTCAATGGAAAACTGTGCATTTTGCAATGCTGATGGGGACTTCTTGATAGTTCCTGAAAAAGGAAGTAAGTAAATCTTGAATCTGAACTAAATTTTGGGCAACTGCTTCATGCTTCTGTTTCATTATCCTCTTTGGTTTGAAAGCAGCATAAGTTTCTGGAAATGATGGAGACCACACTAGTTGTTTGTGGGTTACCCTCTAATCACTGTTAATTTTCAGATTCACTCTATTGGGTTGTCCGTTTAACTGTGATTAAGCTATCTAAGTGGGTACGTGCACGAAAAGAGCATGCATCCTAGAGTCCCAGGGAGTGAAAAGCTTTGCTAATCTTATTGAAACTCACAGGATATGTACCTCTCTAAATGGGTTACACTTATGTCTGACCATTAATACTTCTACAAAAATAAGATGAAAAAAGTGATAGTTATTTGTATGCCTCTCAATGACATTATCAAACTCCTTGTGGTGTGTGAAATTTGTCTGCTGCAGCTTGTGGAAGAGCACTTAAAATGATCTTCTTGTGTCCCAAATGGTAACTTCAATTTTTAAGTTGAAGTATCAATGTTATATAACATCATGTTATCAATGAGAGGTTGTCGTAACACTAGCTACCATAGAACTAAAGGACTGCAGAAAGTTCTGAGCAGGTCGCAACTTATATAAGTCTACCTAGAAGTCATGTAACCAACTAAGAAAGACTACTTATTTCTTATTAAAAGTACTTTACTAGCATTAAAATCTCAAAATGTTGTTGCCTAACCAGGATTATCGATCACAACTGAGTGTGGGAAATTGCACGTATGTCCTGGTGAAATAGTTGTCTTGCCTCAAGGATTCCGATTTTCTATTGACCTTCCAGATGGACCCTCACGTGGTTATGTGGCTGAGGTTTTCGGTACTCATTTTCAGCTTCCCGATCTAGGCCCAATAGGTATTAATTTTATTGAGCATCTCACCGGGGGCAAATATACAAATGGTTTCATCCATTTGAGGTTTTATTCAATGGCTCCAACTTGAAGTTGCAATTATGAAACATCTATTATGATTTTCTTTTTAGGTGCTAATGGTCTTGCTGCTACAAGGGATTTTCTTGTACCTACTGCCTGGTTTGAAGATGAAGTTCATCCTGGGTACATTATTGTCCAAAAATTTGGGGGTGAATTATTCACTGCAAAACAGAATTTTTCGCCATTCAATGTGGTAGCATGGCATGGGAATTATGTACCTTATAAGGTGAGAATTCGTCCAATAGCAACCTTCGCTCTATCAGCGTTACATTTCATGAAATTTTAGCTCTTCTATTTGTCTAGCTTAACAAAATAGTTGTGACTAATATCTTGAAATCTCCTTCATGATGTACCCTACAGTATGATCTACATAAGTTCTGCCCATTTAACACCGTCTTGATAGATCATGGTGATCCTTCAGTAAACACAGGTAGGTACCCTACAGGTCTCACCTATCTGAATTAAGTCGTCATGAAAAAAGTCATCTTCTTTCCCTACTTTTTTCTTTCGGAAGTTATTTCTTTCATTTTTAACAGTATTCCTATGTCCACTGATTTCAGTATTGACTGCACCAACTGATAAACCTGGCGTAGCATTGCTTGATTTTGTTATTTTCCCACCCAGATGGTTGGTTGCTGAGCACACATTTCGCCCTCCATATTACCATCGCAATTGTATGAGTGAATTCATGGGTCTGATATATGGAAAATATGAGGTAAAGCCTCACGCTGTTTAATCTTCTGGAATGAATTCACCCATAAGATTGTCATTTATGAAAAATAAAGAGAGATCAACCATTCTAGCATATATTGGTTGGAAACTGACCAGAAGATGGCATCTTAGTACCATGAACTACTGTATACATAATGGATAATTCCTTCTTGAAATAAGGATAAGGATTCTTCTATGTTAGTATGCCATTTTAGTGTCCTATGTTAGCTCGTTATGTTTTCTTTTCCAATGCTAGTGTGCTTACAGTGCATAATTTTCTGACTAACACACGTGAGTTTTCTGAGGTGGTTGTAGGCTAAAGCTGATGGATTTCTCCCAGGTGGAGCAAGTCTTCATAGCTGCATGACTCCTCATGGTCCTGATACAAATACATTTGAGGTACAAATTTCCCCAAACTAGTGACTGCTACAGGATTTTTGTTTGTAAATTGGAATCCAGTTAACAGTCTTCGGTTTTCCCAAAACAAAGGATGGCTGTTCCTAAATTCGTTTCAAAAAGTAGTTTTTGAATACAGCCTGAAGTTAGCCATTTCTAAGACGATTGACTAAGACGTTTTTCTCTGTTTACAAAACATGTTTGTGGATAAATGATTTCGGCAAACTACTCAGTTTATTGAATTATACTAAAAGTATTCTCATGTTCTTGGTAATTGAAAATACAAACAACAGAAAACAGTTTCCTTTTAGTTCTTGAGATTTGTTCTCGGCTTCTGAACAAAATTTGCTTAACTTTCTCACTCACTAGGACACTCTAATTTTCTCTTTGGATGTTGACAGACAACAGTGGGCCGTGGAACTGATGAAACACCATCCAAAATAACAGAAACCATGGCTTTCATGTTTGAATCAAGTTTGATTCCTAGAGTCTGTCCATGGGCCCTCGAATCTCCTCGTATGGATGACAACTACTATCAGTGTTGGATGGGTTTGAAATCTCACTTCTCACACGAAGGGTCAGATTGTTACAACAAAGAGATACAAAGTAAGCGCAGCTAAATTTCTCCTTTATTAGATTAGAATTGAAGTCTCAGCATAGGGTCATATTTGTACAACAAAGAGATACATAGTAGACGCAGCTGATTTCTCCTTTATTAAATTAGAATTGTAGGAAACATTTTATTGACATTATATCTCTAGTCGATACTTCTTTTGGTGCGACTAGTACAAATAGTGTATACATGAAGCTTGTAAATAGCAAATATACCCCGGAGAAGAAAACATCCAGCTTGTGCTTTTATTTTGCGTGATTCATGAACTGCTATGAGTCTTGGTATTGTTGCGGCTTTCAAGGAAGGCCTTTTTGCAGTTTTGCTTTTTTTTTTTTTTGGATAAACTGAAATTTTATTAGCTTTAGTTGGTAGAGGAGTTCTGGTCTTTTGCCAGAAGACTACCAATGGCAACAAAGAAATTATCATAAGCTTCTACCGCAGAAGGAGTCTCTCTGACTGTTTTAGCAATGGAAACTGCTACCTAATTATCATCACGACTAACACCTTGTTTGTTTTCTCCTGACTCACCTGACTCGCCTGGATCTGACTGAAATCACCCGTCTCATCTGGATCTGTTCCCATGAGTCAGTGGTATTTTATTACCTGACTCAAACGGGTCCGAGTCAGATCCAAATCCCGAGTCAGCAAAAAACAAACATCCTCTAGGATATGGAAAGCTACAATAATTAAAACTCAAGACTAAATGTTTGATATCCTTAATAACATTCTAATTCTCCCGTTGAGCGAGTAATGAATTTCCAGTAATGGACTGAATGACCACTTTTGTATCAGCTTCGACGTGAATCCTGGGCAGTTGCTTTCTTTTCTGCCCATAACAAAGCTTCTCGTACAGCCATGCATTCTCCTATTTCTGGACTCAATATTCCATTTGCATATTGTCCTTTGATGCCTTGACAAAAACTTGTATGATCATGCAAAACAATCCAGTGTCGAGTTGATTAGTTTCATGGTCAAAAGATGCATCAACATTTAATATTAATATCCCTTCTAAAAGGAGGAGGTATCTGTCTAGAATATCAGTTGAAACTAGTGCTTGTGGAAATGCTTTCCATATCATGCAAGTGAGAAGCTAAATGATAGTGAATCTTATACATATAGTTATAAGGGTTAAGTGATACTCCCTGAAATACATATTCACATTTATCTTTCCATAATACCTATGATCCTATTATCAGAGTATATAACCATCTTTTATCGGTATTTTTGTTGCTTGAGGAGAACCAGCTGATAACCCATTCAGATACACTACTGCAATTGCTTTTGACTGAGTCAATGTCAATATGTCTCCAAACTGCTCTAGCATGCATGCATTTCAAATATTAAGTGCTCCATAGTTTCTCACTGCTTCCACATATGCCACGTTGAGTATCAATACTACCATTGTAGAGAGCAAGTCTGCATCCGGCAGTATTTAGATCTCTGATGCATTTCCATGCAAAGAGTTTATTTTACGAGTCATACCGCATCTCCATAAACTTTTCCATACTGAAGGCTCAATAGTTACCCTATCGACTTTAACTTCTTTGTTGCACATAGTCAACATCTTGTAAGTACTTTTAACCGAATGCTTACCATCCTTAGTATGCATCCAGAGCATGAATCCTCTTTGGTAGAATCAATATACAAATTTTGTATTTTGCTATAAGTGTCAGCATCAAACAGTTGATATAGGAGATTAGCATTCCATAAATTAGTGTCAGGTATAAGTAATTCTGCAACTGCTTCATAGAGTCTGAATAAATCATTGTTAGGAGTTGGGGGTTGATTCATGCCTTGAATCCGTCGGTCCAACCAAATTTTAGTTTTCCTACCACCCTTTAGTAATACCATTCCAAGTATAGGATCAATGTTAGCTTATACGTTTTGATGAATAATATCTTCATTTTTGATGACTTGACTTAATGCATATTCTCCAAGCTAGCATAGTGAGTAAAGCTAGATTAAGCTTTACATACTTTGTGCCAAGCAATAGGATTAGTGCCCCCCCCAGAAGAATTTTCTTTTAATAGCGGTAAGATGATTGATGAAATTATTTGGTAAGTTCAAAGTTCCATTTGGTAAACAGATACTAAATTAAGGACATGTTTGATCATGGTAGATCTTCCTGCCTAAGTAAGAGAAGTAGAAGACCAAGTAGACAACGTGTTCTCAGAATTTTCCTTGATTGACTTGGAAGATTCTTGCTTTGAGTGACCAAGAGTAAGAGGAGAACCACGATACTTTTCCTTATAATTCATAGTTTTGACTCATGTTATCATTGGTGATGGCAGGAACACATCTTTGCTTTATGATGTTTGGGTGGGGGATGATTCTGTATCTAATATTCTTGGCAACCAGAATACAGATCGTACTACTTTGGTAAATGGTGTGTTAGTATGGTAAATGATATGTTAGTAGATGGCAACTGGGTTCTTACTGACAATTGTAGGGATAGATTACTTGAAGCAGGTGTGGATATTCTTGATTTGCACAACCCTTTAGGAGGTCCGAATTCTAGTTCAGTCATCTTAACACGCATATGCGCTGCTTAAAAGAAATTTAACACTTCCAGATCATGCAAAGAATTATGCATAAATTAAACCCCTCAATTGTCACAAGTTTTCATGGCACTACACCATATTGGCCAGATAGCAACTCAAATTAGCAACGAAATGTAGCAGTTGCTAATTTTCAGTTGCGAATTTCTGTTGCTAAATATTCGCAACAGCCAGCTGTTGTTGCTAATCTCGCAACTACTTTTCCACTGTTGCTATTCGCAACTGATTTCATTTCACGCATGCCACTTACGCGTGTAGAAATAAACACCTGAAAACACCTTAATCTGGAGCATGCGAGTTTGATGTGTGCACACACGTTTTATCCCTGAAGGATATACTTCAGTTCATATCCACTTATTTTTCACCTCTCTCTCACAAAAAAAAAAAACCCGCTCTGAAGAATTTTTTTCCCGCCATTGGAACACTGTTCTGGTTGAATCAAGGTATGGATGATGATTACTAGGGTTCAATTGATGACGCTACTTATGTTAGGGTTTGGTAGATCGATGATGCTATTTCTGTTAGGGTTTAATAGACTGATAGCTAGGGTTTTGTTTTTTTTTGTTTAAATTGATTCATGATTTATGCTATTTTTGTTATTTCTTTGTTTAAATTGATTAATGATGTTTGTTATTTCTGTCAAGGTTTGGTTGATAGTTAGGATTTGAAAGTTAGGGTTTTGTGTTTGTTTTTTTGTGTGTGTAAATCGATTAATAATTTACTTTTTTTGTGGATTTTGGTAGATTGATACTTAGGGTTTCATGTATTTTGAAAGTTGGGGTTTGTTAAATTTGATAGTCAGATTTTGTATCTTCTTACTTTGTATTTTCTTCAATTTTTATTTGGATAGTACCTTGGTTTTGCAGTAGGGTTTTGTAGCAATCCTTTAATTTGTCCTCCATTTATAAATTAATCTAGGCTTGATTAGTAATAATTGTGATGCTGTCATTTTAAAATTTGAGAGACCAACCATGCGGTTGGATAGGCCTTGTTTGGTAGTAGTAATTTTTTTAGAATGTTAAATGTCAGTTCTGGTGTGCTTGTTTTTGTTAGTGCAGATTTAGCTTAGGGACTTGTTAGAACTTGAGTTTTTCTGAATTGTCTTAGCTTAGTCAGCACTAGTTATCGAGTACGTGGTGAACTCTCTTCTTGACACAGTGGTTCGTCTTGATTTTCATTGGGTATGTTTGGAAATGAGATGTGGTAAACTCTTGAGACTTCCGTCTGGGATCTTAGTACTTGGTCACTGTAAGAAAAATTGCAGAGAAAAATAGACGAGAGATCTGGGTGAAAAGAAAATCAATCAAAAGTCTAGAAAATTCGTACTCAACCCCTATCTACATCTTGAGTGATTGAAACGGTGAATTTCTTATTATCATCTACCGACTTCCATGGAGATTGGGAGGAATTGAGGAAGGGTTTTCTTTGTTCTTGAGTTTTGACTGAAGGTTGATGTCAACCTTATTTCTTCCAGCACCGATAATTTGAACGTATGGTATCTCTTCTCTAGTGAACCAATCACCCTATTGTTGTAAATCTTGTTATCTAATCGAGCATGAAGAACCTAGGATTTCAGTAGGTCTTAGTGTTATTGAAACATGATAGGTTGGGGTTCAAATTAAGGGGGAGTTTAGCAAAATTCATTAATCAGTGTAGCACCAGAATCATAGGGTTTTCTTTTGAAAACATTTTTTGTGGTTGTTTTGTTTTTCTTTCGTTCCTTAAACTCCGTCTACTGTTTTTTTTTTTTTTGTTAGGGGACTGAACTCAGCTAGGGCTTATAAGTTGGTATGTGTGGTCTTAAGTCACCTCATGTGTTGAATTTTATAAGAAAATCTTTTGAATTGAGGCAAACCACTTCATCACATAAATTTCATATGTTGTCCTGCGACTTTCGGATCGATTTTAGGGCACTCTGGATAGTGAACTGAAATAAGGCTTCTTTTCATGAAAATTGGTTCTCTGAAAGGCATATCTTTTGTGAATTTAAGCATTCCTCTATGAACTATATTGCGTGAGTTATATTTAACTCAGTAACTGATGTTCAACGCTCCCGCCAGTTCTGTTTCCAGTAAGTTTGATTCATATACAACTTGACCTGGCCTAGAATAGCTACTGATAAGTTATAGATGTTTTTGAACAACATTCAAAGATAGTATGCTTTGTTCCTGATACAAATATATGTTTTGATTTTGCCAGCTTGAGTGCCATACTTTCCGCAATCCTGGCAGTTTTACTTTTGAGAAGATTTGACACTTACAAAAATTTAAACTATATATGTTCATTGTAATATTCTTTGTAATATTCAGTATTTATGTTTGCTCATGGTTTTCTTTATGCTATTTCTGCAGGTGGAAGATTCGATCTGAGATTTCGTAAGGACTTACTGCAGATGCTATTGCTAATCAAGTATGGTCCTCTTCTTTATCTAGTTTTCTGTTTTGGGTTTGATTTCAGGGAAGTTTAGTTTCTATTTTGTGTTTATACCATGAATAAAGTTATGTTCTGGTCATTGTTATAGTTTATTGAAATAGTTTATTCCATGATGAAGTATTGTACCGTTATTGAAGTGTTCTTGTACTTGAACCAGAACTTACAATGATAAATTATTTATGGTAGTATGAATCAATAAGATCTATAAGTATAATATTGTGTTTTTCAAGTTGTTGAGTATGCTAAGACTAGGGTTATGGTATGTTTCAGCAAATATTGGATGTGATAATCATCTGTAGTGTTACTATCTAAGTAAGATTTTTGATGTTCTGTGCATAGATTACGGTTTATTCTTTATATGGATGGTGTGGATGAACTGTTGTGTAATTTTTGACATGTTATATTGTCGTATTTAGGAATCATAATATAGGGTAATCAAATATGTCTTCTACTGTTGATAAGGAGTGGATGAGTTGTACCTGGAATTCTGGTAAATACATACAAGGTGTAAGTTCATTTATAGAGTTTGTCCGTAGAAATGGTGGTGACAGTATGGTGTTCTCCTGTCCTTGTAAACATTGTAAGAATGGTAAAGGAAAGCTTCCACTTAAAGAAATTAGTTTTCATTTGCTCAAGAATGGTATTGTCCCAACGTATACAATGTGGCGTTTTCATGGTGAAAGATCAGTAGGAGATAAGGTCGGGAAGTTCTTTGAAAATGTGGGAAATGTGGCCGAGAATATAAAAAATATATATGAGAATGTAGTAGATGTTGGTGAGAATGTTGGTGATAATGCTGATCCTAATGTAGATGAGAATGTTAGACCACACAGCAGCCACAACAAACAAGGTCTTTTTATGAGCGTGCAAGAGAACCTTTGTACCCATCATGTCCTAAAGGAAAGACTGCACTGTATGCTGCTATACAATTGAATAACATAAAGACCCAATATGGATTTTCAGATAATGGTGTCACTGCACTATTAGAATTGATGAAGGAGTTGCTTCCGGAAGACAACACACTGCCGTCTAAGTATCATGATATAAAAAAGATGATTCAAGAAGTGGGAATGGATTACGTAACCTATGATGCTTGCGTTAATGACTGTATTTTATACTGAAAAGAACATGAATCACTTGTAAAGTGTCCTGTTTGTCAAGAATCTAGGTATAAGAAGGTATTCAATGATGAGAGGAAACTTACGCAAGTTGCTCAAAAGACTTTGAGACATTTTTCATTGATTAAGAGGTTGCAAAGGTTTTACAGTGTTCCGTGGATAGCAGAGGCATTTTATTGGCATCATAGAGAAAAGTCAGATATGAATGTTATGCGCCATCCGGTAGATTCTTCAACTTGGCAATGTACAAATAACTTTTCTCCGGAGTTCTCCAAGGATCCAAGAAATGTGACACTTGGGATTTCGACAAATGTCTTCAACCCGAATGGGTGTTTCGGACTTAGTCACAGCTGTTGGCCAGTTATTATATGTCCGTACAATCTTCCTCCTTCGATGTGTATGAAGCGAGAGTTCGCGATGTTGTGTTTGTTAATTTCAGGACCAAGAGCACCTGGTAAAGACATTGATGTGTATTTACAGCCATTAATAGAGTAGTTGTTGCAGTTGTGGAATGAAGGTGTTATAACATATGATGCTTACAGTAAAACTGAATTTCTGATGAAAGCAAGACTATTATGGGCTATTCATGATTTTTCGGCATTAGGAACTTTAGTTGGGTGTGTTACACATGGATATTATGCTTGTCCAACATGTGGAGAAGTGACACTTTCTGAATATCTGTCGTTTAGTAGGAAGATTTGTTACATGGGACACAGAAGGTGGCTGCCAGCGAAGCACAAGTATCGAGATGATAGAACACATTTTAGTGGAGGGGTAGAGCATGGTTCAGCTCCATGGCCGCTTACAGGGTTGCAAATTCAGGAGATGGTTGCAAATATCAGAACCAAAAAGGGTAAGGGCAATCCGCCATTAGCAGCAAGTCTGAAACGTAAAAGGAAAGCTGAAGTCGAGAATGAAGTTGTTGCTGATGTAGAAGATCAGGTTCATGACCACTCACTATTCTCTAGAAGATCTATTCTTTATGATTTGCCATATTGGGGTTCAAATGAAGTCCGACATATTACAGACATTATGCGTACAGAGAAGAACATTACTGAGCATCTTATTAACACTGTTATGGGTAATAGCAAGTCAAAAGACAGTCCTAGTGTACGTAAATACATGGAAGCCATGGGGATTAACAAGAATTTATGGTTGAAAGTAGATGAAGTGACTGGTAAAACGACAATGGAAGATGGAACTTTTGCCATGACAAAGAAGGAGAAAGTGTCATTTTGTACTGTTTTGAAGAACTTAAAAGTTCCTTCTCATTTCTCTTCCAATCTCCGCAGCAGCGTCAGCATCGATCCCCCTGAGCTAAAGAATTTCGAATCCCATGATTACCATGTTGTCATGCAACAATTGTTTCCTTTGCTGGTTCATACGGCGACTTCACTACCTAAAGATCTACGGGTTTCTCTTCATCGGATAAGTCTATTTTTCAGAATTTTGTGTACGAAGGTTATTAACAGAGAACATCTTTTAAGGGCAAAAGATACTCTGGTGGAAGCTATGTGTGTTTTGGAAAAACATTTTCCTTCTTCTTTTTTCGTCATCAGTATACACTTGATGGTGCATCTGGCTGATGAAGCTCTAGTCTGCGGTCCGGTCAGATATAGGTGGATGTATCCCTTTGAGAGGTAATTACTTCAACTTATTCTGTTTTTTGTAAATTTTTATGAAAACTCTAATTACAAGTGTAATTTGTTGATGTTACTGGTTGTTTACGAACTGCATTTGTCGAGAATTGTCATTGCTGAATGTTCATTTCAGATAAAGAATAGTGGTAATATTATGTTATGACCACAATGATGCATTTAGATGTCATCTGCGTTACATGAACATATATAAGAAGTTTTACTTTCATGATTATATATAAGTCTAGCATTGCAGACAATACTTGCATAGTTATATAGAATCATATTTTTGATAATATTGCTTCCAACAAGTTGGTCATATTAGGCCAGTAGTAGGGTCTTATTGCAATGAAATAAGTTAAACTTGATTTTATTAGGAATTTATCTTGAGGTGGGTAGTTGGCTTGCTTGTAGTTTCCGTGTAACGCAAGTTGTAATACAATGGTATATTTTTGCTGATATTTATAGGTTAATGAAAGGTTTCAAAGGTTTGGTACGCAATAAAAGCTATATTGATGGATGCATTGCAAGAGGTTATACATTGCGTGAAGCAAGCTTATACTATATGGAGGACTTGTCAACTGATGGTGATGGTACTCATAAACATACATGATAAGCCTTTTTAGATGATGATGATGAGTTTGCCGATGAGATTCCTTTGAGTAAAGCTAAGAGTATCAAATTAACTCAAGTACAGTTTGAGCAAGCTCGCAAGTTGGTTCTGTCTAAGTATGTTGGAATAGAGGACTGGTAAAGGTACATTTTTTTACTTTCACGCCTTAGAGATATTGTTTGATTATTATAATTGTGTCAATCTAATTGTATTTTTGTTTGATTATTAGGTATGTCTATCTGATTGTACTTGCATTGTTGTTTGGTTTCAGAAAGTGTGATTCCTATGTTAACAGCGCCAATAATACCTCAAAGAGTTTCTATTTTTGGTTACGCGAAGAGGTAATACATATTAGATTCTGAACTAATTTTAAGTAAAACATCGAGTGGTTTCGGCAATGCAACTGACACACATATGTTCTCTTACAGTTGTTAGAAGCCAAAGTTGGAAATTCTATACTTTGGCGCCTAGTGCAGGGACATCAGTTCAAGGCACAGTCATATAAGAAATACCAAGTAAATGGCTTTATTTTCTCTGCACATAGGTATGAGGAGGCGGCTGTATCACAAAACAGTGGTGTGTCTATCCGAGCAATTATGAGACAGAAAGATTCGGTGGAAAAAGAAGTTACTTATTATGGAGTTATTAAGCAGATTCTTAAGTTGAATTATATGGAGTTCGAAGAAACAGTTTTTTATTGTGATTGGGTCAGAGTTCAAGATAAGACTAATGGGTGCAAAGTTGATCCTAACTCAAACTTAATAAAAGTTAACTTGTCTAAGCTGCAAAGCATCAATCAAGTTGTGGATGCGCCATTTATTCTTGCCTCTGAAGCGACACAAGTGTTTTACTCAAAGGATATTTCTGATGAGGGATGGTCTCTGGTCTTGCATTCGCAGCAAGGCTTAACTTCCTTACTAGATGCAATTAAATATCCTACTATTTTTCAGTCAGCTTTTACTGACAACGAGAGTCTAGAAAAATTTATGTGTGTCGGGTCTGGAGTTTAAAATGATGTCCGATGTCAATGCAAGATTATGTTGAAATTTGTTTAATCACTTATGCAAACGTAATAGGTTCTATTTTGTTTGAGAAATTTGATTGTGTTCTTTATGCATATGTGATAGTTACAAAGTTCATGGGAAAATGATTTTTTAGATGCTCGTTAACTGTTATTTACAGGTTATCATGGCAGCAGTGGAGGTAGATGAAAATAGACTTCCGATGTCGAGGAATTCAACAAAACTTGGAATCCTGAAGGGCTCGTTGGTTCGTACTCATATTCCTATCTCCTACAAAAACTGGAAGATGGTGCCTGAAAATTTCAAAGACGATGTCTGGGAGGAACTACAAGTACAGACTTACCTAATTTGATTTATGTTCATACTTATGTTAACTTTATTTGAATGTAAGCGAGATGATGTGTTTTTCAGAAATCGTATCTATTGCCTGATGCTTGTAAAGCAACTGTGGTAAAGGGGATGTCTGATCCATGGAGGCGATGTAAGTGGGAGTTACGAATAGCATATTATGATCCATATCCCACTTATGAAGAAAGGACTGCACGTACTCCTCCAAATGTAATTGATGAAGACTGGAAAACATTCTGTCGCAACGAGGAGGATGAAAAGGTTCAGAAAAATAGATTGGATAATAAGAGAAAAAAGGAGAAGTATGATTACAGTCATACCTCCGGTCGCAAACCTCATAGTTTGGTGAGAGCTGAATTGGTATGTATATTCTATCGACAATATTTTGTGATTTATGAATTTCAACTTCTCGATTTTAGGGTACATGTAGATAATTGATAATAAATTTATTAATCAACTCATCGCATATGTAAATTTAGGAGCAGGAGAATCCTGGAGTAGAAATCACTACCTCTGATGTGTGGATTAAAGCCCATACACAAGAGGGTGGGAAAATATTACCCAGTGCGCAGAAATACTATGTGAGAATGTTTTTAAACTATTTTCCTAAACCATACACTAGTTTGGTAATTTGATATTCAACTGAATAAACTTGCTCGAAATTACAGGATGATCTGAAGAAGGCGCATCTAGATATTAAGGAAAAACAAGATTCGGGTTCTTCTGTAGATGAAGCTGATCCATTGACTGTAGCTTTTGGGAAGGATACAAGGGACGGGTTCGTGCTGTTGGTGCAGTTTCTCGTACACAATATGACTATTCAGTTCCTGCACGTGCAAAAGTTGCTGAAATGAAGTCTAAGGATGGAGAGCTCAAGCATCAGGTGAAAGATTTTGGTACCAAGATGGGGTTTCTACTCGAAGGCTTTGGAACCTTATGTAACGTTGTCAATAATATCCAATCTGGAAAATCCTCATTTATTGGCTCGAACCACATGGATAGTTCACAAGTTCGTACAAGTTCACCTGCTCATACTCCTACAGCAGGCAATACCAGTTCACCTGCTCAGGCTCCTTCAGCTGGCAATACAAGTTCCCCTGCTCATACTCCTTCAGCTGGATAATTTGTAGCTGCTGACACCATATCACCAGCTCGATCAGCTGTAGGTTCTGATATCAAATGTTCATTGTTGAACATCAATGATGAGACTGTTGTTGTTGGTAGAGTTTGTACAGGTGAATTTGCAAAAATGGCTCACGGCTCACCTGTAGCGTCTAATCATGAGAAGGTAGTGCTTGATCACATTCTCATGCCAGATGAACCGACTTCAAAATTTAACAAGTTTGCGCGTACCTTTCAAGAAGTTGGAATTGGAGGACTTGTGGTGCATCCAAAGATGTGCATCTTATATAATTAGGAGGGTTGATCTGTTTTTTTGGAGATGCTATGAAGATATCTCAGCCATCATCTTTTGCGTATATCAACGATAAACATATATGGCTTTTACATTTTATGCTAATGCTCGGACGGCGTTTTACTTTTTTTTTGCTAATTTTCACACTTGTGCTAATTTTCACACTCCTGCATTTGTGCATAAGAAGACTATGATGCGGTAGATTCTTATGCAACTATGCATAAGGAAGTATTTTACTTTTAATTGAAAAAAAACTTGGTATGTAATATATCTCTGTGAAGATTCTTATGCAACTATGCATAAGGGAAGTAGTTTAATTTTAACTGAAAAAAACTTGGTATGCAAGAAGTAAAATTGGTATGTAATATTTCTTGGTAAGTTCATTTGATTACGCATTGTCCCATTTTTGCTGAAATTTATTGGTATTAACCTTTGGTATGCAAGAAGTAAACTTGGTATGTAATATTTCTTGGTAAGTTCATTTGATTACGCATTGTCCCATTTTTGCTGAAATTTATTGGTATTAACCTTTGGATTTCACTTTCTTGCGAGGTATTACACTTAATGATCTTTTTTCTGCTGGATTATGCCGTTGATGATCTTTCTCTGGTAAGTCTCTGTTGTGATCACACTGCATTATAACTGAACTTGTTGGTATAAGTAAATAGTGATTTCAGTATGGCATGGGATAAAATTTGAAATCTGTCAGGTTGGGATTTAATGGTGGGAGGTTGGGACTTGAGATTATAGTGTTGAATCCTTACCAACTCTTCAAGGATGCTAAACTATTACCGTCGGAAGCCGATTGTTAACAGCCATCAGAATAACCAGTTTACAAAACCAAAACAAGGTAAGATGCTTCTCTTAGATTTGCCGAATATTTTTCTTTCATTCTGTTTACTAGTCCTGAAAGTTCCTTTTTTTCTGAAACAATATTGCAGATGGCATCCTTACTATAATTCTATTGGTTCTGCAGTTGATGTTGTCTAATTAAGCGATGGCATCCTAACTATGTTATCTAAGCAGTTGATATTGTGAAGGCAAGTATAACCATCATTCATTTTCCCTTCATTCTCTTTATGAGAATAGTGATCTTTTTTACTTTTCTTGGTTCCCAATATGATTCACTTGCTGTCCATGTGTGGATTGAGTACTGGTTATGACTAAAACCCAAAACTATTTGTTTGAGTCTTGATTGAGATTATTTCTCTTGCTTGAAGACAATGCCTCCCAGTTGTTGATTGTTGAGCTAAAAATTGACATGTTACTTTTTTGCTTGCAGGTATGCGAGAACCATCCTCAAGGAGTTATTCTGGTGATATTCAAAGATACATATGATGCTCACAAGTGTATAAAGCTAATGAATGGAAGATGGTAAGTGCTGCAACACTTTTGCGTCCAAAATTGTTTTTATCGTTGTAGTTGTTAGAGTTCGACACTAAACTAAGTTTGCCTTATTGAAATCAAGAGTACCTCGTATGTATACCTTGTGCAGATGCTCAAATAGTTGTTTGCTTCTCTTCTTCTAGCTGTGATTCTCTTAAATGTTGTTCGTATGTATGATGGAAAATATTCAATAAGAAATAGTGCGTATGAGTAATTGCAGAATATGGTTTGCTCTTCTAGTTTTTCTTGAAGAGTTATTTGTAGAATTGATTGATGGATTGAATCTCTGGGTCATGGGTAATTGTAGGATAAAATAGAATGGGGGGAAATTTTGGTGACCAGGTCAACAAAGACCTACCTTATTTTTTTCGATGTTCCAAAAATTTAGCAACAGCTAGGAACTGTTGCTAATTTTCTACCAAGTCGGTCATGGATGACTTAGTTAAACATTTTCGCAACTGCATTGAAAATTCGCAACTGCTGAGTTCTGTTGCTATTTCTTTACCGCGACTTTTTTGGGTCAGTCTCCATTGACTTAGTCAATATTTAGCAACTAAAAGTAAAAAATTAGAAACTGCTTTACAGCTGTTGCCGACTTTTTTCTTCGCAATAGCTCCTTCCTGTTGCGACAACAGTTGCGAAATTAGATTCGCAACAACTACATTTCCGTTGTGAAAATCCGCGTCGCCCCCATTCGCAACAGCTGGCTGTTGTTGCGACCCCAATTTGCAACAGCGGTATGCAGTTGCAAAACGCTCAAAATGGTGTAGTGTGGACCTAGTTAAACACTCTATTTCCGAAAGAAGACCCAGGTCACCTTCTTGTTTTCATACACGGAACTATTCATTGTCATCCAAATCTCCAACCTAATCACTAAGAAGCGAGATGTTATTGTGTTGTGATGGGGCAGTTCATGGCAATCCAGGTGTTGGGAGCGTGATATGATTTTAACAGTTGTTGTAAAGTGGTAGTAATGATTCGTTCAACTCGGACTTGTGAAGATTACAGTTTAGACCTAATTCTAAATCGAAAGAAGCAAATATATACAAAAGATGATAACAATATTTGGAGAAACTGGAACTCAGGATTACACCATTGATCAAAATCGAGTGATGCATACAATAATTTTTAACAATTATAACTCTTTTATGAACTCTATTTCTTTGCTAAAGGTAGATTTCAAAAATATTAATTGTAAATTATGAGCATGATGTGTCAAAAGTACTAAGACTAAGCATACATCATCAAACAAGATCACAACTAATTAATGAAAATCATAAATCAATTAAAATAAATATAAAGAGCCGTAAAGAATCAATTATAGTTACCAAACAATTGTGAAATAAGAATTCCTCCGTCATCCCAGTATTGGGGTTTAGCTCATCATGTCAAACACTCTCTCAAAGGATAAATACATAGCTCAAAAAGTGTTTACAAAGGTAAAAAGAGGGAAAATAATAAAAACAGTGAATCTGCAACGCTGTATTGGCGTTACAGAATCGCTGTTACAAAAGAACAGTTGCAGAAAGTCTGTAGCAAGCACTGTCGAAAACGACAGTCTCTCCCGACAGAGACCTTTGGATTAGCGACTGACTTGATTAGTCTTATGTCTTCTTTTTCTTCACTTATTGCTTCTGCGACTCTGTAACTTGTTCTGCAGCGTTATTTCTCGCTCTGCAGCTACCCCTAACTCTCTATAATCCTTTCTAGGCTACGACCTCTATTTATACAACACATGTGCATATCTCCCGAGAATCTTTGCATTATTGAAAACGCGGGGGTACCAAAATACACCACCAAATTTTTCTTAGGAAACATGTATGGACAAACTTAAATACAATTCTGAGAGTTCAACTTAATGAATCTCAATCAAGGAATAATATTTAGAGTAATATCTCTTTCTCTTACAATCAGAAAGTTTACAGAGACAAATCCGTGAACCTGATTATGTGTGAGAGTACTTGGACAATCTCAAAAATCAATATCCAAGAATCAATCAAGTCGTATCCAACAAACAAGGATGAATGTATCTACTTTGATTGATTTTCGTACAACTTGTGATATTTCAATTACAAGAATAAACAATATAATGCGGAAAATAAATAACATAGACACTAGAAATTTTGTTAACGAGGAAACCGAAAATGCAGAAAAACCGCGGGACCTAGTCCAGACTTGAACACCAAACTGTATTAAACCGCTACAGACACTACCAATTAACTTTAGACTGGAATGTAGTTGAGACCGAATTAAACCTTCACAGCAATTCAGTTACAGTCGCGCTCCTTACACCTCTTGAATACCAGCAGTACTCTACGCAAATGATTCCCTAGCTGACGTCCTTTACAACCTAAGAGTTGCTTCAACTCAATTTAAGACTTTAAACCAATATGCCTCACACAGATAAGCCTATATATGTGATTTCCTTTATGATCGTAGATCAAGGTGAGACTGGAAATCGATAGCAATTGACAGAGTCTATCTAACCTCAATATCCGCACTTATGCTTCCCGAAGAGCAGCCTAAATTATTATTCACCTCACAAGTATTAAATATGTGGAATCACAAAATCTGAGACGATAAGAACTTTGCAATTTCTAGCTATCTTGTTCGAGTGAGCAGCTCAACAATCAAACAAGATCAGGGATTCAGGAAACACGAACTACCAAGATAAAAGATAGTAGGACCTGGCTTCACGAATCCCTGAGTGAAGTCTTTTTTAGTCGTTAAACCCTAGAAGGGTTTTAGGAAGAGGACGACTCTAGTTTACAACTAGGACGCGCAAAGATATTTTGCTTTAGGTTTAAGCTAAGATAGCTTCAGAACCAAGCGAACAATATCCACCGTTAGATGAATCTTTGAAATAAGACTAACATAACAAGATATACACTCTGGTTAGGATGAACCGTAACCGAACCGTGTACAAAGACATTGTTTATGGACGGTTAGCCGAAACTAGCCGATTGAACCATAAGCTTAATCATTTTCATAAACACTTAAGACTTTTAAGTTTAAATCACAACCATAGGTTATAATGTGATCAATCATGTCTATATAGTATTTTTAGAGATTTATTCAAATGCTAATTATCTTACAGAAATAATTTTATGTGCATCCAAAATATTCGGCAGGGCAAATACGTGTACCAGGTACGTGTACTCAACCTTGTTCGTGACTATTTTTGTCATGGTACATATACCGAGTATGTGTACCCTTAATACAAAAATAAGTTTATAGTTGTTTTCTTGTTTGCGTACCGGGTATGGATACCACACCGGTTTCAAAACCAACAGTTCTTTTTCTGTTTGCATACTAATTATGCGTACCAAACCAGGTTCACGAGTTCACAGACTTTTTGTGTTATTGATACCGGGTATGCGTACCACTAAGTCACTTTCGACATATAGCTACGCCAGTACGTGTACTGGGTACATGTATTATGGCTCCGGACATATAACAGTTTTCTCCAATACGCGAACTTGTATGCATACTATCATGTATCCAGATTTACAGTAGTTCTATATTACTCTCTAAATCAATTCGAAACATTCCCAAATAACATCAATGACACATATCACTATTCCAGGCTATTTTCGAGTGATAATCTTGAATCACGATTTAGATTATGAACAATAAATTATTCTTAACCAAAATTCATCAAGTATGAACAAATGTTTATGTTAGAGCACCTTTCGTCGAACTCGCAAGCGTTGCTATCTCAAGATTGTTTGTCAAGTTTAGTTGCCAAAACTATAAGTCTTGATTTCTAGTCTACTTATAGCTAAGTCTCGGATTAGGATAGAAAGTGTAGTTGAGCATTAGACTTCACGGCGTTCATCGATTGAAGACGAAGAACTACTAAGGGGAGCTTGTGGAACTTCATCAACAAAAGGTATGTGGAGACTTGAACTCATCTATCAGTCAAAAGTCTATCTACTCTATCTATTTGAGACAAAAGTCGTATAGCTATATAGACTTCGATTATACACATTTGATATTTCGAGCTGAGTTTAACTCGCTTACATATTTCTCGAAATATATGTTGCTAAGCTTTCGCTTTAACCAAGTTCATCTTATATTCTTGACGAAAGTCAAAAGATGATCATGTGAAAATCACATGGTAACATCTTACATGATTTGTATGAGACACTCATCTGATGTAGACTCAGAATGTTTCGTATTGATCATTCGATCACTTGAAAATTTCTTTGAAGCTAATAGTTTGTGTGATACAGCTATTCCCGTCTTTCGAGAATGTTTCAATGATTGAAATGGGAGTTTAGAACACTAAACCATGATTGGATTATGAGCATAGTATGCGTACTTGCAAATGTGTTGATCCAAGTCCGAGAACCATGGTATGCATACCCGTATGCGTACTGATTGGTTTAGTAGATGTCCGGGAACTAAGTACGCATACCGGTACGCGTACTGGCGTGAGGTTCAAGTTCCGAGACTTAACTGAGTTTGGTGGTATGCGTACACGTTCGCGTACTGGCGAAACCCAAACTTAGTCCGGCCACTTAGGTATGCGTACCCATTTGCATACTTGAGTAGGTTATGTTCTAAAATCGGTTTGTTCATGAACTAATACATTTATATAATAAGGAATGCAATCTTTTGCAAACCGTGGCTATAATGTTCATGAATTGATTTGAGTGAATCAAAATCGATTTTGCTTCAATTGTGTCTTGTATACTTCCTATGAGAATATAAATAATTGAACAACTCTAGAACTAGTTTCATTTGAGTCATTTGAACTAGTTATGGTCGCCCCGGCTACGATGTGGTCGGGCCACATACAAAGTATATGGCCCCTATTTATTTTTTGACACGTATCTAACTAAAAAAACTGCCCCCTCCAAATCCCCTCAACCGTTCTACTTTTTGAGAATAAACAGTAGGAAGTTAAAAAAAAAAAAAAAAAAAAAAAAAAAAAACAGTTAGATAATAAAATTGGTTTTCATATTTTCTCGAACTTTATATGACGTGTCAGCAGTTAAAGAGGGGCCACATACTTGAAGTATGTGGCCCGACCACATCGTAGCTGATGAAAGTGTTCATATGGCTAACTTCGGTTAACTATTGTTGAGCCAACAAAGGTGTACACGTTTAGGTACGGTTACCTATATCTAAATGAAGTCACTTTTCATTCGTGTGTAACAAGCTAAGTTCGATCTAACAGTTGAAAGATATTAGCTTGAGTCTAATCAGGTTTTCATCTAACAGTGAATATTGAATGCTCTGTTACCAAGGTAACATTAATTGCAAACCCTGATTTGAATACTATATTAAGGAGAACTCTAGCAACTGGGAAACCTAATCCCCACACCTCCTATGTGATACTAGTTGCGACTAGAGTCGATTCTCCTTTAACCTTAGGTTTTTCCAAAACCCTGTAGGTTGACGACTTGAAGACTTCATTGGGATTGTGAAGCCAGACCCAACTATGATCCCTGTAGTTGCGCGTTCTGATCTTGTTGTTTTCTATCGTGATTGAGTACTATCTTCTCTAAGATTGGCTCGAGATTTAATCTCCGATAGGCAAGATAAAAATAAGTTACAAACATCTTCGTCTCCTCGTTTGTGATTCCACAATATCTTGTTTCGCTACCATACGATTAAGATTAAGATTATTGTGAGGTGATTTATATTTCTAGGCTGTTCTTCGGGAATATAAGTCTGGTATATCAATTGGTTTCTGTTCACCTTGATTTATCAAAAGACGGAACAAAAATCATAGGTATATCTGTGGGAGACAGATTTATCTATACAATAGGCTTTTCTGTGTGAGACAAATTGGTTTATCAAGTCTTCAACTTTGGGTCGTAGCAATTCTTAGTTTTGGGTGAGATCAGCTAAGGGAATCAAGTGCGTAGAGTCTTGCTGGGATTCAGAGACGTAAGGAGCGCAACTGTACCTTGATCAGTGTGAGATTGGTTATGGCTCCACTACATTCCAGTCCGAAGTTAACTTGGAGTAGGCTAGTATCTGTAGCGGCTTAATACAGTGCGGTGTTCAAATCTGGACTAGGTCCCGGGGTTTTTCTGCATTTGCGGTTTCCTCGTTAACAAAACTTTTGGTGTATGTGTTATTTCTTTTCCGCGTTATATTTTCTATATAATTGAAATATCACAGGTTGTGCGTAAATTCAATCAACTGTGAATCCAACCTTTGGTTGTAGATTAAATTGATTGACACTTGGATATTGGTTTTTGGTATCGTCCAAGTTATTTCTTATATTCAATCGGGCTCGCAAATTCCTATTTGTTTGATTGCAGATTGAATTGAGAAATAGAGATATAACTCTTGGATATACTTTTCTTAAGATTTAGTCTGACTGTCTAGTTGATTCTCTTGAAAGTATATTGGAGTTAGTCCATACTGATTGCTAAGCGAAATATTGGGCGTGGTTGTTAGACCCCGCTTTTTAGTTTATTAAGCTTAGTCATATATATTTCGAGAATTAATTACCAAGATAAATTTGACTCGAAATTCTTGATATGCTTGGAATAGTCTAATTAGTCATGCGACAAAGTTTCATAGATAGAAGGATGAATATAACTTGAGAAATAGGTGGTTCATCTTCACTTACCTTTTGTTGAAGAAGTTCTCCAAAAGCTTCAGTTGATCTTCGTCATCAAACGGTAGAACGCACTGATGTCCGATTCTCAACTACACACTTCTATCCTAATCCAAAACTTAACTAATTGTAGACTAGAAATCAAGACATAGTTTTGATCAACTAAATTTGATAACAAGCTTGATATAACAACACTTGTGAGTTCTACCGAGCAATGCTCTAACAATTATCTTCCCTTTTATTTCTCTGCAAGTCACGAAGATTTTTATTCTCTTTTCTTCTTATAGGGCTGGCATCGAATAAAATTCCGTTGGATTTTGACCAATCCGATTTTGATAGGTTAATTGTTATCGAAATTCCGATATCCGATAACATCCGACAAAATTCGAAAAATCAAATCCAATTCCGATAGGTTAACTATTATCTTTAGTTCATGCTTTTCGACGAGCACCTTGTGTGCGAGAAACTGATGCTTCAGAAATGTTTCCCCTCTTGATTTCTAATACCTTTTTCATCTTCTCCCCTGCGCACATGAAATCTTACAAAACCCAAAATGATCCTTAATATTCACAAACACTCAATTTCACTGCCAGAGATCAATGGCAGCAACTAGTTCTTCCTCGAACTCAAGTTCTAGCACAACCATTTGAGCTCTCAATTCCGTATTCTTCTCAACTTCTACTACAAGTACTAATATTCGCAGAGCAACCATCAGATTCCTCCATCAATACCATTAATTAGCGGCATCAGCTCATCCTTTTTAGCTATTTTCTCGGTCTTAAATGCAACCAAGAACCCTAGATCACACTGTTAACAGTTATAAGGGGTATCCTAGGGTTGGAAATAACTAGTACACCACTAAGCTTATCGAATGTTAGAACTTAGCCAAACGGAATTGGCCTAATCCGATTTCGATAAGGTTAAGAGGTAAAGTCCGATAATATATCGAGTTTCGAAATCCGACAAATCAGATTAAATCTATAAGCACGTCTTCTGTTCACAGTAAACTCTTTCCTAAGATAGAGTATAATCCAGCAGCTAAAATATTTTCCCCTTTATTCACATGCGACTTCCATATATAATCAAAACAAACCCGAGATTTTAGCCGAATCCAAACACCATACCAAGCATTTTTAACTCAATCAAGTCCAATCCAATCAAATCCAGCGATTAAATCTAGAGACCCCGAAACATATCCAGATCCCGAGTCAGCAACCAGCCACCATCTTCTTCCTTTCCCACCACGACTATCTTATCTTATACTAATATAAAGAAAAGAGGTATTTTTGGTGAAGCCTTATTTTGGCGAAGCCTTTTCACATGACAATAATACCCCATTAACTAAGCTTTTAGTTAATATTTGTATATTTACAGGAATGCATTGTTTTAAAAATAGATCAAAAAAGTTAAAACTTAGATATCCTTAAAAATACACATCGGATTATTGCAAAATTAATATATTTGGAAAGATCTTTAAATTATCTACGTAATGAGTACAAAAAAGGATATTAAATTTTTATTTTAAGATTGTTTTTTTCTATTATTATCAAATTTGGTGTTGTTAAAAGAATCCAATTCAAGCATGTGCATCGCACATGTGGCCTTACTAGTCAATATAAAATCAAGAGATATTTTGTAAAAGGGTCTTATGTTTTTGGTCATATTAGGGTCTGGGTCGTAGAACATGTTGTTGATGCGTTTGGGTCGTAGACTAACCTTTGACCGTTGGAAAATCATTAGTTGACCTTTTTTATTTTGATACACACCTTGACCATCTGTTGACTACGTTGACCGTTTGAATATTATCAAACATCTGTTGACTACGTTGATCGTTGATTGTAATGGAGTATGAGGAGAAAATTTAGACATGATAATTATTAAAAGCAAATGAATTTGACTTCTCCAGAGTCCAGAAACGCAATCTGAAATTTACATTCGTGAAACCATTCCATAATTTAATATAAACAAAACTGATAACCAATTAGTAAATCCCCACAAGTTAAAATTAGAGATGCCTATATGCAACAATTCAAGCAAAGACCTCAGTCTTTAAATAATTAATCAAAACCCATGAAAGCGAAAATGGAATGAGAGAGAATTACAAAACCCTAATTCGATGAGAATGGAGGTAAGAAGGGAAGTCAGAGAACGAATTAATCTTTATAAATTCACTGTAACATACCATGATTGAGATGCAAGCATTTGATCGATAGAAAGAGATTTAATGCACCGGTGCAGATTTAGTTATTTTTAAGATTGTTGCTGCCATTAGAGATGATAATGGTGATAAGGCTTATTCATGGAAACATGGGAGGAGGAAGACGCAACTGTTTGGGGTTTTAAACGGTGTTCAGGATATGATGTCATTCATCATTTTTGCAAAGGCTTTTTAGTAACAAATACAGACAGTCAAAGTAGTCTTTATGAGTCAACGACCCAAATACACCAACGGCATGTTTTATGACCCATACCTTAATATAGCCAAAAAGATAAGATCCTTTTACAAAATATCTTTAAAATCTAACAACACATCATTATTCATCACGTGCCCATTTTTGCTCAATTTTTCGATTGATTTTCAAAACATGTATTCCCAGTGGCGGATGCACATGGAGTCAAGTGGGGTCAGTTGACCCCACTCAAATTACAGTTTTAGTGTTAGGGACATACTCCCTCCGTACCTATATTATATAAGCGGAATTTTGAATTTTGCTTGTTTCATTAAATAGGCGAAAAACTATTTCCAAGATGAATATTTCCACACACCCTTATTTATAGTACATGAATAATTGTGTTATCAATAGGACAAAGCGTAAAACATGAAAAACATAAAAAACAATAATTATAAATTCAATGTACTTTCCTAAAAATAATAATTATAAATTCAATGTCCCTTTATCTAAGAGAGTTGCCCCCTCCGCCTATATAAGTGGTACGGAGGGAGTAGATAATCTGTGATAATTCTACTCTTGCCCCCATTGAAATATCTGCTCTGAACCCACTCACATCAAAAAAGAGATATGAAGGGAGAAAAATAAAGGAAGTTAAAACATAATCCTCCATAATTGAGGTAATGAAATTAATTCCTAAGTGAGCAATAGGTAGTGTAACATTTATTTGATCTGATCAAAACGTATCTTAAGGTGAGACAGGTCAATTACAAATATTTGATGATTTGTATTATGAATTAATTTTGGTTTTTCCAATAATAAAATTTTGGTTATTTCGAATAGTTACTTTTACTTTGGTCTATTGGGCTTATACCAAGAAAAAAAAATATAATAGTGGCGGAACTATGTAAGGATTAAGAAGGGCATTGTCATCCCAAAAATTTCGGGCGACCTTCGACCGCACCTCCGTCAATATTTTGACCATATTGATATAAATTTCTGGGTCCACCATTGTATATCCCTTTTTATCATTTCCAAAAGAAAATTGGGATATTTAACATTGGCTAATGTTATCCCGCACGACAATGCAAGGCATCGATATAAGCTAGCAGGTTCGTTGCCGTCAGATTATCAAAAAATCGTATCCTTACGAAAAGAATTCATCCAGGAGTAAAGATAATTATTAGCAGGTGTAGATGGGGAAAAACGATTTGCTGGTTTTTCAGGGAATGGAGAGACGACCGTGCGGACGGAGGCTCCTCAACCGAGCAACCGCCTAACCTCAAACAGGATGCACCGCACGTGAGTGCTTTGAGTTCGAGAGATCAATCGCCAGAACTCCGGCCTAAACCAAGAAATGGCCGTTCCAGAGTCAATTCGGTCACAAAGAGGGAAGAGGGTTGATCTGTAGGAGGGAAGCTGAGAAGTGTGTGAGATCGATGGTGATCAAGGATCGTGAATTGTTGTGGGTTTCTGCAAATGAAGAATAAGTTGAATTCTTCTCAATTGAGGGAGATTGTTGCTCACACGATGATTCTTGGTTAGACGATGGATGTTGTCTATTCGACCAATCTTGTGTTCGTTCTCAATCGTGAATTCAGAAACTTATTTATATTGCTAGAATGTAGACACATTAATCTCCAGTAAGTGTGACGGTTGCTCGAGTGAAAGAGTGGTAAAATGGGAAATCGTGGTTTAACCAATTCCAGGTCGTGCGGAGACTTGGTTGATTGTCCACCCACTACTTTGCTAACTCCCTCAACTGCCTGCACGACTTACTCACATTTCCCATCGCGGATGAACACACGTGATGTAGGCCGCCAGATGATAGGTGTAGAATACACCGTATTTACTATATAGAGTTTATGCTTTCTTTGCTATTTTTCTTGTAAATTATGTATTTTACGAGTGTTTTTGAGTTATTAGGTACTTTGGAGTCACACGGAGGAAAAGAAGAAGAAATTACTCTATTTGAGCCAAAAGTGCAAAATTGTCATCTCATGGGGGAACACTATCGGGAGCCGAATCAAAGTTAAGAGGCAACTCTATTTGGAGGAGTACTAAACACAGTATAGCTAAGGTTAAGGGTGTTGCCATCAGGGTATCCCTTATCATTTATCGGTGGGTGTATTTATCGGATTCTATCTCTGGGGTGTACCTATCCATATCACCCTAACCCTAAAGTCGAGGGGGATGTCTCTCATTCATCCATTCTTTCACCTGGACCTGAAATTGAGATCCGAGAGATGTATAAAGATGGGTTCGATCTGAGTGTGAAATTGAACAGAGGAAGATGTTAATGGAGATGCAGAAGAAGAAGGTCGCAGAGATGATATTAACAGCAGTCGATAGAGAATAAATCAGATCGAAATGAAATAAGGGTTTACTGTGAGAATCGGAGAGAAGAAATGAAGAAGATTTGGTCTGTTTGAGATCGATAAGAGCTGAAGAATCAGAGATGGGTTCAAGATGGAGAGATGGTGGTATTCATTGATACGCAGAGATGAAGAGATTGAAATTAGGAACTAGGGTTCCTGAATTTAAGAATGGGTTCAACTCGGATTGAGGGTTGATTTGAGCTCTTTGAGATGAAATTCAGAGATGGGTTTATGGCTAATTTAAGGGTTTGCTGAGAAGATGGAATTGATGAATCAAAAATGGGTTTTACTGTGGTGGAGAAATTGAACCAAGAATGGGTATGGTGGTACTGTTGCTACGATGGGTTTGAATCTGATGAAGCTACAACAGATGAAGAAGGAGATGGATTTGGTTCTATCAAAGAAGAGGGTTCTGAATTATTGAAGAAGAACAGCTAGTTGTTGCCATGGATTAAAAGGGTTTTTGGTTGAATCTGTGATGGCAAAGACGATAAGCAATTGAAAGGGTTTCTGTGAATTTATGAGATTGTGAAGCAGATGAAGAAATTGGAGTTAAAGGTTGTAGCTGAGAAGAACTTAGAGATGAAGAGAGGGTATGTCAGTGTTCATTCTAAGCCGTGGATGGTGGTACAGGTAACTGCAAGAAATGTTGTTGTTGATGGGTGTGTATCAAGGAAGATAATGATGCTGGTTGTTGGAATTGAAACAAGGAGGAGTTGTAAGCAGAGAAGGAGTTGGTAACATTGGCAGGTAATGTCTGAGATGGATGCAGTCAGATTGGGTTTTGGGTTTGTGTATGAGTTTTGATGGTGTTGCAGGCAAGAAAAGAAGATGAACTGCTTTTACAGGGAATGAATGTTTGAAATTGCTTAGATGTATGCTAGGTTTCTTAACAGGAATGGAGCTAAAGAGAGGCCTGAACTTGGCCGGGAAATGTCCTGTAAACAGCCGAAACTCGGCCGATTTTATATTCCGACGAGTCGACTCGGTGTCGGCGATGATCGATCCAGGCGAGTCCGATGACCGATCCTTCTAAATGACTCAGTTAAGTTAGACGATTCAGACCAGTCAGATGTCTAACTGACTCGGCTGACTCCCCTTCTTTGACCCATTGACTAACGGAAGACCGTCAGTTTGACAGTTTACTTTAACAGAATCTGGACGGAATATTCTGTCCGTGGCAATGAATTTCAGGTGGCCGGCGGCGACATTTCAGGCCCATTTCCGGTGATCCCAGGATTTCTCCGGCGATCCAATTTGTGCAGAATTTTGTGAAGAATATTCTAGACTCATGGATGTGAAGACTTGAGTTTGGAATTGGATGGAGAATTTGGCTCAAATTTGGAAAGAGAAGATGGAAGATTTGAGAAAGACTTGAACTTGGAAATTGAATTGCTAAAGGAAAGGGGTTCTATTCCTTGGAAGATTTGGAGAAATTGAAGCCTATAAATAGAGAAGTTCTCTATACACTTTGACACACCCTCTACACACACAACACTTCTCTTTTCTTTATTCTTTGTGTGAACTCCTTAACATGAGTAGCTAATTTTATTATTGATTGAGGATGAATTCCTAGTTCTTAACATATGATTTGAGTTTTGTTTTTAATTCTATCTTGAAGTTTTTCACATGATTATCGTTTGTTTTTACTAATAGGAATGTTTATACATTCATGGTTGATTGATAGATTGTTTAGAGTGCACGCTAAATTGATTTGTTAATTTGATCTAAAGCTAGTGAAAGTTAGGGGATAAGTAATCGTTTCTTGACTCTTTACACAAGTAGCAAACACGAGACCTTGTGGAGGGATTCCGTGAAGCAATTGTGTGTGAAAACAATGTTAGCAAGTAGACCTTGATCTAAGAGTCTAACTACTAATATCAACCTAATAAGTTCATAAATCTTAATGCGTTTATTTAAATTACATCTTGAGTGATCTACTACTAGGTGGTTTGGTAAATAGAATCCGGTAGTCGAGAACTTCCGTATCCCGATGATATAAGGGATTTAGGGGTTTAACACCGATCTAGTCGCTTTACCTACGGTTGGTGATAACTGTGACTAATAACATGTGGATGAAAAACATAACTTGAATCATTGTTTTGCAACGAAGAAGGATTCCTTGATCTTGTCTCTCTTATTGATTTCAACTTTATATTTGAATTGCTTTGTTTATTTTCTTTTGCTTTATAAAACAAACCCCCCTTTGTGATAATTTTACAACTAAAAATCTCTTGCTCCTCGTGGGAACGAACTTGAATACACTATATTACTTGTTAATTAAGTGGAAAAATATTGATTAATTTGTTGTGGTTACGACACGCATCACCGACCAAAACCCTAATTAATATCCCCCATGTGACGTGGATTGATGTCTCATGAACGTGGATTCCGCAAAGCAGACGTGTATTTGATTAGTCAGTCGTTGACTTGATTAGACGATGAGTCTAAGTATTGTTCAGTCGAGCATGATTGTTGAATGCTCTAGGATTCATAAATTGAACACGTATGTTGGGACGTATAGTTCTTGAATGAATGATGTTGATAATTGAATCAACATAATGAATATTGCTCGCCTGAGCAAATATTGCTTGTATGATGAATTGTTGAATATTGATAGTTGAATCAATATTCGAGCATCTGAGCAAATATTGCTCATTCGATGAATTACTGAATATTGATAGTTGAATCAATATTCGAGCATCTGAGCAAATATTGCTCATTCGAATGCGAATATTGATAGTTGAATCATTATTCGAATATCCGAGATAGCTCATTCGATAAAATCAATATTGGTAGTTGAATCAATATTCAAGCATCTTAGCAAATATTGCTCATTCGATGAATTATTGAATATTGATAGTTGAATCAATATTCGAACATCTGAGCAAATATTGCTCATTCGATAAATTACTGAATATTGATAGTTGAATCAATATTCGAGCATCTGAGCAAATATTGCTCATTCGGTAAATTACTAAATATTGATAGTTGAATCAATATTCGAACATCTGAGCAAATATTGCTCATTCGATAAATTACTAAATATTGATACTCCCTCCATTTCAAAAAGACCGTCCTCTATTCCATTTTGGTCTGTTTCAAAATTATGTCCAGCTTTTGTTTATAGTAAGGCTGTCAATGGGTCCGGGTCCTCCCGGGTACCGTGCTACCCGGAACCGGACCCTATTATTTTTTTCGGTTCCGGGTCCGGTTCTTAAATTAGTAGGCCCAGAACCGGAACCTATAAAACAGCCGGGTACCTACCGGTTCCGGGTATTAAACGGGTATTTTTCAGTTCAATTCTAAATTACATATTGACAAACGTAGAGTCATAAGAATCCTTCTATTCAGTTCCAAACTTCCAAATTGCACATTGATAACATTGAACATAGTCATTAGATAGACATTGAACATAGTCATTAGATTAAAAAAAAGAAAAGAAAAATAGACGTAGTCATTGAATCCTTAATAGTCGTCTACAAAAGCAGTTAGTGCCTAAATAATTAAATCCCCCTTAATTGTTAACTGGTTAGCCTAATTTCCCCTTATTAAATCCCTAGCCTTATATCTTGCAAATAACCGCCCCTATCATCATCCATGGTCATAATCTCCATCTCGTGGCTTCCAGAAATTGAAAATGTTACCTTCCGTTTAAGCATCTACTGATAGACACTTGATATGATTTAAATCATACCCTTTTCAAAAGAATAGATAAGATCTACTGATAGACAAGGTTTTTACATGTAGTAGCGCCAAAAATGGAAACATGAAAACAAATTTGGGGAAAAAAAAGAAAAATGCAATTTTTGGGAAACACGGGAAGAAACCCATGCCTATACATTTGATGTTTCCCTTTTCTGAAAAATGAAAAACATTCTCAAGAAACTCCATTTTTTGGAGTAACCAGGAACCTAATCAAACCAACGAATTTCCCCCATCTTTTTCTTTCTCATCGTCACCTCCATCAACTTCACACTCTTCTTCAGACAATAAGACTAATAATAATCACAATCGAAATACCATCCCCATCGACATCAAGATCTAGCCACTAACTGAGCTTGGAATAGAAGATGAAAGTAGAAGAGTTGGATTTGGATGCGACAATTTTAGTTTAGGGTTATTATTCTCTGAAGGTGTTAACGATTATATATATAACCCTTCACTTGACGAAATTAACCCTGGTATGAACTATAATTTACGATACCCGACTACCCGCGGGTACCCGGCGGGTAAGACCCGGTCGGAACCGTTTACAATCGGGTCTATTCGGGTCTACCCGCTTTGGACCCGAAATCGCTGATGGGTCCAATTTCGGGACCCAGACCCGGACCCAATTAACCCGGTTCCGGTCCGGGTCCGGGTATTTGGGTACCCATTGACAGCCCTAGTTTATGGTCATATTGTTCCAATAAACTCTCTGATATACCCTTAAGTTTTTTATATTCATAAAATTTTTTTAATAGGACCCAATCTAAAATATTAATGAAATCTGTATAATGAAGGAAACAAATATATCCTTCTTTCCTTTTTAAGACAATGTATGTATATGGTTCCAAATTAAATTCCTTATAAAGGTTATATACTCCATAAATATACAATCTTTTTATCTCTATAATCTTTTCATCTTTTCTTTTTCTCTTCCAAACACCATTTTTATCTCTATAATCTTTTCATCACTCTTTTTTCCAAATTCCATGGACTACGAAAAGCTAGCTGACCTACTTTGCCGCACAATGTTCAGAATATTTTCTCTTTTACTTTGGTGATATTGTTTCCATAAATCGGATATGTTTAATTTTATTTTATTTATTTCCTATTTACAATCTCATATCAATATTTGGTAGTTTTTATTACTAACATTTTATTGAAATAAATTAGGCAAGTACTTGAGGGTAGGCATGTAAACTACTACGGTCTTCTTAATATCTTGACAAAGTCAAAACGGAGTATCTTTTTGAAACAGAGGGAGTAGTTGAATCAATATTCGAGCATCTGAGCAAATATTGCTCATTTGATGAATTATTGGTAACATGATCAAATAAAATATTAATTAAAATATTGATAGATGGACTGAATATAATATAATTAACCTAGATGTTGATTGCTGGATCAACATAAAATTATTAGCGTATGAACTTGCTCAGAATTATGATTTGCAGAGCATTCGTTCGAAACCTTAAATTTGATCAATTGATGATTTACTGAAAATAAGTCACTTAGTGAAGGAGGGACCGGCTACATGGGATGATGGTCGACCATGTAGCGCCCAGGTGCTCGAGTGTGCATGCACCAAAGTCCTTTGTTGACCAGTTGGTGAAAGGATGATCAAACGCTGGTTAATCATTTATTAAAATAGTGTAATAAAACCTAGTTATGGAGAGATGAGGGACCGACCAAGGAGTCATGGGACCGAACCTTGGTGGTTGTGAGACCAACTGATGGTCGATTGAGCAAATCCCAAGTTGGTTGGAGAGAGTTTGGACCTAATATGAACTGTTGAGAGATAATTAGGTCAAAATTATGAAAGAGTGTGGGACCGACTCCTTGCAAGCCTAGGGGCCAACCTTGGTCGGTCAAGGTGGCATGCCCCTGTCACCATCTTTGCCCGTGTTTTGATCTGAGAGTTTTGGTATTTTACGGGTGTGCGTTTGAGCAATACTTTGGATTTTTGAAGAGTTTGATCTTGGTTGAAACTCTCGATTTTGCTTAAATGAGCAAGTAGAACTTTGCTCGTGCGGCCGATATTTTGAGAATATTAAAATAATAATATTTTAATTGACGTGAGAAGCCTAGTCATCATGTGACTATTTGACTTTTGGCTTTTTTCATGGTTTGAGCAATATTTGAGAAAATATTGAAAAAACTAGGTTTTCGCTCAAACGATGGAGTTTCATGAGATGAAGGAAATAATAATATGAGAAAATAAGAAATTGCAAGGTATGGGACCGGCCACGCTAGGCACGGCCGGCCGGCTAGGTGGCCCGGTCCGTGATACCTTTCCTATTTTTTACTATTTTTTCATCGTTTGATGAAAAGTATGGAGAATCTAAGAGTTTTGCTCAAACGAGGGACTTTGCTCAAATGAAGGAGTCTTCATGAGATGAGAGAAAAGTAACAAAACAATATAAAATAATTTAAAGAGGCGTCGGACTAGCTATGGCGGCATGACCGGCAGGACGGTGGGCCTGGTCCCCTTAGGCACCTCTTTATTATTTTATTAATATTATTTTCCTCCCATTTTCCACAGGTTTTCTCGTTTGTCCATATTTTCGAATGCTCGATCGTGCGTTCGGGTGCTCATTTGTGCATTATTTTCTAAGTACACTCGCACCATTTTCTCGGGGCTTACTCGGTGGTGACCCAGATGCCAGATTGTTGAATATTTATTACTAATCCCTGAAATTCAGCTGAGAATCAGTCATGAAACGGAGCAATAAAATTAATTGAGTATCTATTACTAATCCATAGAATTCAGCTGAGAATTAAGGGAACGGAGTAATGAGATAAAATGGTTATCTATTACTAATCTATGGAATCCAGCTGAGGATCAGCCATGGAACGGAGTAATGAGATAAAATATATTATTTTCTAGGAATTCAATTGATGAATGACACGCTAGAATTAATCTATTTGCAGAATCGAGATATGAGATAATTGAAGCATCATATTCGTTCTGAGGGGTGTATAGTTAGGGAACAACGAGCAGCGTGACGTCATGAAGGCGTTAAGCTCTCTAACAAAGTTTAAATCTAGGAACCACCCAATCATTAAGAGATTCTATACACGGTCTCTCTACGTAGTCAGGGAACAACGAGCAGCGTGACGTCCTGAAGGCGTTAAGATCTCTAACAAACATTATGTCTAGGAGCCGCCCAATCATTTTGATTCTATGTAGAGGTGATGATGAAATGTGTGAAGCATCGAACACTTGGCTGAGTGGCCTTTCGAAAAACATATTCATCATAGCTCTGAGAGGAATGTTCGCTCAGTCAGAGATCATGAAATGTTTCACGGATCATAAAATATGAATCGTCACATACATTCCTGAAGTCGGATCAGAAACATGCAGTATCATGATTTTACGATTTTAGCCCTTGTCGAAAATCCACCATCAATATTAAGTCCCCTTCTTAGTGTGGGACAGTCATGTTCCGCAGTAAGCACTGGATAGTGATTTTCCAGTGGACGAGATAAGTATTTGAACTTAGTCGTACAAAGGCATTTTCAGAATCCCGATTTGCTTCAATGATGTCATGTACGAGCAAATGCCCAGATAAGGACCCTGTCAGTATGATAGAGTATTATCCCGTGAGCACGGAGAGATGAAGCACTCTTGATTTGTATGGTCAGACGTCCAGTTTTGGTCGGTTTAGCATTTACGGGCTCGGGCCCAAAATAAATCCTTGTTTTGGGAATAGATGCTCGTTCGATCGTTAGTTTAAGAAACAAACAATGATCCCTAGCATAAGAGAGATTTTTTTTTTTAAATAGACCTGCGTCTAATGATAAAAATTTTGTCCATGAGCTTTCACGAAAACCAAAATTTTATTTTTTAAATATGTGAGATTTCACAAAATGGAATAAACTCTAGTTTCAAAGGTGAATGCTCGTACGAGAGAAAAAGTTTTTTTTTAAATAGACGTGCGTCTATTAGTAATAAAAAAAATCTATGAGCTTTCATGAAGAATTTTATTTTCGATATGTGAGCTTTCACAATTTTTTGAAAATTTACTCTTGTTTCAAAGACGAATGCTCGCGCGAGGGAGCAAAAAATATTTTTTTAAAATTTACGTGAGTTTCACTTTAAAATATTTTTTTTTTTTTTGTGAAATCAATGTATTGATTTTAAACAACTGTTGAAAGTAGACAATTATACATGGTGAAATAAAGTTTGTATGTGAGTTTTCACAATTGTAGAATGGATGTCTGTCCAATTTTTGAAAAATCAGTGGATGTTCACTTAGTAAAAATTTACGTGGGTTGTTCACGATTTTATGAAAATCAATTTATGATTTTTGAATAATGAACTTTGCTCGTCTTTGCAGGTTTGAAGAAACGAGAAAGTTGTTGAAACTTTTGTGCTAAGTTCACCATTGTTAGTGAAATTGTAAACATGCAAGAGTTGGATTGTTACCATTTTTGTTGCATGTTTGTTATTGATATATCCATGACTCCATGTCTTTCGCCTCAGATAATGTTGACTTCCAGTTACAACCACCCTTCTGGCTCTTCCGGGGAACGCTCCAGAAATATCAAGTCAAAGATGAAGACTTATGCAGATGTTCATGCCAAGGTGAATCAACCTTTCAGAGATGCTGGAAAGCTGATACATAGTATGTCTCTTGATCATCTGAGAGTGGTTTGTGCTAAGATACATGCTTTCTTGGTCTTAGCAGATGCGGAGGGAAAGCAGAGACGTGATGAACAAAAGAAAAGAGTTGAAGATGAAAAGCTCATATCTCATCAGCAGATGCACCGCCGACTTCAGCAAGTGAGACTATCGTCTGAAAATGAAGTTCGGCCTTGCGTTGATGGTGTGGCTCCTGATTCAAATGTGTATGAATGAAGAATTTCGTCATAACTCGTCATCAGAAAATTCAGAAGTTAGGTCTTCATTGAAAATGCAGTAGAATCTTCATACGATGTCCGTTTTTGATGATCTACCCAAACTTTTTGATTCCCAGGAAATTTCCTAGCTTTATCAAAGAAGCTTTTTGAGTTTGGAGCTCGTTTAGCGGGTCAAATAGACAAAACAAAAAGTTCCAGGAGAATTTCAGAGAATTTTTTCTGCAGTGACGATGTCCAGTGTTTAACCCACGGATCTTAGATCGTTCATCCGATCAACTTGAATTTTGGATATGTCATAGAAAACATCCATACGAAGAGAATGACATATGACCCATGTATTGATCCGTTTCCAATTGATCCCAGTTCATCGTCTTATACAGGGCAGCGTAACACGGCTTCAGTTGGACTTGTTGTAAAACGTTTTATTTGGTCTCTGGACCATTTGATTGTCGTCTTGGATGCTCGATGAAGGATTTCAATGTCATTGATTAATTTGCGATCTGAACCCCTTGATTGATACATGAGCATGGTGCTTGCAGTGCCATCTTGTTTCTGTCGATCGTAGAAACATCACTTAAAACCACGGTCACGGGACCATAAGCGAGGTTGCTCTCAAGGGGGATGATGTAATGACGATGGTTGCATGTCCCGGTGGTAGCTGATAGGTGTCTAAAACACCTAATTCTATAACTAGTATTTATGCTTTCTTTGCTACTTTTCTTGTAAATTATGTATCTTATATTTGCCTTTGAGTTTATTAGGTGCAACGGAGTCATTTGGAGCAAAAGAAGGAGAAATGTCTATTTGGAACATAAAGAACAAAAAGCGTCAGTTCTTATGTACAACTGCTATTGGGAGCGGAACCGATCCAAGCCAACCATTGCAGCTTAGTCTAGAGAAGCAAGGAAAATACATTCTTGGTTGGCCCTTATCTACTCTACCAGGGTGGCTATAGCCATTCACATTTCCTACAGAGCCCTAAAATTCAGAGAGAAATCAATTCTCTCATCATTTCTTGCTCTTATCATCTCGAAATATGCAAGAGTTACGGCGGCACCATAGCGAAAAGAAAGAAAGAGAAATCGAGAATTCATGAGATAAACGGCGAGGAATTTGAGAGATAATCTAGTTCTGCTGATGCTTGAGTGAATAAACGGAGAGATAGAGATGATGATGGGGTTGAACCAGATCGAGAAAATGAATCTGTTAATGTTATGAGGAAGGAAGTTAGGGTTTCAGATGATTATGAATTTAAAGTGATTCTGTTGTTGATTCGATGGGGTTTAGGTTGATTAAGGTGCTAATGATCATGGGTATGTGTTGGAATTGAGTTACAGTGCGAGGTATTCGAGAATTTGAGCCAACAAAGTTGCACGGATATGTTTGAATTCAGATCTGGGATGAATTTGAGCTGCTGATACACATGGGTTCTGTTAATGGCTTGAGATGATGGTGCTTGAAGTGGTTGCTGCCATTAGTTCCAGGGAGATGATTATGAGACACTGAAGAGAAGACTCAGCTGAAATGGAGTAAGCTGCTGCCATGGATCGATTGTTGAGATGATGAAGAATACAGGGGCTTGTTGTTGACATGGGTGAATTGTGGTTCTGGTGGATGGTTGCAGGTGCCAGTGGTATTGAGGGTTTGCCGTTGAGAAATATCAACAACTTAGAGGGATGTTGGCTGTTGTTGCCAGTGGGATGTTGTTGGTACTGATATTTTGAGCTGAAGTTACATAATTGCAGCTAGAGGAGTTAGGGTGAGTGATTGAGACGCAGAAATTATGATTTGAGGAATTGTGGATGATTACAGGTGGTTCTTTGTTGAAATGTACCATGTGGTGTTGTTGAAGCAGTATTAACATGAGGAGATGATGAACAGCTCAAATGGTTTGAACTGAGAATGTAGGAGATGTTGTAGGTGAGCTAGGAATGTTCTGCAACTGTTATTGAAGCTTAAGTTCTGTGTTGAGCTCGAATTGCAGGGGAGTAAGAAATGTTGGTTGCTGCTACAAGGGTCCGGAGAGAAGCTTGAATTCGAGAAAGTACGATCCACTTGGTGATGGCTGTGGAATTGCGGCTCATTGGAAGCCAAGGATGGAGGAAGAGGCTTTGGTGAATGAACATAAGCAGGGAATAACTCAGTTTAGAGTTGTTGCAGGAGCTGAACTGAAGTGGAGCTGAAAAGAAGATGATGCTGCCAAGGGTTGCCGCTGGTACTAGAGCAGTGAATGGGAGAAGCACAGAAGAGGGTTGAACTGAATGTAGATGTATGTTTAGGAAATGGTGCAGGCAGTGATGCTGATACATTGCATCTGGAGGTTTGGGCTGTTATGTGTAGTCAGGGAAGCTGCATAATGGATTGCAGGTGGTGTATGAGCCTCTTGGGTTAATTGGCTGAATCAATGGCATGAGTTTGATATGGACTTGAACTAGAGAATGCAATGATGCGGTGGCTTGAGATGTAAGTGGTGGAATAAGGAATAGGAGATGTTGCTGATGGAGTTGTTGTTATGCAATTGAAGCTAGAACAGTTTGGTGGTGAATGGCTTGAGGAAGCTAAGCAACTGGAGGTCCTGCAATGCAGAAAATGGGAGAGCTAGATACTGAGAATGGTTTGCCGCTTAGAATGGCTTGAGAATGGGTGTTTGAGATGTTGATAGTGAGCTACAAGAAGACTCTGTATGAATTGAAGAGTGCAGGGAAAGTTACATAGACCAGCCATCATGGCTGGAGTTGAACTGGTGAAACAGAATCATTGTGCATTCTATCAATAGTCTGTGCAAATGGCCTAGGCCAAGGTGACTCGGACCCTGACTCAACTAAGTGACTGATTCAGATCCTGACTCGTTAGTCAACCGTTAACTTTGACGGTCGTTAGTCAAAGGTGACTCGGACCCTGACTCAACTCGGACCCGTTAGTCAACCGTTAACTTTGACGGTCGACTGTTAGCTTTGACCGGTGACCGAGTGGACTTTGACGGTCACCTGAGATGCTTGCCGACGACTTTTCCGACCAACTTCCGGCGTGTCACCAGTTTTCCGACGACATATTTTTGGTATAATTTCTACATAGGTTTTTCTCACATATGGGCTTGGTGGATTTTCATCTAATGGACTTTTAAATACTTGACCTAGTTTTGGAAAGGAAAGGATTATAAAAGGAGACTTCTGCAACTTTCATAGGGGAGATTATTCTTGGAGCTTTTGGAGAGAGCCGTACTAGGGTTTGCTTTGTTCATCTTCTTCTATTCAATTAAAATATTTGTGATGAACTCCATATCTATGAGTAGCTAAATCTTATATTATTGGTTAAGGATGTAGTCCTTATTCTAAAACTTGTGCTTGATTAATGCATTAGTTTCTCTCTTGATTATCGTTCAAATCTCTATTGTTTGTATATTCACATGATTGATGTATTGTGATAGGATTAGATGCTTGCTTAGTTAAGTGGCCAATTAATTGAACTTGCACCTTGTCCATAGCTATTTTAGGGTTTTTCATCGAGCGATAACCCTGAATACAAGTAGCATGATATGATTACGGATTGTAGTGATACACTCTTGTAATCATATGTAGAGTTTGACCATTGTCTGAATTGTTATGCGCAATGTATGACAATTGCATTGATTAGCCTATTTCTGAAACTTAATGCTCCTAGGAATTGAACTTAATTAGCGCAAGGCGTTAGGTTATTCTTTAGGTAGAATTCACATATGCAGCTCTAATGTGTGTGTTGATAAACTTAGAAAATTAATAGATTATCTTGCTCTCTTGATACTCTAGGCTTTTGATGATAAAGAGATTAAATTGTAATTCTAATCATATATGCAAGCACATGTTTAAGATTGAAGATGAATTCCTTGACCAATATCTTTCTCTCATTGATTACTTTCTACAATTTACTTTGTTTTTGATTTACTTTTATTGCTTACATAAAAATCAGAAATCCCCCCAATTGGTTACTTTAGGAAATTGAATACCTAATAACTACAACTGCCTCTCTGTGGAAACGAACTCTTTCTTATCATATACTTTAGGAAAGTGAAATTATTTTTTACGCGGATTTGCAAATTGCAAGAAGGCGGAACTAGAAAAGGAGATTTTAGATATTCTTAAGAAGATCCATGTGAACATACCACTCATAGATGCAATCAAGCAAGTTCCAAAGTATGCAAAGGTGTTGAAGGACTTGTGTACCAATAAACAAAGGCTCAAAGGTAATGAAGTGCTAAGTGTGGGGGAGAATGCTTCGGCAATCTTACAACACAAACTCCCACTGAAATGCAAGGATCCCAGTATCTTTGACATTCCAGTCACAATTGGTAACACCACATTTAACAAAGCTATGTTGGACTTAGGTGCATCCGTAAATGTTATGCCCGCATCATGTATAATTCACTTGACTTGGGTCCTCTTAAAAAGTTTGGAATTGTGTTGCAATTAGCCGATCACTCTAATGTCTACCCAATGGGTATTGTTGAGGATGTTCTTGTGCAGGTTAATCAACTAGTATTTCCAGCAGACTTTTGCGTGTTAGAGATGGATGAAGGTTCACCGGACTCGTCTCTTCCATTGCTACTTGCGCGTCCCTTCATGAAAACGGCGAAAACCATTATTGATGTTGAAAAGGGAATGCTGACTATGGAGTTTGATGGAGAAATAATATGTTTCAACATTTTCGAGACGATGAGATATCCTAGTGATGTCCACTCTTGTTTCTCCATTGATGTGATGGACACATTGGCGCAATAAATGTTTGAGTTGAATGGTGTTGATACTTTGGAAACCGTGCTTAATACACTTATTGATAATGGTTTGGAGTATGGTGATGAGATTAAAGAAACGGTTCTCTTGAATCACTACCGGAAAAATCAGCAATTAAGAATATTTCTTATGCTTCTTTACCTTGCAATGATGAAAAACTTGTGCCTTCTATTGTTAAATCTCCAAAGTTAGAATTGAAACCTCTTCCAAGTCACTTAAAGTACTTATATTTGGGTGACAAGGAAGACTTACCCGTGATTGTTTCTAATGAGCTTAGTGAATTACAGGAGCAAAAACTTATAAGGGTGCTAAGGACGTACATGACGGCCATAGGATGGACAATCCGATATCAAGGGTATAAGCCTGTAGCGCCCCTAAAGCTAGCAGCTGACTAATCCAAGAGATTAGCAAAATAAAGAGGCACTAAGAATCTAAATCATATACTTAAGCATTCAATTAAGAAATCTGCTACAAAATTTAACCCAAAAAATAGCCCAGCTCAGAAATATATATGCAAGAACTTCTCTCAGATGATACATATACAATATTCATTTATTTTGCAAATATAAACAACATAATAAACATAGCATAAGATAACTAATTAACGGAGTCAACTCCCCGAAGCTTTCATTGCGCAACTCGCACATCTTGATTTATCACAAACCGAAAGTGGGAATGGGTGAGCACATCATCCCTAAAAGGGGTGCCCAAAGTAGGAATAACATTTAACTTTCATGTAATCATTGGAAATGATTTGAAAACAATTCATGTTTTCCCTAACACTAAACACACCAATTCACAGAATAAACATTAGCTAATATGGTGATTCAGCCTCCACCTAGTTATTGCATAAAAGCTCGAAAGTAAGTAGGTATAAAAGAAGGAGCAGTATCTTATATACCACGGATGGAAATTCTCATTTCCAAGCAATCAAATGGAAATTCTTATTTCCCAACCAATTCATAAAGACGAACAAAGCATTACGATTCCTTTCCAAGCAATGTAAAGATTAAAAGAAACAACAGAACTTTTGAAATTTTAAATAAAACAATGCATGGAATACACAACCAGACAATGCATGAATTTGTTAAACATAAACTCTTGTAAAAGAAAACAACAATAATCACAAAAGAGCTAAATATAAATTCCCACCTCTTTTGATGACAAGCCACGCCTACCTCGAGATCCACGATCCACTGGTTCATCCTTTGAATCGATCGTTGTTAATAAAGTCTAACTGTTAATCATACAAGCACTCTAAGAGTTTAGCCAAAAGGCTCACACAAGAATCATAACATAAACCCATATAATTCTCTAGTTTTAAGCTAAGTGAACTATCTAATGGTTCTAAGCCCATTATGGTATCTCATTCTCTACTTCTAACATAACTAAGAGTTTCTTGTTCTAATTAGGTTGATTCTATAGTCCATAGCTAAGTCTTATGAATATCTACAACCTTGTAGAATAAGCCAAAGGCTAATTCGGACCACAAGAGGTCCAATTCATCAAAATAGGAATACTAAACCTAAGCCAAGTCCACTAAAAAAACCCATTACACAAGGCCTGGCCCAAATGGGTCAATCTCACGGTCACTGGCGGTCAAAGGGATCAACTAACAGTCCACGTCCAGTCAAGATCAAGTCTAGGGTAATCAACACAGTCAAGGTCCACTGAGTCAACTCAGGTAACAAATCGGGATCAAAACCAAATACTGAGTTAACTCAACTCAGTCGGCTAAGAACAAACCGAGCCGATCAATAAGCTCGATCGAGATATGCTAAGGTTCAAGCCGAGCCATTGCACAGGACAAAGGTTCTTCACACAGCCGCAACTCTAATCTCAGTTTAATCTCAATCTATTCATTCATTCCAATTTATAACTCAAAATTGATCTAAACCTATTTAACTCATCGATATACAATTCTTCCCTTTAAGATAACTCTATAATTCACTTTAAATTACATAAAACAGGTTACCTTAATCTGCAGATGCAGGCTTTCACTAAGACCATTGCTATAGCAACATTATAATCAACTTCAGCTCATACATCTTGTCAGCACAAACAAACACCAAGAGTCTCAACCAATAATAAACTACTTCAGTTGAGTCCAGTTCAACACATTCACCACTATGATCTCTTGTTCATCCTCGACTACACTCTCACGACATTAATACCAAATCTCATACCCTGTAATTATTATTTATCCCATAAAATCTGCAATTTAACTCCCTTAACAACTCCAAGGCCCTACATTCACCAAACCAATACCACCTGCAACTTGGTTGTTCGATGTACTCAATCATCACACCGCATCTTCATATCTCAGCTTAACTATTTTGAGAATACCATATTTACATCTATAACTTCGTGTCTTCCACATCAGCGTCACCTCCCACTGCTACACTTAAACCCATTTTGGTTCAATACTCCCAATTACAGATCAAACCCAAACTGCAACCTTCTCCTACTACAACTTACCAACCACATAAGCGACCCATAACATACTGTTATCTTCATCCCATTTCATCAACAACCTCTCAACAACAAACCCATTTTCTGACTACTGCAGCAACAACCACTGACCACAATTAACTCAGTTTCAAACACATATCTATCTCATAACCATTTCAATTCATAAAGCTCAACCTCTGCATTAATTCTAGCACATATCCACTTCTCACAACCAACACAACCTAAACCTTATCACATCCATAAACAAATACATACCACAGCAAACTTCATCCACGGTTACCTTCAAGTACAACTTAATAAACTACCAATCCTACACATTCATCTAACTGTCCCCATCATCGGATTATTCTAGCACCAGCCTAACAAAAACCAATTCGACATCACCACTATTGATTCCACTTACTTCAATAACAACTCCCACAGTACCACAGAGACATTCATATATTCAATCTCATCACTACATCCAATAGCTCAATCATTATCATTACAAAAAACTCATAAACTCAAGGAATATATATAGACTTCAACTGAGAAAAACAAGGGTTTACCTTATATCAAATTCCTGCCAAAACCCATCTTCAATCACTCCATTAGAGCATCAATTTCGTCTTCTACATATACCCTGAGTTACTCTTACGAACTATAATTGTCCATTTCTTCATGAACATCTTTGTAATATCCAATTAACTTCAGTTCATCAGACTATACTTCAATTCAGAGCAAACCCCTCATTAATTCAATCCTCTTTATAACGATTTCATCTTCTAATTCTTCCTTGAACTTCTTACAAAACCCTAAGTTTGGATTCAATCACTAGAATGACTCTGTAACTTCAATTAAACATCAACCCAATCGTTCTTCATCTGCCAGGAACTCGATGCTCTAATCAATTCCACAAAACCTCAATCAAACTTCATCTTCCAGAAACCCTAACTCTTAATTCATTATCTCCTTCGAGTCTGAATCAACAGCAGACAACAACACCATCACTATCTATAACTCCAAGATCTTCTCAAACATGTTTCTATCTCAAAACTCTAATTTATCTCTCAAATTTCTACCAGGAAGAACAGAGAAGAAGAAAAAGAGAGAAGGAAAGAAAGAATGAGAAGAAAGAAGAAGAATAAGAAATCTGTGCTTATCTTCTCGACTTGGTCTTGATAAGGCCGACCCAAAATACTAAAGGCACCCGACCAAAAGATAAGGGCAGCCAGGTCGGCAAAGAACTAAACCAACGATATCTTCTTCGTCTGGTATCCGAATGACGCGTGCGAGTAGTCCATTCCGCCTAACTTTTAGAGATCTATCGAGTGATACTAATTATGTATCTAAAACGTTGTTAGATTATTTTCTAACAAATAAAATTATAATAACTAATCGAGTCACTAGCGGCTAAATCGTCTCTTGACTAGTCTAATAGCGTTGACGAGCTTGAGGGTCTTTACATTCTCCCCACCTTATACATTTTCGTCCTTGAAAATCAAACCACCCTTATGGTCTTCAAAAACTTCCCACCTTATAGAATAATCCCTTCTCCTGTATAAGCGCAAAAAACATAAAGTAAAGCACAAACCTAAATGGCTTTCTACAACTAAAATCTAAATTTGTAGCTCTAGGTTTCAAAGGCTAGTTTCTATTTCAATAAGTTACTAGTTCTAATTTCGAGAGAAAATATTCTATAAGTTTCTAAATAAACTTCGGGTTCTATTAGTTCACTATCAGAAGCAAGTTTCCGTTCTATGTCTAGTGATACAAGAATGCAGTTGCCCTGTCTAGGTTCGCGACGCCCGACAATGCCTACCTACATAACAAGTATCACCCGAACACATCAGAATTACCAACCTCATTATTCCCCAGTGCCGGATTAACTAAGTATTAATTTATTAAGATTAATTAGTCTCTAAACTTCTGTCTCAACTGGTGTAATTCTGATAAATTTACTTCATAATATATAAATAGTTCACATCATTTTAAACAATTTAGTCATCTGAATTATTATTTATTTATTTATTCATTTATTTCTTTTACCAATATAAGTAACCGCAATTCGATTTTACGTCAATTTATAATATTTGATAAATTTTTTTGAACTTTGTTGTAATACCATTATGTGACTTGATATAAATAAACTGCTAATAATTTTTCATAGTTGTTTGGTATTAATATTTTATTATTATTATTACATTTTTTTTCTTATTTCTTAAACCGATAAAAGTTAATCGTAACTAATCATAATGCCAGGTTTTATTAATAATACCATGTTTGATTTAATCTAACTATTTCCTTAAATTTTATATTATTGCTAAGTAATCCTTGAGTTTCACTGCTAATGAAAACTACATTTTGCTATTACTATACTATAAAGTAATTAGTATTATATAATATTACTATTTGCTTATCTTATCAAAAATTATTGTCTTAATTATATCATCATTTTCATTATTCTTAAGTTAATTAATCCAGTTGATACACTAAGCCTTAATCTTCTAAATATAACTCTTCATTAACGTAAAGGTTCATATAATAGATTTTATTTATTCAGATTGAATTTGTATATCTAGTTAAATATTGGCGTTGGAAATTTAATATGATTTATATCTGAGTCTGCATAAATTTTAACATGTCTTAGATTTTGGTATTAATAGTAAGTATCTTATTCATAGGCAAAATTAATCTCCTTTAAGTCTAATTTTGTACTAAGCATTCAAGTACTATAAATATCACTTCATGTGTATAATTTAGTGGTTTAGTTAGTCATTAATTGGACTAAAGATAATTTGGGTAGAAGATCGTTAACGAGTTTAGTCTTCATTTTACGCATTATATGACTTCACGTTTTTAATCCTACCTAATAAGTTTTATATTAATTATCTGGTTCAAACGTAAAATATATAATTCTAATTTGCTATTAGTTAATTTCGCAAAACTTAACCGTAGATAAGCACTAATAATTTTTTTCATAGATATTTAATCCTAATCATTATTTTATCGCTATATATTTGTTGACGAGATTTTAATTTAAGTTATGCTCAACATAATATTAATTTAAATTCTAACAGGTTTTAGTTCGTCATACTAATTTTCCATTTCAAAAGATGATGAATCTATTTACGTGAAGGATCCTATCAATATATGAATTTATTTTCTTTTAATTCTTATATTACACTTAGCATCCGAATACTATTATTACTACTTCACGTATATTTGTTTCATTTTAATGATTTACTAAATTAGTTGTCGAAGTAAAGAAAATTTGAGTATAAGATTATTAAGAACTTTAATCTTTTTATCTTATGCAATATATCCGCACGTTCTTAGGTCTAATATAATATGTCTTATATATTATCTATCTGGTTTCAATGCACAAGTATGTATTCTAGTTTTATTTAATTTACAAAATCGGGCTGTTGACAATTACTAATAATTTTGTGTAGCTATTTGATCCTAATTATTACTTTTATCGTTATATATTTACTAATAAGGTTTTAATCAGATAAAGTTCAATACAATGCTATTTGATAAGTGTTAATATTACTTTCATCATGATTATTAGTGATCTTATTATCATTTATTATTATTAACACCAGTGATCGAACTATTATCTTAACTACTCTTACAAAAAATATTGTTGAGTTCAAAATATTATTAACATTTATGTAATTATAAATTGTTGAATCTTCGTATAAGTCAAGGTATTCAATGAGTTTCTATGTGATTTTCAAGATTTATCAATAATATAATCTCACTATTTTTAGTATTGAATTGTCTAGTGTTCACACTTTTTATACTAATTATTCTCTAATCTTTATTAGATAAAATTATTGGTGTACCCTACAATTTTTACTTCATTACCTATACAAACAACCAACAAACAAATCAACCAATTAAATAAATCTTTTAATTATTGATAGATTTTAGTGATTAAGATTTATCTCACAACCCAACCCATTTCTAAACTAATCTAGTTCTCTAACTAGCACTGGATAATTCTATCTTTTCCCATGTAAGATCTAATAATGAGCTCTGATACCAACATTGTAGCGCCCCCAAAGCTAGCAGCTGACTAATCCAAGAGATTAGCTAAATAAAGAGGCACTAAGAATCTAAATCATATACTTAAGCATTCAATTAAGAAATCTGCTACAAAATTTAACCCAAAAACTAGCCCCGCCGTAAATATATATCGGGGAACTTCTCTCAGATGATACATATACAATAGTCATTTATTTTGCAAATATAAACAACATAATAAACATAGCAGAAGATAACTAATTAACGAAGTCAACTCCCCGAAGCTTTCGCTGCGCAACTCTGCACATCTTGATCTGTCTCTGAAACAGAAAGTGGGAATGGGTGAGCACGTCATCCCTAAAATGGGTGCCCAGTAGGAATAACATTTAACTTTCATGTAATCATTGTAAATGATTTGAAAACAATTCATGTTTTCCCTAACACTAAACACACCAATTCACAGAGTAAACATTCATGTATATGGAACTAACTCCTTCCAAACAATGTATAATATGGTTATTCAGCCTCAACCTAGATAGCTAATATGGTGATTCAGCCTCCACCTAGTTATTGCATAAAAGCTCGAAAGTAAGTAGGTATAAAAGAAGGAGCAGTATCTTATATACCACGGATGGAAATTCTCATTTCCAAGCAATCAAATGGAAATTCTTATTTCCCAACCAATTCATAAAGACGAACAAAGCATTATGATTCCTTTCCAAGCAATGGAAAGATTAAAAGAAACAACAGAACTTTTGAAATTTTAAATAAAACAATGCATGTAATACACAACCAGACAATGCATGAATTTGTTAAACATAAACTCTTGTAAAAGAAAACAACAATAATCACAAAAGAGCTAAATATAAATTCCCGCCTCTTTTGATGACAAGCCACGCCTACCTCGAGATCCACGATCCACTGGTTCATCCTTTGAATCGATCGTTGTTAATAAAGTCTAACTGTTAATCATACAAGCACTCTAAGAGTTTAGCCAAAAGGCTCACACAAGAATCATAACATAAACCCATATAATTCTCTAGTTTTAAGCTAAGTGAACTATCTAATGGTTCTAAGCCCATTATGGTATCTCATTCTCTACCTCTAACATAACTAAGAGTTTACTATTCTAATTAGGTTGATTCTATAGTCCATAGCTAAGTCTTATGAATATCTACAACCTTGTAGAATAAGCCAAAGGCTAATTCGGACCACAAGAGGTCCAATTCATCAAAATAGGAATACTAAACCTAAGCCAAGTCCACTAAACAAACCCATTACACAAGGCCTGGCCCAAATGGGTCAATCTAACGGTCACTGGCGGTCAAAGGGATCAACTAACAGTCCACGTCCAGTCAAGGTCAAGTCCAGGGTAATCAACACGGTCAAGGTCCACTGAGTCAACTCAGGTAACAAATCGGGATCAAAACCAAATACTGAGTTAACTCAACTCAGTCAGCTAAGAACAAACCGAGCCAGACTGAATAAGCTCAGTCGGACATGCTAAGGTTCAAGCCTGAGCCATTGCACTGGACAAAGGTTCTTCACACAGCTGCAACTCTAATCTCAGTTTAATCTCAATCTATTCATTCATTCCAATTTATAACTCAAAATTTATCTAAACCTATTTAACTCATCGATATACAATTCTTCCCTTTAAGATAACTCTACAATTCACTTTAAATTACATAAAACAGGTTTCCTTAATTTGCAGATACAGGCTTTCACTAAGACCATTGCTATAGCAACATTACAATCAACTTCAGCTCATACATCTTGTGAGCACAAACAAACTCCAAGAGTCTCAACCAATCATAAACTACTTCAGTTGAGTCCAGTTCAACACATTCACCACTATGATCTCTTCTTCATCCTCGACTACACTCTCACGACATTAATACCAAATCTCATACCCTGTAATTATTATTTATCCCATAAAATCTACAATTTAACTCCCTTAACAACTCCAAGGCCCTGCATTCACCAAACCAATACCACCTGCAACTTCAGTTCCGTTCGATGTACTCAATCATCACCTGCATCTTCATATCTCAGCTTAACTATTTTAGAATACCATATTTACATCTATAACTCCGTGTCTTCGACATCAACGTCACCTCCCACTGCTACACTTAAACCCATTTTGGTTCAATACTCCCAATTACATATCAAACCCAAACTGCAACCTTCTCCTACTACAGCTTACCAGCCACATAAGCTACCCATAACATATTGTTATCTTCATCCCATTTAATCAACAACCTCTCAACAACAAACCCATTTTCTGACTACTGCAGCAACAACCACTAACCACAGTTAACTCAGTTCAAACACACATCTATCTCATAACCATTTCAATTCATAAAGCTCAACCTCTGCATTAATTATAGCACATATCCACTTCTCACAACCAACACAACCTAAATCTTATCACATCCATAAACAAATACATACCACAGCAAACTTCATCCACGGTTACCTTCAAGTACAACTTAATAAACTACCAATCCTACACATTCATCTAACTGTCCCCATCATCGGATTATTCTAGCATCAGCCCAACAAAAACCAATTCGACATCACCACTATTAATTCCACTTACTTCAATAACAACTCCCACAAGTACCACAGAGACATTCATATATTCAATCTCATCACTACATCCAATAGCTCAATCATTATCATTACAAAAACTCATAAACTCAAGGAATATATATAGACTTCAACTGAGAAAAACAAGGGTTTACCTTATATCAAATTCCTGCCAAAACCCAGCTTCAATCACTCCATTAGAGCATCAATTTCGTCTTCTACATATACCCCGAGTTACTCTTACGAACTCTAATTGTCCATTTCTTCATGAACAGCTCTGTAATATCCAATTAACTTCAGTTCATCCGACTATACTTCAATTCAGAGCAAACCCCTCATTAATTCAATCCTCTTTATAACGATTTCATCTTCTAATTCTTCCTTGAACTTCTTACAAAACCCTAACTTTGGATTCAATCACTAGAATGACTCTGTAACTTCAATTAAACATCGACCCAATCGTTCTTCATCTGCCAGGAACTCGATGCTCTAATCAATTCCACAAAACCTCAATCAAACTTCATCTTCCAGAAACCCTAACTCTTAATTCATTATCTCCTTCGAGTCTGAATCAACAGCAGACAACAATACCATCACTATCTATAACTCCATGATCTTCTCAAACCTATTTCGATCTCAAAACTCTAATTTATCTCTCAAATTTCTACCAGGAAGAACAGAGAAGAAGAAACATAGAGAAGGAAAGAAAGAATGAGAAGAAAGAAGAAGAATAAGAAATTTGTGCTTATCTTCTCGACTTGGTCTTGATAAGGCCGACCCAAAATACTAAAGGCACCCGACCAAAAGATAAGGGCAGCCAGGTCGGCTAAGAACTAAACCAACGATATCTTCTTCGTCTGGTATCCGAATGACGCGTGCGAGTAGTCCATTCCACCTAACTTTTAGAGATCTATCGAGTGATACTAATTTTGTATCTAAAACGTTGTTAGATTAGTTTCAAACAAATAAAATTATAATAACTAATCGAGTCACTAGCGGCTAAATCGTCTCTTGACTAGTATAATAGCGTTGACGAGCTTGAGGGTCTTTACAAAGCCCTGCCGTTTGTATGCACAAGATCCGTTTGGAGGACGATGCAAAGCCTACAAGGGAAGCGCAACGTCGTTTGAACCCTCACATGATGGAAGTTGTGAAAAAGGAGATACTCAAGCTTTTGGATGTGGGTGTTATCTACCCCATATACGATAGCAAGTGTGTAAGCCCGTTACAAGTGGTACCAAAGAAATCAGGTGTGACTGTGGTGGAAAATGATAAGAACGAACTTGTCCCAACTCGTGTGCAAACCGGTTTGAGGGTTTGTATTGATTATAGAAAATTGAATGCCACTACTAGAAAAGATCACTTTCCTTTACCATTTATTGATCAAATGCTTGAAAGTTTAGTTGGACACTCTTACTATTGCTTCCTTGATGGCTATTCAGGTTACAATCAGATTGTGATAGCGCCGGAGGATCAAGAGAAAACCACTTTCACTTGTCCATTCGGTACTTTTGCTTATAGAAGGATGCCTTTTGGCTTGTGCAATGCTCCAGCTACCTTCCAAAGGTATATGGTATAAGTATCTTTTCAGAATATGTTGAAAACATAATCGAAGTGTTCATGGACGATTTTAGTGCCTTTGGTGATTCATTTGACCTTTGCTTGAACAACTTGTCTCTAATCCTTGAACGATGTGTTGAAACAAACCTTGTGCTGAATTGGGAGAAGTGCCATTTCATGGTAACTCATGGCATAGTTTTAGGCCATATAATATCTTCTAAAGGCTTGGAAGTCGATAAATCTAAGATAGACCTTATTCGTGCTTTAACCCCTCCCATTACGGTGAGGGAGATACGTTCTTTTCTTGGTCTTGCAGGTTTTTATCGTAGATTCATCAAGGACTTTTCCAAGATAGCATCACCACTTTGTAACTTATTGCAAAAAAATGTGGTTTTTAACTTTGATGAAAAGTGTGTGGCGGCATTCAATCGTTTGAAAGAACTTTTGATATCAGCCCCTATCATTAAACCACCGGATTGGAGCAAGCCCTTTGAGTTTATGTGTGATGCTAGTGATTATGCGGTTGGTGCGGTGCTTGGGCAGCGTGTGGGGAAGATACCTCATGCTATTTATTATGCTTCTAGGACACTCAATGAGGCCCAACAAAACTACACAACCACTGAAAAAGAGTTATTAGCCATTGTTTTTGCTTTGGAAAAGTTTCGCTCTTATCTAATTGGTACAAAAGTTGTTGTCTTCTCTGATCATGCAGCACTTAGTTACTTGCTTACAAAGAAAGAGGCGAAACCGAGGCTCATACGATGGATTTTACTCTTGCAAGAATTTGACATAGAGATCAAAGACAAGAAAGGAATTGAGAACACCGTTGCGGATCACTTGAGTCGTCTTGCTGTGGACAAGGAAACTATCCCGTTGCGTGAAAGTTTCCCGGATGAGCAACTATTCTCAATTGTCTTTGGAGAACCATGGTACGCTGATATTGTTAATTACTTAGTTTCTAAACAAATCCCAAAGAACTTGTCTCGTGCTGAGAGGGAAAAACTTAAGAAGTTAGGAAACCAATACATATGGGATGATCCATACCTATGGAAACATTGTAGTGACCAAGTAATAAGAAGGTGCGTTCCCGAATCAGAATTTAATTCTATCTTGTCTTTTTGCCACTCATATGCTTGTGGAGGACACTTTGGGAACAAGAGAACCGCTCTCAAGGTACTAGAATGTGGTTTCTTTTGGCAAACTTTGTTTAAGGATGCACATGCATTTTGTACCACATGTGATATGTGCCAAAGAACATGCAATCTAGGTGCTCGAAATCAAATGCCACAAACTATTATTCAATTTGTTGAGGTTTTGATGTATGGGGAATTGATTTTATGGGCCCTTTTGTCAATTCTAGTGGGAATTATTATATCTTGCTTGCTTTGTGGATTATGTCTCGAAATGGGTGGAATCTAATGCCACCCCAACTAATGATTCTAAAGTTGTTTCAGATTTTGTGCAAGCTAATATATTTGCAAGGTTTGGCATTCCAAGAGCTATAATTAGCGATGGAGGTTCACACTTCAAAAACAGGTTTTTGCAAAGCTTGTTAAGGAAGTACAATGTGTCGCATAGGATTGCAACACCATACCATCCACAAACAAATGGACAAGTTGAGGTTTCCAACCGAGAGGTGAAATCCATTTTAGAGAAGACGGTGAATCCAACAAGGAAGGATTGGAGTATGCAACTCAATGATGCTTTGTGGGCTTATAGAACCGCATACAAAACACCTATTGGGATGTCTCCCTTTAGGTTTGTTTACGGTAAACCTTGTCACTTACCCGTGGAAATTGAGCATAAAGCGTTTTGGGCTATTAAGCAATGCAATATGGAGTTGGATGGTGCTTGAAGGAAAAGGAAGTTACAACTTCAAGAGCAAGAGGAGATCCGCAATGATGCATTTGAAAGCTCACGATTTTACAAGGAAAAGACGAAAGCTTTTCATGATAGTATGATTACAAAGAAACAATTTTGCATTGGGCAGAAAGTGCTTTTGTTTAATTCCCGTTTACAATTATTTCAGGGTAAATTAAGGTCACGTTGGTGTTGATGGTGGATTTTCATTTAAGGTTAAAATTGTAAAAACCAGAAAATTATGCGCTAACATCTTGTAAAAGATAAAGCCATTAATAAGTGTTGAATACTTCTTCACTTTACTAATTCACCTAGAATGGAGCATGTAGCAACAATCCCATTCTGTGAATTAAATACACGAAATTCATCCAGGTTGGAGCATGTAGCAACAATCCTATATACCTGTGAATTTATAGCATTATTAATTAATGCGTAAGCGACCTTGTATTTCGTACTCATTATCGGTGCGGCATGACGATCGAGTGTTGCTCTCGGTAGAGCAACACGAACCTCCAAGCATTATAATGAAAGCATGTACGAAATACCCGTACATGTGCTGCAACTCTCGGTGTGTTATACTAGCCCGATTGAGCAACTCTCGGTGTGTTATACTAGCCCGATTGAGCATCCGGACTGTCCGTATCAGTTTGGATATGATCTCGTTCATCCAACTTCACCAGCATGATTGGATGGCCCATATCAATTCCATAACCCCCAAGCAGGTATGGAATATTCGCTGCTGAACCAACGCGGACCCCGCATGGTCGGCCTCCAGAATTGGCATAGCTTGCCAAAACGTCCAAACCGGAAAACCCTAAATTAGGGTTTGCGGCACATTACATGTGTCACAAAACAGTCTCAACCATCCATCTTCGCAGGTATAGATGAAGGGTGTAGATGTAGATTCAAAAGGCCCAGAGCATGTCAACACAATCACCGTGGGCCCGCCTACGTACCTGACCAATCGGTCAGGACCAACCATGGTTGGTCATCCCAATTCGTCCGCCCAAACTAGCGTGGTTACACTTCCCAATTGCAAACTAATCTCGACCGCTCAACTTCGCCGGACGATTTGAGTGGCTCAGATCACGTTTTCATGGTACAGTAAGGTATAGGCATGAACACCAGCCTACCACCTACACGCCAGACCGATCGGCCAAGACCGACCAAGATTGGTTATCTTGGAACGCGCGCCCGAAGTGGGCATGATGCGCGGCTTTTGCGGCAGTTGATTGCATTTGCAAAATCGATCTCAACCACTCCTCTTTGTTGGTCAAATTGAGTGGCCTAGATCGCACCTTCATGAGACAGTGAGGTACGGACGTGTACACCGGCATGCTGTCTACACGCATGCCCGGTCGGTCCTTTCCAAAACACTTCCCATGCTTGGTTTCGACCAAGCTGAAGAGTGATGACTGCGCACCTCTTCAAAACCCTAATTCCATCAACGGTCGCAGATGAGTGTCTCAAAGATCATCTCGTCCGTCCAACTTCACCGGCTTGGTTATACAACCACAGTCGGGAGTTAATTGGTCGGTGAGGCGTCATGGTAATCACCACCCGTCACTCTACCACACCATGATGCGCACTCGCATAGAATACACATGATACTTCACAAGTATCGACTTCCTAAATAACTTAGTTATTTAATCTAGCATTACATGCAACTTTCTGTGGGTCCCATGATCCACACACTTGAGACATCAATCATGTCACAAACTGGGGGATACATACTGGGGTATTGGTCTGGCGGTTTACAGCGTGCAGCGTGCAACGCGCCATCACAAGAACGTGTCAGGAAGTCATGGACGGTTAGAGATGACAGGAGAAGTGGGCAAGACTGGTCGTGTAATACCAACACACAACTCCACTACTCCATCACTCCACTTCCTCCACTTCCCACGAGAGACGTGAATAAGGCTCAAATGACTTGTATAAATAGGTTCTCCTCCCTATTTTCCAAACAGGAGAAACAAGACAAGTCAGGACGACGAGGCAAGTGTTGATACAATCGTATTCGGACACCAGGAACCGATAGCTTACACCCGCAAGCCGGTTCGACTTTACGATACAAGTCATTCATAGCCAACATCTTCATATTCTCAACACCTTCTTCGCTTCCCTCCCTAAGATCAACCCCATCTCCTTCACTTTGTGACCGAAACAAGTCCGAAACGGCCATTTCTTGGTTTAGGCGGGACTTGCACAGATTGATCTCTCGAATCTACAAGCACTCCGCGCAAAGTGCATTTGTTTAAGGTTTAGACTCATTTCTCATCCACACACCCCAAATTACCAAAACCGCAGAAATAGTTTTCACCCATAAACAATTGGCGACCACAATGGGAGGTTAATCTCTCGGTTGTAAAGTCAATTTCTTCAAAATCCGATTCAATTTTATCAATTTCAAAAAGGGTAGATCTTAGGACTAATTCAATCATCAATCAATTTCAAGATGGTAGAACTCAGGTCTGGATCAGAAATCAATTCTGATGGAGCTAGTGTGGATAACACTCCCGGTGTCGATGTACTTGTCAGTGGAGCTTCCGTGGTCAATAAATCTTATGGAGCCGTCACTTCTACCACCAGTGCCAGCGTAGCAGGAGATGTTCCAGTAAGTGTAACACCTCCCATCAAAGAGCCGGAGCGCCGCAAATACCGGCATCTCATCAAGTGTAACATCTCTGGTAGTCACCAGAGCAACAACTTCCACTCCTCCATCAGGACGAGGAGCCGGAGGAACGAGAGGAGGACCATCCCCCATTACCATTGCAGACTTGATGGAGAAGCAGGAAGTTCTTGCTAAGACTCAAACGGATATGGCCGCAACTCAGAAAGAGGTACTCACTTTTCTTAAGACATTAACTGATCGATTGCCACAAGAGCCGCGACAACCCCTGGAGCAAAAAAGGAACGCATTCAACGCACCGGAGAAGGTACTTCAGCGGCGCGGACCTCCATAGACCTGATCAAAGAAGCGACATCAGATATGAGCGGTCCTGTCATGGAGACTCCTACACCGGGGATCGATCCTCACAACGATCCTCCTCAAGTCAATAGTTTCACTATGAACCCAGAGGCCGGTGGATCGGGAAGCGGTTTCTCTAGTGGAAAGTTTATGCGAACTTTCACACCTCTCGAAGAATCAGCACGCGGAGACGTTTTGCTGCAATCAACCAAAGGAAGGTCACGACCGTGCCCTACATGTCACCGCACGCATCAAGGATTCAGAGTTCAAGACGGCCCTTATCTACACAGGAGCGTCTTCGAATGTGATTACTCTCAAGACTCTCAGGACATCCAAGTTTCTCCCGGGCAAGGTCGTACGGAAGCCTACCACAATGACGGACTTCGAGGGAAACCAAACCAGCACATACGGGAGAAGCTCCGCGGAAAGAATCAGACAAGTTCGTTGCGTCCCACTCCCCACGTGGGCGTCAATTCAGGAAAAATACCGGCTTGCATCATTGAGGGCTAAAACCCACGATGCATCTTTGCTGACGAAGCATTCTTCTTCATCCTGTGAAGCCACGACCCACGTTCACAAGAAGAGGGAACGAACTTTTGTGGAGAGTCATGACCGAGAAAGGGAAAACGGTATACCGACACGCCATTATCAATTAGCAAGGAGACATTACCAGTCTCTCCACCCAATGGAATGCTACAACATCAACGAACCACAAGAACAAGTGCTAGATGCTCCACAACAAGCCGCAAGATGGCACCAACTCCACAACTGATGAGATTGAAATCATTGAGGAATCTCCTAGGCCTATCTCCATCAGCTCAACCTTGTGTACGGATAAACGCACGAAGCTCGTGGAACTTCTCAAAGAGTACCAGGACATATTCGCTTGGGGATATGAAGAAATGCCGGATTTAGATGAAAATTGGTCACCCATCATCTACATGTCATACTTGTATCCAAGTCGGTTAAACAGTTGTAGTTCAGACATGAGTAAAATGGATAGATCAGTGCTTTGCATAGACTTCGGAGACTTGAACAGTCTTTGCTCCAAAACGATCCTCCTCTACCTAACATCGACATGTTAGTAGATGCAACCAGCGGACACGGCATGTTCTCCTCCATGGATGGATGTAGCGGCTACAACCAGATAAGGATATACGAGCATGATGCAAGTAAGATAGATTTTCGAACTCCTCTCGAAAATTTTTATTATACCATACTGCCATTTGGTTTAAAGAATACCGGTGCAACGTATCAACGCTCTATGACGGAAATCTTCCACTGGAGCCGATACCTCAAGGGAGCAGCCTCAAGAAGATAACAATGTCCACGCGTCATATCGAACAAGATCCGGGCGAGTCACTCTATCAGACAGTGATCGAACAAGATCCGGGCGAGTCACTTTATCAGACAGTGGTACATGTCTATCATGCTATGTTGGAGAATCCGCGCTTTTGGTCATCCTCTGGAGCTGTTGAATGCTCATCTACAACAACATATGCCCTGATAGAAAGAAATAGGCCTGCCGGTAATGAAGAGCCTCATAATGTTTGTAGGGGCATATATCTCACCAACAGGCGATACAACCTTGACCTTACGAGCTTGGTTTCAAGCTGCAAGAAGAGGAAAACCACCGAGATACAACATCCTCGCGCGTCCGTCAACTCCAACTCCAAGCACCACATGCACGACTCCCACAATGATGAAACAATGTCCAAGATATTCCATATCCGGATCGACAACAACCACTACGAACAAACCATGTAAACCACGCTTGGGGATCGAGGCTCGGCATGAAGTTCCTTCACCGTCATCAAGGAATTCTTCAACATGAGAGAGATGGTCAGTCAAGAAGCATGGAATTCGCAAGGGTAAATCGAACTGGAGAGGGAAACACTTCAACGCTCCCTCTAGCAGAAGCTTCTTCAATGGTCTATTCAAGAGCCGCCTCAACGCTCTCTCGGGACCCACGTTCGCTTCAGAATCCTTCTTCAACACTCTCTCCAGGATCCACCTCAACGTTCGCACCAGAAACCACTTTAACATCCTCTCAAGACGTTTCAACACTCAAGCTGCATCAATAATCTGCGCTCTGGTCAAGTTATCTTTGATGTACTCATTGCTCAACATACGTCTCATCCATCATTCATGAGGGCCCAGCGGAGCGTGAAAAACCTTGAAGTCGATAGGAGAAGGGTTATCTTGTGGAACGGATATTTTCATATAGTTGAAAGGGCGCGGTGAACAACTCATCATCAATGTTCGGCATATCTTGAAGCTGTCAACACCTCCTGACTTGGCACCAGCATTATCCCCAGAAGACATCTCAACATGAGTTTTTTTCTTCATTCTACAATAAAAGACATGAGTCAGTACTTGTATAAAAACGCGTGAGATGTGTAGTCACACACGACAGAACACACATTCACGTTGGAGTACACAAGGCTGGTATTGGGTCCAAACATCGGGATTGATCAAGTTTCAAGTCCGGTGTTGATCAAGTCACAAGTACGGTATTGCTCAAGTCTCAAGTCCGGTGGTGATCAAGTCACAAGTCCGGTATTGCTCAAGTCTCAAGTCCGGTGTTGATCAAGTCACAAGTCCGGTATTGATCAAGTCACAAGTCCGGTATTGCTCAAATTTCAAGTCCGGTGTTGATCAAGTCACAAGTCCGGTATTGATCAAGTCACAAGTCCGATATTGCTCAAGTTTCAAGTCTAGTATTGATCAAAGTCACAAGGCTGGTATTCGAATAAAACAGGCGCACGTAGCAGAGCCGGTTTTCAGTCGAAACACAGGGTCGACGTTCAGTCAGGCACGCGGCGGGTCCCACTTGATCTCAGCCCCAGATTGGTCGAAGCAGACACAGTCGTCCCCAATCAAAGCTCTCTCTCCATAAGAAGGCGTTTCAGCTCCAACACTTCAACGCTCTCCCGGGCCTGCTCCAGAAGCTTCTTCAACGCTTTCTACAGGACCCACATTTACATTTGAGCACACAAGGTTCATTAAAAAAAAAAAAAAAAAAAAAAGCTTGCTCACATCGGGTCCCACGTTCGAGCAAAGCAAACAGAAGGCCGGTGTTTGGTCAAAGCATCAAGTCCGGTGTTTAGTCAAGCTAGGTTGGGTCGGTGTTTGGTCGAAGTAGCAAGATGACACTCGAGCAAGTACATCAACGGTACGGTCAAAGTAGGCACAGGACATGGCCGACGTTTGAAACATGTACACGGTGGTCTCGCGTTTGATCGAAGCATGCACATCTGCCCATGTTCGAATCAAGCATGCTTATATCGGGTCCCACATTCGATCAAGCAGACGCAGCGGACCCACGATTAACCAAAACAGGCACATCAAGCCCACGTTCGATCAAGTAGGTGCAGTAGCCTCACGAGCGAAACAGGCGTAACAGTCCATCGAAGCAGGGAAGACCGACATCATGCTAGGGGAACACTCGCCTGGACGCCTCTTGAACGTGACATGCTCCAAGGACAAGATGACCCGTCTCTCCTGGTAACATCTAACTTTATCTCATAAGCTTTGTCTTTAACTGTCACCATCTCATGCCTACCCCCACAATGGTGTAACCATTACGTGCTAGGCAGGGGACTTAATGTTGATGGTGGATTTTCATTTAAGGTTAAAATTGTAAAAACCAGAAAATTATGCGCTAACATCTTGTAAAATATAAAGCCATTAATAAGTGTTGAATACTTCTTCACTTTACTAATTCACCTAGAATGGAGCATGTGGCAACAATCCCATTATGTGAATTAAATACACGAAATTCATCCAGGTTGGAGCATGTAGCAACAATCCCATATACCCTGTGAATTTATAGCATTATTAATTAATGCGTAAGCAGCCTTGTATTTCCTGTACTCATTATCAGTGCGGCATGACGACTGAGTGTTGCTCTGCTAAGAGCAACACGAACCTCCAAGCATTATAATGAAAGCATGTACGAAATACCCGTATGTGCTGCAACTCTCGGTGTGTTATACTAGC